>JAPFFP010000001.1:12872708-12883107 GCA_026153255.1 Solanum medicagineum
GTATTTTCTTTTTAAATCGATATTTAAAACTTTTTTAGCTGAATTATTATTTAGTTTTTTGCACCCCCCCCCCCCCCCAGATCTTACAGGTACTTGACCAATGAGTCACTTACACCTTGAACAATGATTCCCTATGGGATAGATCCCAACCTCTAAAGTTGGGTTATTATGCTGATGACGACCACCCCTGCTTCCTTTGAGTAGTCGAGTTGAGCGACATCAATTACTCCTAGAGTTGTGTTTAAATATCATGTCTATTATGTTTGATAATTTGCATGTAATCTGACATTAGTATGTGGTTAGCTTCTTATTGCTTAATAATAACGATGAATTAACCTATAAATTCCAAGGAACTTAAGGCTTTAAAGTCTAAAAAACTTAAAAGGACATATTAGTTGTCATATCTAAGGTGGGGTTAAAGAAGAAATTATTAAACATATAGGGTTAAGAGGAAGAGATGAATATCATAGATTAAAAAAAGAGAGAAATAAACAGGGTAAATTAAAAAAGGTATCGGAGAAATCAAAAATATTTATGAGTTTTCTGACTTAAGACGTACACGAGAGAGGGAGTACCGACTAAGACTAGTTCAATATTTGGCAACTAAAAACATAATTTTAAATTTCTTAGAAAATTTCTCGTTATTTCATAAATTTTGCCATTATATTATGAATTTATCATTAGACTACCTTTAAACTTGTATTTTTCATGTTCAGCTCAAATTAAAAATCAAATCAATATTAATGTTAGCCAAAAAACAATTAATCCAACATTAAGAATGACAATAATAACGAATATTTGTTCATTAGTTTTACATTAGTTTAGACAATTAAAATACATAACATAATTTTAGTTTTTCTTTAATGTTTACTCATGTAAGTAATAAGTATTGTATTTATTATGATTTAGTACTTTAAAGTTTTTATATTTTGAATATGACTTATTTTAGTATGATTTAATACTTTAAAATTATAATCATTTTTATTATGACTTGTTTATTCATTCTTTTATGTGGTCTCACTATTATTTTTTGTTGAATAGTTTAATGTCTTCACTCACATTATAATTCGTGTTTTTCTTCGGAAACACCTTAGATATTTGTATTTTGGTAGGACTTAACAAATATTTGAAGCACAAGTTAATTATATATTTTTGTAAATATTTTACCTAAAAATCCAAAAAAAGAAACTCGAAAACACGAGAAATTCACAAAAAAAAGTTACGAAAAAAACTCGAGAAATTCAAAAAACCCCAAAAATATGAGTTTGAAAAACCTGAGTTTATTAGTTTGTTTTGATTTGATTTATATATTTAAAAATCCGACAAAAATAATTTGATTTGGTATTTTAAAAATCTAAATCAACTCAATCCATGCACATCCACAACTATTGCCATTAATGAAAAACATCATCAACAAACAGGGAAGTTTAGGATTTTGCTCTCTACCGATTTTATATGGGTGTTCTAGTGTAGGTAGACCTTAACAGTAAGTTAAGGGAAAAAATGAAAATGATCATATTTGTGTAAAACCCAACTTGGATAGACGTACAGAATTAGCTAATACACAACATACATCTCAGAACTTGAGCTGCACATCTAAAATAGATCATGAAATGGAGCTACACAATGAACAATACATGAACCCGACAGACTTATCCTAATAAGTAATTATATGAACTCAACAAACTTATCCTAGTAAGTAATTATATGAACTCAATAAAAAGTAAATAGAATAAGTGTACACATTAAAAGATAAAACACTAAACATGAAAAAGAAAAACATTGCATTATTAATGTTAGAACTCGACCCTCCAGTTCACGAAAATTCCTGCTCCTGACGTCTGCACCAACCACATGTGATTCTCCTAAAATCACCAGCCAAAACTATGGATGTTTGCCTTGGCACACCATGCACTACTATCATGCCACTGATAAGTCTTTTTCCTTCACTGATCTATCTAATATCCATACTTCCCACCCAACAACACATCTCTTTAGGCCAGAATCTAAGTTTTATCGCCGAATGGAAATTGAGACGACTCCATTTTGTTTCATTAGGAATTCTCAGGTGTAACAAATTATGTCTTAAACTGGAGGATACCCATCGAAGCCAAATTCAGTTTGCACTGGTCCAACATTCCCTTGCTGTCACACATAGTTTCCAAATTAGTCAAGAGAGTTTATTCATGAATTACCAAAATTGATTTAAGAAGCTCACTTCCTCAAGGATAACAAATTAGAATTCACCTGTTTTAGGAAGACACTCATGAGGTTATCCTGTCCAAATTGTTCTAGGAAATTGGTACTCTGATGGTCTGCGCCCCGAAATCTTTCAGCTGTAACAGCAAGCATATTCCCACCAACAGAGTTAAGTTGTGATCCACCCACATGTCCACTTGATGAGACACCCTGCGTTCCTTGTATACTTGGATGATGATATGTGCCAAAGGTTGAGCCAACATTCTGTAAACCCCAGTTCTGCAATTTTGGCTGATGGAGTTGGTTGACGATATCATAATTAGAAGGGAAACCTCTGGATCCTTTGATATCAGAATTCGCCTCTTCCTGAAGCATGCCTCGATTAGTCAAACTGGACATCCCTGAACGATTAGCCAAGCATGCCTCGATTACCAACAAGTCTACCATTGAAGGTTGTTGGGAGACTGGATTGTACACTCTCCCTCGTGCATTGTCAACAATACGACTTTGTGCTAGGACTATCCCTTCAGATGACAAAGATTGCTGCATGGACAATTGAAGCCTCGAAACTTGACTGCCATTATTAGCTCCAGGTCGCGCTTGGGGCATTCGCATAAGCACAGAATTATTATATTGTGGCATGGTTGTTGGAATTCCATGCAGCAATTGGGTTATGTTATTGATACTATTCAGTTGTTGCCCTGAGGAATTTTCGGAGCTGAAAAGGTGTCTTTGATCTACTAGGGGCATAAGGGTAGCAAGACCTTGTGTAGGGATTTGACCAGCAGTAGCAATAGCTTGAAGATCAAGCCCATTGAAAGAAGATGCCAAGGTTGTGTCTGCACATCCCATGAAAGAGTTGTTCAGTCCATTCTGGTGCTGCGATTCACTACTCACCCTTCTGAGATATAACCGATATTTCTGTTAAAAATGATTGCCACCATTGAGTGTTACACAAGGCAAAACAAGTGCAAGACAGACTTGGACCAATTAAACTCTCTCTCTCTTAAAGGGTAAGAAGTACAAGTCTTAAATTACCTGAAGGTGGCTAGCAACATTTTCTCTGGTTAGCCCAGGAACATTCATCAGTTCCAGGATTTTCTTGGGAACGGCCTCTGCAATCATATCCATAGCCTCCATCAATAAACAAGAGAAATTTGCAGAAACCAAGTTGCACAGCAAAAGACAGCACAACATAACTATATGGCTCCTTAATAGTGAGAATATTTTTGTCTATTTTTCTTTTTCGTTTTCTTTTCCAGCATTTAATTTCCAACCATTATATCCAGCTTTTATTTCATTGTTTCTTTCTTTTAGAATCATATCATGCTGAGAAAATTTAACCTATCTGTTGCAATTAACTCTATTATACTTTATATTTGTTCTTGACTACTTCAAGCTCTTAAAAAAAGGGTACAAAATAATGATTGGATTAACAATAAATAGAAAAAATACCAACATCTTGCTAATAAATTTGAAATGACATTTGAACAAACCAAAATTAACCCTAGATTTCATATAGATTATGGTTTAGCTTATACTACTTAATCTATTCGTGTAAGTGTTTGTAACAAACCCCACCCAAAGCCACATTCGGACACTATATTAATAGGTTGTTCAAAGTTGCTCTTTTTAATCTCTGCAAAGGAAGTGCCAGTAGAAACAGAATAGAGTAAATAATCACGTCAACAAAGGCGGGGTGGAATAGTCGGACATCTTGCCTTTTATTTTCACAGAAGAGAAATAGAGAAAGATGCCACAAGAGCTAAAACAAAGCCTCAACTCCAAGAGAGTTGGAGTTGGCAAATAGAGAAAGATGCATGAAGCCATAAATAAATTCTGAAAAAAAAAAAAAAAGATTCACAATGCTGGGATAACATCTCCAACCCAAAAGCACACCGCAGCAACAACAACAACACACCGAAGCAAAAGAGACAAAAATAATTCAACTAAATAGAAGTCGCTTTGTACCAGTTGTAAGGTCACAGATGACTGTTCAGAAACCAAACAACACAAAAAACTGGAAATCTTACACCACCCATATAAACAAGCGAGAGATAGAGATTTAAAAATGACATGTGTAAGTAAACAATTAACAAGATAAAAAAGAATAGAAAATGGTCATACTGTCATTTCCAAGTTGACGTACAGCTCGTAAAAATTGTTGATGGAGCTCCATAGACCAAACGACACGTGGCTTTTTAGGAGATGTATCATCCCTTTCTTCAGCTTCTTCTTCCTCTTCCTTCCTTTTCTTTGAGTTTGAAGATGAGTTATCAACATCTTCTGATGGTTTCTGCTGCCTATCTCCTTCTGATTCCTTCAACTCACATCTCTTTTTACGAACAATATGTTGCCAAATATTCTTTAGCTCTTCAATTCGCACCGGTTTGATCAGATAATCATATGCACCATGAGTGACTCCTTCCATAACCACATGCTTGCTATCATCCGCGGACATCACTATAAGCCAATCACACCAAAACGTACAATTACTACAACTCAACTGTATTAATTTGTAAACGTAAGAACATCGTACTCACATATAACCGGCAGGTCCATCTCGAGACCAATGTGCTCAAGAAGCTTGAAACCATCCATGTCTGGCATGTGGACATCACTTATAACAATATCAAAACCATTCTTCTTTTCCCGGAGGATTGATAGTGCAACTTCAGCCGCATTGCACGCGGTCACTGCAACAGCAGAATTAGGATGAATTTCAAAAATCAAGGAGATCTACAACTATTTCCAACAATTATATTTTACCTTGATAGCGACACTTCCAGAGCATCTTCTTCATGATCGCTAAACATGTCAGGTCATCATCAACTACAAGTACCCGAAGACCCACTGGGAACTCTTCCGGAAGAACGTCACCCGACTTCCAACACCCAGACCCACTACCAATATTCATTATTTCTTAAATTTCCGAACCCCAACTAGTAATACTATACCTTCTCCAAAGAAATAGTAACACCAGATATAAAAATATGTTGTTATACTGGAGGAAGAAAGCAACAGAAAGAGGGAATTTTTAGGAGATTATTTATATATATATATATATATATATATATATATTATTTTATTTTTTTCAACACAAAGAGTACAATCTCTTGGATGTGTAAATATTTTCCGTACTAGCTAGTCGCCTGTTTATCTTACTTCACCACCTTCCTCTTTTATAATGGTTCTTTGTTTTATTTATTTGTATTTTTATTTTCTTTCCATATTTGATATTGGCTCCACCTCACACATGACTTTCAGTAACGCCAAAATCTTATTGAGATAATCTAAGTTTGAATGGATTCTTCGCTTTCTTGCTAAATTCTTCAAATATATTTTAGTTTTGAAAAATTTGATATGCACTCATTGATATTTTTGAAGAGTTTGAGGAATAATTACATGGACAAGTCGGTCATTTCAATTATCAAAAAAAATGATCATTAGATACATCATTATATATATTTAGTTTATGTTTCATATATAGTTAAGTTATATTAAATTTTTGAGTATATTATAATGTATATTTGGTATATAACTAATCTATATTTTATAGCCAATATTTATTTTTTATGATTTTTGGCAAGGTATATTATATAGCCACTTGTATATTTCCTATAATTTTATAGCCGATATTTATTTTTTATGATTTTTGGCAAGCTATATTATATAGCCACTTGTATATTTCCTATAATTTTTGACTATTTTATATAAATAAAATATAACTATATATATTATAAATTAATTAACTTATTATATATATTTAAAATTAACCCACTCTTATTTACATATATGTATTCTTTTTAATTATATATATTATAGCATAGGTAGATTAATTATATGATTTACTTCTATATATGTATTTATTTAGGTTGATAAACCACCATATTATACCTGCATAATATTGTATCCTTTCTTTTGTATGTTTGCGTGACTGGGTAAAAGCTCATCATTCACACTAATGGAACACCTTTTTATTTACCTATTGGTTAGTTGTGCAAGTGTCGTGGTATATATTACTCTCTCTGTTTAAAAAAATCATTTCATTTGATTTAGTATGAAATTTTAAAAATAAAAAATAATCTCATATTTTTAAATTAAAATAATATCAAATATATTAAAATATTTTTTAATCTTATAATTTCAAATATATCACGTAGAATATTAAAAATTAAAATTTTATCAAGAAAGAAATCATTTATTTTAAAATAAATTAAAAGAAAAAAGAGATTATTTATTTTGAAACGAAAGAAAATTAACAAGTACTCTCCTGTTTTTAAAAGAATAACATAATTTGACTTGGCACGAAGTTTAATAAAACAAATAATACTTTTTAATTTTAACGTTATGTCAAATATACTAAAATGACTTTTAATCTTGTGTCATGTAAAAAATTAAAATTAAAATTAAAATACTATAAAAAAATGACTATTCTTTTTTTAAAGAGATCAAAACAAAAAGTAAATCATTTTTCTTGGAAAAAAAGAGTAATAATACTGGAATAGAGGATGATTTATCCACTGCTTTTAAAAAATTAATTGTTTCTTTATTCTATTTGTCTTTTCTTTTATGGTTGAAATAGTCCTTGCTTGCTAGCGGGGAACATATTCAACTGTAACATCAGAGTTCCAATTCGTTTAACGCACTCTAGTATCTGATCCTAAAATAGAAGACTATTGATGGTATTATTATTATTATCATTGAAAGCTATAACTTAATCAACTGAAAACTATTAAGGGTCAAAGTTATTAAGGTGTTGTGGCAATTTTTGTCACCATTCAAATTATGGACATCTATTTTATTCTTCGCTAGATAAAAAATTCGTACCACCTAATTAAGTATACGCAAAAAAATCATTAACGACCTTTTAAAACAAAAGGCATGTATACTTTTAATACCAATATTGATGACAACCAATGACTTTACAAAAGAACCATCTCTCATGACCTAGTCTAGACATATCAGTAATGACAAGTCTCAGTACTTTATTCATGAACAAGCAGAACAGATCGTGGTTTGAAATTCGAATCGTAGTTATCTCATAGATTAGGTCCCAGAAAGGTGAAATTTGGCTAGGTGTCAAGGCATTCTACGAAGATGTTTTGGGGATCGTAGACCCAACCACGGATCGCGATTTTAGCTTGTGGTTTTGGTCCAGTTTTTATAATCGCAATACTTTTTTTACGAACCAATAGGATTGTAGACAGTGAAGTTTTGCTGATAAAACTCATATTAAATATGAATCAAATCTTAAATTCACAATCCATTGACTAAGTCAAATTATTGGTTAATGAGGTTGGATTGAAATTCAAATTAAAATAATATAACTTAAATAAACCCCAAATTACATTTGGGTCAGTCCATTAAGTCGACAAGACAAGCCCAACTCATACTTTTCAAGACCAAGGTCCAAATCTCTTAAAATACTTGAATCTAAGTACCCCTAAAATCCTAGCTCACATCTATATAAAGGAGTCTTCATAAGACCAAAGGACACACATAAATACATTGAAATCCTTGCTCTTCAATGGTGATCTGCAAGTCTTGTGCAAACAAAGAAATCTTCATCTCTAAGTTGTAAGCCGCAAATTCTCATATTTCTGCGATTAAAACTTAGCTCCACATTCGTAGTGAAGTTTCAGCAAGTGTTTCATCGATTCAAGAACAAGGTAAAGTTTTGAGTTGAAGATCGTGAAGAGAAGAATCAGAGGATTACATCTTCTTTAGATTTTATAAAGATGGTAATCTTCGCACAAATTATTGAAATATAAATATCATTATTTGTCGCTATTGATTGCTATTTTTCAAGAACGAAACTTAGTTTCTTACAAATTGGCACACCTAGTGGGAATCTTTACCTCTTATCTCTTCTCTTCAAAACAAAATCAAAATCCAAGAACTTTGAGATGTCTTCCAAAAAGGTCAACTTGAAATTCACATCCGTAAAAGTCATTTGGATCCAAATTCTCTATTACTGTAGAGAATATCCTTGATGTTTCTGTGGGAACCATGGGACCCATCACGAGGAACCAAGCCAAACTGCTAGGACAACAAGCCTCACAGTGTAATCTGAACTGCTTCTGTCTTTGGTTCATCTCCAAAAAGCGTTGAGTCTCCCATAAAAGCCACAAAAGAAGGCAAGGATATTACTGAAACAGTTGAGAGGGCTCTCACTCAATTGAGCTTATCTATCTCCAAGAGGTCCTTTGTTTTCGCTGAAGGTGATGTTTTGAACATTGAATCTGCTCCGTATAACATATCTTGATGCATCTCATGTTTGGAAAATAGATGTTATTTTCCATCATTTACAATGGTGATAATGCCTCGTCCGTAGAGGAACAACTTGCAAGCTTAACAAGCGCTATTGAAGGCTTGACCAAATATGCTCAAGATCAAGATGCTCGAATGGTTAAGTTAACAGACAGGGTAGAAGGCATGATGGATGAAGAATCCAATCATACACCTAGAAGGGGTCCGCAAATACAAGAGACAATGGATCATCCCACAAAGCAAGTAGAACATGTTAAGGAGATACATGTTTCCTCTGAAGGAACGATCTCGATTGACTAGATCAAGGAGTTTATAAAGGGGACCCTTAGGGACAAGAATGAGGTTGCCGCAAAATCTTCTATCAAGTATACAAAACCATGCTCTACAAGGATTGATAACTTGAAGATACCTACTGGTTATCAAACCCCAAATTTTAGCAGTTTGATGGTAAAGAAAGTCTGAAACAACATGTAACACACTTTATTGAAACATGCAATAATGCTAGGACATACGGGGATTACCTCATTAAACATTTGTTTGTTCCCTTAAGGGAAATGCTTTCGATTGGTACACAGACCTTGAGCCTGGTTCCATTGAAAGTTAGGAACAAATGGAACAAGAATTTCTCAACCACTTCTATAGCACAAGGCGTATTGTAAGCATGGTAGAAATTACGAACACACATAAATGAAATAAAGAATCAATTTTTGAGTTTATCAATCGATGGAGGCACGCAAGTCTAAATTGTAAAGATAGACTCAGTGAAGCATCAGGTATAGAGATGTGCATACAAGGAATGCATTGGGGTCTTCGCTATATTTTGCAATAAATAAAGCTTAGGACTTTTGAAGAATTGGCTACTCGCACTCATGATATGGAGCTAAGCATGGCATTAGTCTGAAGTAAAAGGCCGCCCATCCAAGAACTCCGCAAAGGCAAAGAAAAGCGAAAATTCAAGAAAGTAGGAAGATATTGCCTAAGGTTGAAAATAAAGAGTCCATGAACATTAATGCTTCTCTGTAACACCCCACACCTTAATATACTAGTGCAATTCAAATGAAACATGACATTGGACAAATTGACGCTAAATTTTAAAAGTGCTTGAATCTCGTGTTAATGGGCTATATGTGCGTTTAACGCTTAAGAGGGTCGAGTGAATACATGTTTTGTGTCGAATTAAGGAGATTACAGCCTTAAAATGAAGTAAGAGAATTGAGGTGCTTGTAGGACTTAGAAGCTAGCAGGTGAGTCACCTACTTGCTTTGCTTAATTTGTTAGTTAAACGGAGACGAGGCTCGACGTCGAATTTGTCTAAGTTCATTTACGAATAAAGTCCGTGTTAAGGATGTAACTTTCGCCCAAGTTTTAGCATCATAAATGGGCTATATTTTCAGCCCAAGAAGTATAATAAAAAGGGCCCAAAGACATCATAATACACCTAGCAAATTGGGCCCAAAAATAAGTAAGTGAAAGTTGGAAAATAGGCAGCCAAGTCCATCAAGTTGGTGCTCCAAAAAGGCCCAAGTGTGAGGGTCAAGCTGGTGGATAACCAGCTTGATAATGTGTGGTATGAGTTGGTCAAGAAGTCAAGGGAAGGTCGGCCAAAGACCTTTTTATAAAGGGCTCCAAAGCAGCTCCCAAAGGTCATTTCTCAACTTGACCTCAAAAAAAATCAGATTTGCTCTCTAAATTCCTCTCAAATTTTCTCAACTTTGTGAAGCAGCCAAACGACTCTTTTAGGGTTCTTAAGGAGCCTGTAAACTTTGAAGACAAAGGTAAGTAATTATAGTTATGTATTTAGAATGATTTTATCATGAAAAACAAGAGATAATGCTAGTTACGCTTGCTGGAATTTGTTGGACAGATTTTGTGCAGAAAGTTGCTGCACCTTTTCCTTTTGTTTTGGTGATTTCCCTATGGTTTTTAA
>JAPFFP010000001.1:12904087-12924374 GCA_026153255.1 Solanum medicagineum
GATCTTGAATTTCATATTAGAGATTGCGTATGTGAAAGTCTCACCTATGAAGGGTGTAATGCATTTTGGTAAGAAGGGTAAGTTAAGTACCCAGTATGTAGGTCCTTATGAGATTGTTGAGTGGATTGGAAATGTGGCTTATAGATTGGATTTGCCTTCAGATTTGAGTTCTATTCATCCAGTTTTCCATCTGTTTATGTTGAGGAAATTGATTGGTGATACTAGTACAATTGTCCCTTTGGAGGGTGTTGAGGTTGAGGAGAACTTGTATTATGAGGAAGTCCGGATTAAGATCTTGGATAGGCAAGTGAAGCAGCTTCGCAACAAGGATGTCGTTCGGTTAAGCTGCTTTGGAGAAATCAACATATGGAGAGTGCTCATGGGAGGCAGAGTTGTACATGATGAAACAATATCCCCATCTTTTTCAATTTACTCAAGCCTAAGGTATTAGGTTCTTCCTATTCCAAGTGGTCCTAACTCATTCACCCTTGTGTTTCATGATATAACATGCATACATGTGCACAAAAATTATTTAAAGGTGTTTTGAATGATTTAAAGACGTTTTGTATGAGTTTTAATAACTATGATTTTCAAATGATGAAATATGCATTGTGTTCTTCTGTTTGGATGTTTCATGTTCAATTCAAGTCTTTTAAGCCTTGTTCTAGAACATTCAAGGAGGAATGTTCCCAAAGGGGAGATGATGTAAGGACCCGGACTTTGTATAGGCTTAATGGTGCTTTGAAATTGGTTCTAGAAAGTTTTTGACTAAGGTGACACCTTATGGGCACCTCCATGGGCCATGGAGAGGAGCCTTGAGGTGGCTTGTGTGATAGAGCCTTGGCCTTGAAAACCACATTTTAGCCAAGGTAATTCACATATGAACCTCATACGATCCGTATAACTCTTCACGGGCCGTATGGCCCTCCATATGGGCCATGGTGTAAAAATTTTCTAAGTATGGAACCATCATCTCGAAACTTTATCAGTGACAATTTTGGCTAAGTAATGCCTCACGGAAGGGTACACAGTCTGTGAGCCTTGGTATGATCCGTGTGGCCCTTATATGGGGAAACCTTTGGCAACAGTTTATCCTCTGTTTCATTAATAGTGTTCTTGTAACTTTAGCTATTACTAAGGGCGTTTGTGACTTACTATGCTATCCTAAGACATTCAAATGACCTATACTCTTCTTCTCTTATTCAAATTCATTCAACACTTAGAATCTATTCAAGAGTTCCTCTAAAGTGAACCTTGGAGGATTGTTTTGAAGCTTAAGGAAAGTGTCTCTTCTTCATAAAATCTTTCTTGTTTCTTCTTGGTTAGCAAAGGTATGTGGGATTGATTCATGGTCTCTTTCAACCATGAAGACTCAAACTCTTTTTACTCCTTGATTTATGAAATTAAGCATACTCTGAATATGGGTCTTTCAAATTATTGTTTATTTGATTCAATTTAAGATATGAGCAATGTTTTGCTATTGATTTTAAAGTGATTTGAGCTCTAATATGTTGAATTGCATGAATGTTATCAAGATTTGAATATGCAATGTCTCTTTAAAATTTGATTTGAGCATGGGTAATCTAAATTGTGATTTAAGTGTGGATTTTACTTATGGATTTACTTGAATTTCATATTGAATTGTTGATTTAAGATTGAATCTCTATTGCCTATTACTATTCTCATATCATTCATGGCATACGCATATATGAGCATTGGATTTTGATGAAAATGAATTGGTGGGTTAAGACCACATATGTTTATGAAAATGATTCGGTGAGTTAAGCTCACATATATGGTTATGACAAGAATGTGATCACATAAATGTCTATGATATGGCTCTTTGAGCAACAATGGGTGTTTACACCATATTGAAATTGTGAATGAGCTATTTCTATGCATGAAAAGTATGATTCAAAATGTGATTTGACTTTTGAGCCCAAATATGAATGATTATGAAGAATGGTTGGCTCTCAAGCCCAAGTATGCATTGAATGACTAGCACCTCTTTTAAAATCATGTATAAGTATATGTATTCTTGTGGGATGACGAATTAGCACCGATGAGATTGGAGGCATCAGGGCTATCTATCCCCAAGGGTCCTCTTCCCTTCTCTTGAACTATGTGCTAGCATAGGTATTTTATATGGTAACCCTCACTAAAATGAAAGGCCCGTAAGGCACGGTTACAACTTTGATATGATATTATAAAATGTAAAAATCCTATCCGAAATGGGAGGCCCGTAAAGAGAAGTATGGTTTACCTTTGACAAGTGGACCACCT
This sequence comes from Solanum medicagineum, assembly GCA_026153255.1. NCBI lineage: Eukaryota > Viridiplantae > Streptophyta > Magnoliopsida > Solanales > Solanaceae > Solanum > Solanum medicagineum. The sequence goes on from JAPFFP010000001.1 coordinate 12,906,371, forward strand.
CTTTTTTGGTGAGGAAATAACATCGAGATTCCAACTAATAGCTCGCTTGGTCTTATATGTTCGTTGAGGTCTCATCCCCTCTTTATATAAGCATCATGGCATTTCATGCATCATGGATTTCATGGCATATTATTATATTAATCTTCTTTGGTTATATACTTCTTTCTATATTATATGCCTTTGTCTTCTAACATTGAATGCAGGTTTAATAAGTTCATATGCATTGCATGCCTGCATACTTAGTACATTCTAATGTACTAATGCATACTTTTTGTCTACACGATCTAACCATGTAGGGACCGGAGATTACATGCATCCACTATTTGACGACTAGTTCAAATTTGAGAAAGTTGTTGCGGTGACTCTTGTCTTCCAAGTACAAGCCACCATCCATCTACCTTATGTTGATTTCGCTTGTGTTATTTACTTTGAGAGTGAGCCCGGTACATGTCTTGGCTACCATCCTATTCTATGATTAGAGGCATTGTTGGACATCTTGTAGACTCTTGGGATATATGCTATGTGTTGTTATTCGTAAATTATGGTCATAGCTATCTACTGGATATGGTTATTATGATTTGGTTATGATAGATTTGAATTTATTTTATGATATGGAAATGTGAAAGGTTCTAAGTCTAGTTTTAGCCCTATAGAGTAAGTCAATGCTTACTCGTCCCTTAGTTCTTATGTGACGTGTTATGTGAATCCATGCAAATCATTATCCCTATGATATCCCCCATAACATGAGTCATGCTTTCCTGCCCCTTAGAATTATGTGTTTACTATCTCTTTATACACTTCTGAACCAATTATGTGAATACGGATACTTTGAGGCTTATTTGGGGACTCACGAGTTCCCATTCACCATGTAACTCCTAAACCCTAGGTCTGGGTCGTGACACTACACATTTCTACTTATACTTCTTCTATACTTTTCAACTTCCTAACTTACAAAGCCTTATAATAAAATAGCACATGTTAATTATGGAAATAGACATTTCAAGGCTTTTGACATATGCGACGAAAATTAAAGATGAGAAGTTGAGAGAGAAGGCTCAAGAGTCCAAGAGGGCTCGAGTTGATGTAGTTTTTCCCACCAAAGGTCCAGGAATGGTAGGAATGGTAGAGCTCAAAATGTACAAAGATATTTTGATCAAGGAAATCCAACACCCCTACTCTAAGGTTAAATAAAGACAAAGGGCCAAACCTCAAGCTCAAGGAAAAGGTTCAAGTACTCATGCTACTCTCACTTGTAAGAAGTGTGGGAAGAATCACAAAGGAGAGTGTTTAATTAGATCCGATAAGTGTTTTAGGTGCAGTAAGCTGAGTCATCATGCTAAGGATTGTAGAAATAGAGGTGTCCCACCACAGGCGTAGTCTCAAACTTAGAAAAGTACCGCTTAAGAATTAGGTGATGGTGTTCAGCACCACAATCGATTCTATGCACTCCAGGAAAGCAGATAGAGGATTCCCTAGATATGGTTAGAAGTATGATGGGTCCTTGACTATGATATATATGCTTTACTCAACCAAAATGCCAATTGTCTTTTGTTATTTCTTATCTTTCCGTAAGATTTGATGTGTCTCTTGAGGTCTTTTTAGATTGGTGATGCAGTTCTAGCCAGTAGAGTCTATAGAAATTGCCAATTATGATACTTCATAAAGTGACTTTATGTGATCCCATAGAACTTAAAATAATCGACTTTGATATTATTCCTTTCATAGATTGGCTTTATGCTTGCTATGCTTTGATTGATTACAAACCCCGAGTGGTTAAATTCTAATTTCCAAATGAGCTACTCTTGGAATGGAAGGGTAGTGATTATGTGTTCAAAGGTTACTTCATATTATGTACTAAAGCTCAAAAACTTATTTCTAAGGTTTGCATTTATTACCTAGTGTAGGTTAGATACTAGTTCTAAGGCCCCTATTGTTGAGTTGATTCCTATTGTTAAAGAATTTCTCCATGTCTTCCTAATGACTTGCATGGTATTCCTTTGAAAAGGAAATTTGATTTTGGTATAAATCTCTATTTCAATACTCAACCTATTTCCATTCCCCTATACCATATGGCTCAATGAAACTTAGGAAGTTGAAGGAACAATTGAAAGATTTGTTAGATAAGGGTTTCATAAGGCCAAGCATTTCACTATGGGGTGCTCCCACATTGTTTGTCTAAAAAAAGGATGGGTCACTCCGAATGTGTATCGACTATCGAAAATTGAATAAGATTACTAATAAGAACAAGTATTCTATTCTAAAGATTGATGATTTGTTTGACCAACTTCAAGGAGCAATCTACTTTTCAGAGATCGCTCTCCAGTCTGGTTGTCACCACTTAAGGGTAAGGGACTGTGATATTTTAAAGATGGCTTTTAGAATAAGGTACGGACACTCTGAGTTTTTGGTCATATCATTTGGGTTAAAAATATTTCTATGACCTTCATGGACTTAATGAATCGAGTTTTCAAACTATATTTGGACATATTTGTGGTGATGTTTATTAATGACATATTGGTTTACTCCAAAAGGGAGGAGGATCATATGGGTCACTTGAGAATCATATTGTGAACCTTGATAGACCAACAACTATTTAACAAGTTTAGTAAGTATGAATTTTGATTGAGATCAATAGCGTTTTTTGTCACATTGTCTCCGGTGAAGATATTATAGTTAACCCTAAGAAAATGGAGGCGATGAAGAATAGGCCTAGACCGTTGCCTCTTTGGAACATTTGAAGTTTTCTAGGTCTTGTTGGATGTTATAAAAGTTTGTAGAGGGGTTTTCATCCACTGCATCTCCCTTGACTAAGTTGACCCAAAAGAAGGTAAAGTTTTACTAGTCAGGTAAGTTCAAGAGAAGTTTTCAAATGTTGAAGGATTATCTTAATTCAACCGGTGGAACATTGCGACAAGGTTCAGACGGGTCTGTTGTGTATTGGGATGCTTCACGAGTTAGATTGGGTTGCTGTTAATGAAACATGGGAAGGTCATAGAATATGCCTCAAGACAACTTAAGTGCATGAAAGAAATTATCCCACTCATGATCTTGAATTGGTAGCAGTTGCGCTTGCCTTGAAGATTTGGCAACACTGCCTTTGTGATGTGCATGTTGACATACTCACTGATCATAAGAGTCTTCAATATATATTCAATCAAAAAGAATTGAACCTTCAAAAAAGAACATGGTTTGAGCTACTTAAGGATTATGATATGAGTGTGTTGTACCCTCTCGAGAAGGCAAATATGGTTGTTGATGCTTTAAGTCGAATGTCTAAGCATTTGCTCATGTAGAGGATGAAAAGAAAGAATTGGCTAAGGATGTGCATTGAGTGGTCCATTTGGGTGTTAGGTTGAGTGGCTCTAATAAGGGTGGTATTTTGGTTCATAATGGTTTGAAGTCCTGTTTAATGGTGGATGTGAAAATAAAGCAAGACATGGATTCAGATTTGGTTGAGCTAAAGAAGTTGGTTGCTTAGAAGAAGATTAAGGTTTTCTCCCAAAGGGGAGATAGGATACTTTGTTACTACGGTCGCTTATGTGTTCCAAATTTTGACGGCCTAAGGAAGATGATACTGAGTGAATCCCATAACTGTTGATATTCTATTCATCTAGGATCCACCAAATAATATAGAGATTTGAGGGGGGTGTATTGGTGGAATGGTATGAAGAATGATATTGCAAAGTTTGTAGATAAATGTCCTAATTGTCAACAAGTAAAAGTTGCACACAAAAGAACAGAAGATCTAGCCTAAGATATTGAAATTCCAACTTTAAAGTGGGAAAAGTGAATGTAGACTTCATGATATGTTTGCCTTGTACCCGTAGACAACATGATTCAATTTGAGTGGTAGTTGATAAAATGATCAAGTCAACCTATTTTCTATCAATCAAGACTTTTTATGATGTTGAAGTCTATGCAAGAATACAAATTTTAGAATTGGTGAAGCTTCATGGTGTTCCTTTATCTACTATTTCAGATCATGATACTCAATTCACTTTACACTTTTGGAATTCATAGCAAAAGGGTCTTGGTACTAAGATTAAGTTAAGTACTGACTTTCACCCTCAAACTAATAGGCAAGCCAAGAGAATAATTCAAGCCTTGGAAGATATGTTGAGGGAATGTGTACTTGATTTCATAGGATCATTAGGATGATAATCTATCATTGATTGAGTTTTCATACAAAAATAGTTACAATAGAATTCAAATGGTTCTTATGTCTCTCGTTGGGTGGTGTGAAATAGGTGAAATAGCCTTGATAGGACTCGAATTGATTTTCAAGGAAATGGAGAAGGTGAGACTTAATAGGGAAATACTAAACTGCCCAAAGTGGACTAAAATCCTATTTGGATGTAAGGAGAAGGGAGCTTCAATTTAAGGTTGATGATTGGGTCTACTTGAAGATTTCTCCAATTAAGGGTTTGATACATTTTGGCAAGAAAGAGAAGCTTAGTCCTTGATATATGAGCCCATATCAAATTTTGAGGCATAATAGTAAGGTGTCTTATGAATATAATTTACCGCTAGAGTTGGCACAGTACATCTGGTGTTCCATATGCTTTGCTAAGAAAATGTGTTGGTGATCCTAGTTCCATAGTGCCTTTGGAGAATGTGGGTATTAAGGACACTTTGATTTATGAGGAGGTTCCAGTTGAAATTCTAGATTGGCAAGTTTAAAGTTGAGATATCAAGAAGTAGTATCCGTCAAGGTTCTATAGAGGAATCAAGAAGTGGAGAATGCTACATAGGAAGCGGAAGCGGATATAATGAAGTGTTGTCCTTACCTATTTCTTTTTGTTCCAACCCAAGTTATTTAGATATTTATGTATAAATCCTCCAAATTTCTACTTTTCAACTTTTCTATGTCATATGATATGCATTCATACCATGAAACTGATTTTAACTGATGTTTTACACAAAAGTTTTAAAATTACATATATTTGATGTTTAAATTGGATTTATGATATGTTGTTAGATATATGTTCTAATCTACTTAAGCTATCTTTTTTCTCATTTGAGGATGAACATTTTCAACGCAGAAATATTGTAATACCCCATAAGTTGGAATAAGAAAGAAAATACCAAAAATTACCTACTGGTGCAGATTGTACGAGCACTATCTACGGCTCATATATCATTTTATGGGTCATTGATGGGCCTTTGTGAATGGCTATTAGACATAGAATTCTTTTTAAAAAGTTGTGTAAACTACGAGAGGAAGTACGAATAATAAAACCATCTGGGACCCGTAGATAGTGGTCGTGGATAGGGAGCAATAATGGAAGGAAAGTTTGAGCCTCAGTACTTTTATTACGATTGAACAGGACAAGCCCATAAAGGTATGTACAAGTCATACATTGACTCGTGGATTGGACCTATGGGGAGGTTCTATGAATGGTGTTTACAATCCGTAGAAGGATCTACGGTCCTAGAAGCACTTTTCGTGGTTGAGGTCTTGCAGCATGAAATTTTATCTAATTTGCAAGAATGGACTCTATCCAACAAAAATTTATTTAGGGACATTTCTGACTTTTTCTACCCTCCTAACACCTAAACTAGTCGTTTGAATCTTATTAATTCACTTATAACCTTTTTTATACTATTATGACCCTAGTCCCAACTTTTTCTTCAACTCCTCTCAAATTCTCCTAAGTCTCCTTCTCCAAATTCTCACAAAACTCAAGGAAGGTCAAGTTTGTGTTTTTTGCAAATTCTCCATTAAAGTTCAAGTTTCAAGCTAATTTTCTACTCAAGGTACGTAAGTATTCATCCATAGGTCCCTTTCACCCATGGAGACCAAAGAAACTTTAACTTTCAATTGGTTAAAATTATATAATTGTATGGATTTTAAGGTACCCTCTTCCAATTGCATGAATTAGGTTTTATTTAATGACTTTTTATTCAATTATGTGTAAATTGCTATTAGTTGATATTTTGATGATTTACAAACAATGACTCTATAAGGATTTTTAAGGTTCATGGATGTCAATATGGGCTCCTTTAATTTTGATTTCAACTGATGATTTTCATTGTAGTTAGGCATGATTTTACCAATTTACATATTTTAAAGATGATTTGAGATTGAGTTATGAAAGTTACCCTAGCCTGTTGTGAACTATGATCATGAATGAAAAAATACTTCACCCAAGTTTCATAAAAATACTCAATTATAATTTATGAAACTCCTTAAAGAATGAATGAATGTTGATGAAAGATTTTCTCACCTAGTCATAGATTCAACAATGCGATAAGGACAATTCTCACATTGATTGGATCACTAAGGTTTTAAAAAGCTATTTTATATGAATGATGATTTAATGATGAAGTTATGATATTTTCATTGATTTAATATACTATGACTTACTATTCCATTGGTATTTGACTTAGCACCGAAAAGGCTTAAGGTGGGGTTTGGTTTGGAAGACGTAAGGTTATCTTTCCAAGAAAATCCTAGTAGCAACCTCTAGCCCAAAGTTTCACTTCACTGTGTATTTGCCTTATAGGCTTAGCTAGTGGATCCATATATAACTCATGATATTAAATGAATGTACAATCACGGAGTCTACCTTGACAAAGTAGACTTTCTATTCTAAATGTGGGAATTACATTCGATTTTATAATATAACTCACATGGTCTTATTGTTTGTGAAGGTTGAGATCCCATATAAATGACTACACTACTTTCAAGTTTTACCTAATTTGATGCATTAACCCTGTGACTTGCCTCATGTTTTACTTCATGCTTTTATTCTTATGGTCTTACATCTCATGGCTCATGCATTATTTATCTTATGTTTGTTCATGCATATTACTCACAAACTTAGTAAATTCAAAGTACTAACACGTACTTCTTTGCTCACATTATTTTATTATATAGGGTCTAGCACTCTTCGCTCGTCGAATGGCTAATTCGGATTCGATTGAAGACCTTGCTTGGTGAATCCTCATACCATGAGGGTGAGCCCATGACACTTCCTCTTATTACCTAAAGACCATTTCTTTTCTATGTTGAGGGTTAGATGGAAACATATCCTAAGTCTCCGTCTATGTTAGCTTAGTAGAGGCATGTTTAGACGTCAAGAATATAAGTCCGTTTGGTTGGGCAGGTTGCTTTGACTCTTTTTGTTCTATTGAATCTTCCTTGAGACTTTATTCTGCTTGATGTTTTAACCTAGTTTCTTTAATCACCTTATGTATGCTTAATAATATACTAAAATGGATTGGTTGGGATCTTTTGGGGTCCGATCACTGTATCACACCTAAGGCATAGCTTGGATCATGACAAAGTTATCAGCTAATGTTCAATTTTCTAGTATTTGAATATTGAGCCACTGCTTATCTAGGGATGGCAACGGGGTGGGTTTAGAGCTATGCGGGTGCGGGTGCGGGTGCAGGTCGGGTGCGTGACGGGTTGAAGTAGCTATTTTTAGAACCAATGCGGTGCGGGTTGTGGGTTTAAAAAACCAAATAGGAAGGTGAAGAAATTAAATTTTTGTAATTAGTAAAAATCAAAGATATAAACTTTTTTTATTAAACATTGACTTTAATTTTATTTTTTCTCTAAAATTTAAACTAGACATGTCCGATAAATTGTTAGTTGTTAAAATGTTAATTAGAAACTTTTAATTAATGATTAAGAAACAATTATGAAAATGTTAACTAAAAATAGTTAACTAGTTGTTGAGACGTTGATCAACGAAAAAAAAACTAAATTCAATTAAAAATAAAAGAACTTTAAAATTTAAGCGGGACGAAATGATTTTCAAAATTTGTGAATTGAAGTCAACCCGGCCCACACCCGCCCCATTGCCATCTCTATGCTTACGCCACTAGATCAGTTGACGTTTAATTTTTGCACTTCATATGATCAACTGGTGTTTAGGTTTTTTTTTCCTTAGCAGTCAACCTATGCCTAGTAAGGCTTATGATGCAAAAATATAAACTTATGCTAGGTTGAAAAGTTATTTATCATGAAGGGAAAAAATTATAAAACAACACAAAATAGACAAAAGTGCAAATGAATCCGCAATAAATTGTGGTTCATTTTTTTTTACCTTTCTCATCTCTGCCTTTTTCAAGATTGAGATGTTTAAACTTTCAAGTCTCGAGAGTACCATTCCCCAATTTTCAAAGTTAACGGAGGTTGAATAGAATTAACACAGACAAAAGAGAAGAAACAAAATGAAAATACAGGGAATGGAAATTTCAAATTTGTTGCCTTTGTTTGGCATCTTCAATATATATGTACTGTGTTTTCTTTTTGTTTTTGATTTTTTTGGGGACCAACTCATGATTCACAGTCGCAGTCCAATTCATTTTCTAGTTCCCTAATCAATAATTCCATCATCTTCTTATACATTGGCATATAATGATCATTTATCATGGTCTTTGACAAACGAAGCTTACTATACAATTCTCTAGGGGTCTCATATATCCCGACATGGTTTTCCATCGGACCATCATGGTCCACATCACTTGCCTCTGTTGATGGTATAGAAACCATATGCATTATTCTTCCAGGAGGGTAAAAATGGTGGTTATCTGACATATCTGATGGAGATACTGGTGTTTGGTTTTCAGCTGCATCGGCCAGCACTTTCTCCTCTTCAGCAATTTCTTCTTCTGCAGCAGCTGCTTCTTGGTCATGGACATGAGCTTCACGCTCCTGCCTCTGTAGCTCCTTCTCCAATTCATACCACAATTCACCTTCCGTGACGTCCTCCTCTATGGCTGTACTACCAATTGCTTTGTCCACTCCAGCAGTGTCTTCCTCTTCATCGGTCTCATCTTGTCCAGATCCACTGCTTGAAGAACAATATTCAACTTTGTTCCCATCAGAAACACCACTTACCACATCACTCACAAATGTTTCACATGTTCTCGGAGCTATAAGGGGAGCCTCAGAGAAATCATCTGGTCTGGAATTCGGCGAAGGCGAGACAACACGGCGACGCACACCCATACAACTCCATGATGACAAAGAGGAGCGTGTCTTGACTACTGCTTGGGCAACATCTTGTGCGCGCTTCATCACCACCTGCACATTAAAGCAATAAAATCAGCCTTCCTGCCATGATTTTTTTTTCCTTTTTCTTCCTGCCATGGAAAGTAGGGAAAGCAGAAAGTTGAGGATGTGGCAAACATTACTAACATGAAAGTTCCGTTGGCAATATCCTACTAATATTTTACCTAAACTCCATCTATGACTAACAACTTGACCAGAACTACAAAGTAAAATTACTACCGATCCAGAAAACTCAAATTACAAAATACATAATCCATTTATTCACAAACTCAATGTTATGCTGCATTCAATAAGGGAAATTTAGTATCAAAAGACAGAAGGAGCTTAATCAGTGGAAGGCTCCAACCTCCTACCTGAGTACTGCTTGAGACAGGACGCAGAAGTGCACCTGCACCAGCAACCCTTGCTTTCGCTACAGCTATAGATGGTAGACGAGAACCAAGAGCAGTGGCAGATCGATAAATAACCTTCAAAACTCTATTGCGCTCAACTTGATCACGTAGATCATTTACCCAGGATGATGCAGTTACCTGAAAATGATTATTTTGAAGTTAGAAATCACAGCATGTCCAAGTTGAGAACTGAAGCATATGAATGTGAGTAATGTGTCAACCTCAGAACGAAGAACATCTATAGAAGCGGTTGAAAATGTAGGCACCAGATCAGAACCATTAATTATTGTAGTGATGAAGTGCTTTCCAGACTCTGCCAACTCCCACGTCATACAGGCAGCTGCACAGCACTAACTCAGTAAGGATATAGAGAGGAAAAACACATCAAGGCATTGGAATTCATAGGAAATTTTGTAAGAGATGCTAATTTATCATCCAATATTGAAAATTGTAGGCACTGCACAAGGAGGAAAAGAAACTATGCTATTATACAGCCTCTCAACATATGCAAAAGCATACTAGAACCAAGAGGTCATTTCATCAATTTCATAAATTCCAAAAAATAAAAAAAGACAGATTCAACGACTATCACATGAATAAAGAGTATTTAGCTCGTGCAAATATTTTAGAGTAGTAATGGAGCATAAAAGAAGTACAAAGTCTAAACCTGGTAAAGAAGTCCCTCTTCTTCCTTACATATATTATATATAGGACACAGTTAAGTAAAGAAGGTCGAAGATTTCGCTTTTCCCTGGTCAAGGGATTGAGACTTAGAATTTTTCAAGAACTTCACTTGTTTTCTGCCTCGAGGAAAACCATATTAACAAAAGAAGATGGAAAGTAGGTCTTAAGTTAAGTTTTATTTTTAGAATGACACAATTTGTTTTGTGTTTGAGCACATGTCTAGCATCCAACTAGTGAATGGCATGAATACACAGCCCAAGTGTAATACCCCAGAAGTTGGAAGCTGAAAGTTGGTACAAGGACCACCTACGGACCATAGATGAAACTACAGCCCGTAGATGGTGGTGGTCGAAGTGAAGTTAGGATTCTGATAATTTACAAGTCCCAGAAGTTGAGTTACAAATCGACAGGACAAACCATAGAACAGGGTCGTAGATTGGGTCCTGAAAGTTGAAAATTTGGCAAGTGTCGAGGGGTTCCACAAGGAGGTTCTATGGTCCATGAAAGTAGCCACGAGCTGTAGGAGGAGGCTCATAGAATGGGGTTTGAGCGGCTCAAAAATAGGGATTGCAGAACTTTTTCTACGGACCAACAAGACAGTCCATAGAAGGTCTTACGGTTCGATTCTTGGATCGTAGACCCAACTTCAGTGACTTAAATTTTGCAGCTCTCATGAGCCAGTTGTACGACCCGTGCAAGGATCTATGACCCCTAGATCCCTACTCGTGATTCACTCCAGCCAAATTTAATGAAGGGTACTTTAGACTTTTTCTACTCTCCTAACTCCTTAACTAGGTTGTTTTGGTCCTATAAACTCCCCTATAACCGTTTTGTTCATGATTTTTCGCCACATTCCCAATTCATTCACCTAAATCACTCTCTCCAAGTTAAATCTTCTCCAAGGCTCCATGGAAGGTCAAGCTAGGGTTCCTTAACCTCCTCCGTTAGTTCTTGGATTTCTTCAAAAATTATGGTCCAGGTGTGTGGATATGGATTTCAAGTATGGAATTTGGGATTTTAATAAATTATGATCGGGTCTTATGATTTATATTTTGTTCATTATTATCACGTGAATTATGCATGAATTGATATTTAATTGATGATTTTAAGGTCTTTTATCGCAATTCCTCTCAAATTCTATCTAGGGTTCATGAAATTGATCAAGAGTTCTTCCAATTATGATTCAATTGATATGGCTTTCTATGATTATGCATGACTTCATTTAAATTACATAATAAAAGCCAATTACATGTGAACCCATGCTTTTACCCTAATTTTAACCACAAGTTATGATCATGAATCGATGAGATTCTCACGCAAGTTTCATCACAGCTATGAATTAAGCTTTATGATGCTACGCAAGACAAGTGTGAATGATTGTGAGTTTTCTCACCTAAACATGAATTCGTAATGATGAAACATCCACATTATATGAATCAATATGAAAATGAGCTATTCTATGATCAAGTTCATGAAATTGGATTGGTATTTGATTATTACCTTTTCATATATTGAGCTTTATAATTTACGACAAGTATGATCTATGAAAAGTAGTTCGTAAGATTATGACTTGGCACTAAGTGGACTTTGAGGTGAGAGCTCGACCCAAGGGGTCCCTAGTAGCAATCTCTAGTCTCATAACTGCGTGCTAGACTTGCTAGTAGATCCACATATAGCCTATGTTCATGACACCCGTTTTTACGGGGTAACGGCTATTTTAGCAAGTAGTCTCCCCTTTTTTCGATGTATGGGAAAACACTGGGATTCCATGTAATAGTTTGTACGGTCTTATTGTCGGTTACGATTGCTATCTCCCACTTGTTATGACTATTTTTATGGTTCATGTCCCTTTATGATTTCCATTATGATTTCTATCATGCATTGGCCATATGTTTTAAACGGACATTTATCATGATTCTTATTTTGGTCAATTGAATGTCATGATTTACAACACGTTGCATTACTCACATACTTAGTACATTCAAATTACTAACACATACTTTCTTTTGCCTACATTGTATTATAATGTAGGGTCAACCGAGCATCCTCATCCTCCACGTGGCTAGTACTTCATCCAAATCCAGAGTTGGTGAGCCCTCATGATTCGAGGACATGCTATGGTTCACTTTATTTTGGCTACCCTATTTCTTTTAGTTCATTTGACACCGAGTTAGCTAGGGCATGTCCTAGTAACTCATCTATGATTTAGAGGCTTTCAGGAAAAAGTGTGAGACTATGTTGTATTTACTTTCTTGCTTGCTATGCCAAAGATTTCTAGACTTCATTAGTTCTATTCCTGCTTCTTTATGTTGTCTCTCCTTACTTTATATATGTTTGATATGTTAAGAGGCTTGGCTGGAGTCTTTCGAGAATCGCTATATCACGTTTAGGGCCTAGGTTGGGCCGTGGCACCAAGGGGGAAAGGGTTGTATTAGTTACAAGAAACGTCCTTGATCAAGGTTTGAAACACTTCAATGAGCTAATTCACATCAACCTCCTTAGTAACTTTGTTGTCAAAAGCTCACTAAAGCTGCAGTTAATAGGCTGTGTGGCATGTGTTTAGCGCTTAGGCAGTAAACCTATGCGTCTTATGACCCATAGGCTCTGTCTTGAAGAGAGCGGCACTAAAAAACAGAATATTTCACCTAAATTGTCTTTTTTCTTCAATTTTTGTGTATAAATAATTGTTTGGATTTATAATTACCTTTATATTTTTCATCTTTCACTTGATTTGCACCTTCTTCCTTAATGTCAGTCGTTTATTCGCAATTTGTGCCCAAAGCCCTTCTTCTTCCTGCACTTCACCTTTGACGCCAACTTTAGAATGACAACTGCTCAGAAAAGCCTTCAAATAATCTAGCCGCTGCCCAGCATTTTCTCAGGACAACACAATTTGCAAAGCGGCTTTGCAATGTTCACGCTACAATCATTTTTTTGTCTTAGATGTCCAGAATCATTTTCCATTACTTTCTTCAGAAATTCTCTTTTTTCTTTCATTATCATCAGATGTTCTTCACTTACATGTTAAGAGGACCAGCTCAATCAAAACAAGTAGTCTCTTAATACACCATATGTGCCCCTATTGATGAAGTTTTCCACAAAAGTTTATTTGCATACTACACTACCTTATCTACATTTTTATCAGGTTTCCTAAAACTAGATAAGTGGTCCAATTCAATAACCCTTCCTTACATATTTCTTATGCTCCCAACAAATTAGATTTATACAATCAAACTTTTGGAGCTATAACAAGATGTACACTGCAAGCTATTTTCCTCAAAGTGTTCCGGTGGAAAAGAAGTTAAGATATCCAATGAAGTACCAGAGATCCCCAGAACCGGACAGTTCTAGCAACAGTTTAACTAGTACGTGTATAGATGCTCTCATCTCAGCTTTCAATCTCATTTTCATTTCAGGAGACACATCAAACAATGTAGACAGTCCCTAGTCTCTCACTTCCAGTTTGCAGTAATATGTAGTTTTACCATGATCAATTCAAAGTCAGACCTCAAAGCTATGGAATAGGAACTTTGGCCGTTCAAACCATAGCAAATACTGAATTGAGTACAGGCCAACCTTCAAGTTTCAACCTCCAAAGGAAAATCATACTGAGCTAATTGAGATGACTTTTCAGAGTCGAGGAGTTTTCAAAGTTCTTTCTCATTCTAAACTAGTACTACATTTATTGAGATCTAACTACAGGTCTTGTTTAATTTGTAAAATTAAACTTACAAGCTAATGACATGAAATTACAAACAACTCTAGACAGAAACTTTAGCATTTCTAGAAAACAAAATACGGTCACAATGTTCAACTTTCTTAATTCATCATTCAACTAATTCAGCATGAACTTTTACGAATTTTTGGTCCTAGCTCCACAATCCAGATAACACATTTGCTGAATGTACGATCATAGATTGAAATATTGGTCTTACAGATACATCATAAACTCAATTTTGTTAAGAGATGTATAAATAGATGAAAAAACATCTTTATGACAAATATGACTCAATTGGAAGAGTCACTGAAGTAGAAAACTTCCAGAAACTTAACTCTCGTATAGCACTAAATGGGCCAAAATCAACAAGGGAACATATGATGGCTTCCAATGTCACTTAAAGATTCACTAAGCAATATGTAAAAGTAGGCATGGAAGAAAATGTCCTACTTTTCTTCCAGTCACTTACAATTCTCATTTACCAGGTATTGATACACAAACTTAGAAACCGTAACAACAGGGAAAAGTAACCTTCCGACTTTAAAACAGAGATCTGCAACTGCTGAGAAAAGAAACACACCTGGTGCAAAAGTGACACAGGTACTTGAGGAAAGTTCTTTTTGCTCTCGAAGGATATAGGTCAGAAGTGCAGCGGTACCACCACCAAGTGAATGCCCAACAATCTGAGGTTCAGAACTAGCATTACGACTTTGATATTAAGCACAAACAAAAAACTGGAAAATGTCTACATCTGCAGCAAGCCAATTAAATAGTCTGACTTTTGAAAGTATGTCAACATCATATATCCACTCGAGACTTGCCACTATATTCATATTTACAGGAATGTTTCTAAAAATTTACATGGCACCACCAAAGGTAATAATTTCTTCTTTCTTTTTAATAAGGTAAATGCTTACTTTACAAGCCATCTGAATCTTAGCTCCAAAGATATGAAATACAAAAAGAAATAAAGAAACACATCACTATGAGAGTAATGTATGTCAAAGAATAGAAGAAATGTACAAGGTGACTTTCTGACTTGCTCTTTAGAGGACAACAAAAACTGGCACCGTAAAATTTAAGTTCAACCTATAACAACAGGAAGGAGATGCAAGCCACAGTACAGATTAATAACATAACATGGTATCAAAATAACAAAATGAAAGCAAATCCCATGGCATATCAATGACAATCATCACATTGATTGTAGTAAGAAAGTTGATCAACAATCATTTCCCGTTGAATCTCCAATTTGCACACATCAGCTTTCAGTCTTGACAAGATAGTGAATGGAAAAACAAATCAAAACACCTTCCAATCTCCAATGCAACAGAGAAGAAGAAAGGAAAAGAATCAAACAAGAAGCAATAATGTGACTATATTTCACCTCTATCTCATACTCAGGATTTTCCTCCAGAGCCTTTACCAAGAAAGGCATACTAAGCTTGGCAATCCACCGAGCAGCAGCAACCATCCCACAATGTGCATATCCCAAAACAAGATTGCTAATCCCACCATCATCTAAAACAGAATGGTGAAAAGGTACAACAGCGCCTGTTGCTGCAGTCAGAGTATCTTTGATGCTATGAGTGCCTCGAATTAGAAGAAGGAAGCAATTTAAATTTCTGTCTTTAATAATTGTAAAGGCGGGCTTAAGAAGCTGCAAACAAAAATTTTGAACATCTTAGTTCATGACAATCAACACACTAATATGAATATGTGAAATAAATCCAAATAAAAGGGTAGTGGTACAATTAACATACTCCTGCTTTAGGCTTCTGAAGGAGGACGTCTTCTTGAGAGTAGCCAGCAGACTCCAAGAATACAGGAAATGGCTTCTTTGAGAAAAGCATACAAAGAGTCACCAACCTTAAGTAATGATACAACTGAGCTATAATCTCATCACCCTTTAGTTGCACACAGCTTTCCCCTGCATATACACTTGCAACTGGTGCATTTCCCTTCAAGATCATAAATACAAATGAAATCCACTTATAATCCAAGCATTACGCAACAAAGATACAGATCATCCCGGAGACATTGTATCCCCGAACTTGTATTAAGATAATGCATTTATAAACCACAATTCCTCACTTGACAAGTGAATAGCACCGAGAGTCTTGGGCCTAAATTTCAAGGCACTAAAAGGTTGCAGCATATAGAATTTCTTCAATGAACAAGATGATGCACAAATATAAGGTGGCAAAACCACATAAAGAAAGAAAAGTAACAATAGACAGAACATCTACCACAATGAAGCAGTTGGGATTATCTAGGGCATTAGACACCTTCCCAAATGACATATGCAGCCGTGTGAATAAAGAATGCCAGAGTATAATGTGAAATATGTGACAAAGATTTGCAAATGCCATTAGATATCGATCCACAATGGACTAAATATGATCTACAAGCTCGAACAGATATGTACTAAACATACAACAACCAGTCTACTTTCCAAGTAGCAGGATCAATAGAAAAATGCACTGCCAGCAACAAAGAGTACAATATTTTTCACTCTCATTTTACTTGTTCAAGCAATTCCTCTAGCTAATTTGAACACACAATCGCTGATGGAAAGAAGTTCACTATAGTGAAAAAACGTATTTATCTTGGTCTATTAGGAAATGAAAAAAGCAAAAGATTGCAACACGAAATTATTCAGACAATATATGATTATATCAGAAATCAGTCCATCCTTTCACATCAGGAGACTTTCATTCACCAAGCTGAAAAAACATTTCGTGCTACAAAAGACTCCCAACTTTAGGATCTCAACAAGTAAAAATCAATCAATCAAATATGACTTATGATGAATTAACTGAATTGTTTTATACCCATCTGGGCATATCTCACTGGAATACTGGTAAATAAAATAATTTTTTCCATTCTGATGGTGGTAAACAATTGCACAAAAAGACTCCGACTTTAGGAACTCAACAATTAATAATCAATCAACTACATTTTCAATCCCAAACCAGTTTGGGGTCATCTCTATAACAACTTCATACCAGGATTGGTATATAATTCCATCCAAAAAATAAAAAATTTAGACTTATAAAAGATGTGTTACCTGACTTCGAATAAGGTAATTGATCCCAAAAGCCAAGTCACCAATAGGCCATTTCCCGAGTGTTTCGGAATAGGTAAAGCGGAGAGTTTCACACAAAGTGGAAATAGTTTCTAGCCAGGTGGCGGGAGCTTGAGCTGGCCTTCGTGATACTCTCCGTTTGATAGATCTACTTGCTGCTATGGAGTAGTCACCCGTTTCTTCCTCCTTTGGCGTTAATCGGCGACTCAGCACATAGTACAACAAGACGACCGCCCCGGCCGCTGTGGCCATGGTGGTCGCAGCCATTCAGCTATCAATTAATGGTAATCTGTAGATCGATTTGTCAATGTACACCAAATCAAAGCTACACTGTACACCTAATTTGCACTAGCCTGAATTCGATATAAATCAAAATAGGGTTGTTGGTGAAACTGAACTGAATGAATTATACATAAATAGAGTTGTATAGATAGATGAGATATGAATTCGCCATGAATGTGCATAGAGACAGACATATACACACGCTTTCGAAAAAGGAACTTCACGGAGACGGTACACGCCAAAACGGAGTTGAGACGGAGTTTAGCTTTGCGGTGAACTCAAATCCCATTTTTGCCCTTTGCGTAACTACGCTTAATTATTAAAAATTGAATAACTATACCCCTTGTCTTTTATTTTAGGGATAATATCCAAACAGGACCTCAAAGTTGGCACCATTTTATAAGTTGGAACTCAAACTTTTATAGTGCACAAATAGGACCCTGAACTTTGCAAATCCTGAACAAATAAGCACAGATCAGTCGCTGACATGACGCGTGGGGTTCACTCGCGATGATGTGTTTTTTCAGCCAATACTGAGATGCCACTTGTGTCCACGTAAGCATACATTGTACACGTTATATTCCTTATTTTACACATATTAAAATAAAAAAAAAGGAAAAAACAAATTAAAAAAACAAAGAGGGGTCTTTCTTTTGGCATGTTCTGGCATGTTCAGTATATTTCATTTCACAATTTTGGCATGTTCAGTATAATTCATTTAGCACTACCTAAAATATTTACATTCAACCTGTTTACAAACAACAAAATAACCATAAAAATTGAATCTTGATTATTAAAATTTAAACAAAAAA
>JAPFFP010000001.1:12924474-12939331 GCA_026153255.1 Solanum medicagineum
ATTTGTGCTTAAATTTCATGTAATTTATGCCATTAGCATGAGGTCTGTGTGTTACCTTGTTTCTTATGTTATTCAGTCCATTGCTTGAGGACAAGCAACAATGTTAAGTTGAAGTTGTTGATGCGCTGCAAAAATACAACCCTTTTGATGCTTAAAAATTGAAATTTTGTGTGTTCTCAATGTGATGTTAGTGGGCTTGATGTGTTTTTATGTTTGTTTTGCAAAAAATTTCAGGGTTGGCGTTATTTTTTGGCAAAGTGTGCAGAAGTTGCTGAAAGTAATAATCCATGAGACACTTTGCGGGCCGTAGAGTATTCTACAAACCATAAAGGATGTTTCATGTGCAATTCCAGCGAAGGGTGCATTTCTGAAGTTGAGTCTACAAACATGTAGATGATCCGTAGAAGACTTTATGAGCTCTAGAAGCCTTTATGAGCCGTAGAAGACTTTACAAGCTGTGGACTTGGTATCGTACGCTGAGGATCAAAAGATGGGGACTTGTTGAAATTCCATTGAATGAGACCCCCTATGGGTCATAAAATGTTTTATGGGCCATTAATGGGTGTCATAGAAGTCAAGTTCAAAAATTGAAGCAAGAGTTCACGAAAACCCGATCATGAGCCATAAACTATTATATGGCTTTTAGAGTACCTCGTAGAGCCTGCCGACCCAATTATCTTAATTCATTTTGCTTTTGTATTTTAAAAACTATAAATAGGTTTTTTAGGTTATTTTTCATGGGGGAACGATGGGAGAATAGTAGAAAAGAATTAGAGAGTTTGAGAAACACATGTATAAACATTATTGCATCTTCTAATTTCAATCTTTTGATTCTCATTGAAGAGTTGGATTTCTTTTTCTTAAATCCATTGTGTACGTGCTCAATTATGTTATTCAAATTCATAAGTCTTGCATTTACACTGATCATGAGTAGCTAAATCCTCAATTAGGATTGTGGTAACCATAAAAAACTAACAAAGTAAAATCAAATAATTCGTAATTCTTGAAAAGTGTGCATACATGTATTAATTATTTCTCTTCATTTTGAATCCTTTCTAACGATAGCCAACATTAGAATTATCCTAGTGTTATTGACTGGATCAAAGTAGTAATGAATAGGAAAAGAGATTAATTAACAAGAGTCGATCGATGTTTCTCGTCTAATTAACCGAACTGGGCCAAGGAGGTTGTACTCATACAATAGGCAAGGGTTAGTAATGTCATACTGTGGGGATGGACCAAATTACATAGTGAAATTCGCCTCTCACCTAGGCCAAAGGGTTTGGTGAATTTAACATACTGTTCTGCATGCTATACACCGGAAAAGAATTCAATTATCTGGTAATACCAAGTGAGGTAATCATAGGGAACACAATACCTAGTTCTTCTTCATATTGGTTTAACAGTTGTCTTAGCTTAGAATTACTTTTAATAGTTTTTATAAACCCCCTACACCTTTCGGGAGATATATTGGCTAATCAATCCAAATTGCAATTGAATTCTTCTCAGTCTACTATATTCCCAATGGCATTCGACCCTAACTTTTATTAGGTTATATATCTTGACAATGACCGCTTTATCCTAAAAAAGGAGGTCTAGCTTGGACGACATCATATATATTAAGCGTGAGCTAGTAAGCCATAAGCTAGACCTCGCCAAGATCTATGCCGTAGAGGCTTGAATTGGACTTTAATGGCGTTCATGTATTTTCCTTATGCAACTATGGTACTCTTACTTATATAAAATTTCGCTTGCTTATTCTCTTGTATGCTTATGTTAGTCTAATGACCCCCAGTTTAGGAGCCTTGAGTGTAGAAAAATTGGCCTAAAAAATAACTGAGAACCTAGTTTGTGAGTCCATTTATGGTCCATAAGTTGTTCTATGTCCTCTAGGGCCAGTTCTTAAATATAGAACTTCAGAAACGACAGATGTTTCCAAGTATGGGGTAATCCATGGGCCAAGTTACAACCCGTAGGGAATCTCACGACTTAAAGACTAGTTCATAAGTGGGGCACAAGACATGAAGGAAATTTGGAGTTTTCACGAAGGTGATTTACGAGTTATCAAATGGCTGGTGGAATGTGATACAACCCATATAGGGTTTTATGGTAAGAGGTCAGGAATAAGGTGAGAATTTGGCTAAGTGTGGAAGGTTTACTAGTCCAACCACGGCCCGTAGGTAATTGTGCAACTCATCCTATTTGTCAATGTTTTCCCCAAGGCTGCAATTTCCGATTCTCTCTAGTTCCCAAGGTATGTGAATAGATTTATAGGTATCTGTTAACCCATAGAGTTCCCGACAGTCCATTTTACCTTTTTCTTTAAGTTCCTAAATTCTAAATACATGTATTTGATGATTTCATAATTCCTATGTTACTATATGATACTCATAAAGTTCAATGACTATTTTTCTAAGTGAATATACAAATATTTTTGAAGTATGATGTTGATGCTATGATGGGTTTTGAAAATATTTAGATTGTGTGGTTTCGAGGTTACTTTTTAAAGAAATTTTCGATGACCTATGTAGTTTATGATTGTTCAATGTATCAATTATGCCTACCTTATTTTCAATGAAAGTTTTTAACGAATTATAACTATGACTAGGCTATTTATGAAGAGCTTCAAGTTAAAGTTATCAAAGATATATGTATGATGATATTTTCCCTAAAGATGTTTAAGAAAGATTCTTAAGTTTGAGCTACTCCTATGATTGGTAGTTATGATTCTAAGAGTATGTTTTAAAAGATTTTTTTTCGGATGACTTAGCACCCAAAGGATTAGAGATTGGGACTCATCCCGTTAGTTGAGGCTCGGTGTCTTGAAGCTAAATCTCGATGACCCAAACCATGTGTCACCATAAGAGCCTTATAGGCTAGGCTAGTGGATCCACATAGGGCCAAAAGTCTAGAACAGAATCCAGAGGGCATGGTTTGCTACACAAAGCGCAGGCGGGCGCCGCCCTTTTGAAAGCCCCTCCAAGCCCAGCTCCTGAGCCTGCGCGTCCAGGAAAATTTATGAAAGATACAATTGCAGAGTTACTAAGTTTCGAATATCTACCTTGGCAAGTAGATTCTCCTTTTCCCAATGGAAGGAGTGCATTTGCCTTTTCCATGTAGTAACTCACATAGTCTTACTTTGGGTTATGGTCCATTCCCACAAACTTCCATGATCTTATGATATGTCTTACTTTATGTGTTTCCATATGCATTGTCTCATATTGATCTGAATCACATCCCTTATGCAGGTTTAAGCTTATTTCATGACACTTTAGTCTTATGTATATGTATATTTTATGTTTAACTATGATGACATTACAATTTAATCTGTGCAATGCATCGCACATACTTAGAAAATTCTAACATACTAACACATATTTTCCTGCATGATTTAACCATGTAGGGACAGGTATTTCCCCAACGGCTCATGGCTAGTAGCTAACGTTTGGGACTAGCTTATTGTTGTGGTGAGCCTTTAGTTCGGGACTCCACCTATTTTCCCCTCTTTATGTATTTTGTTTCTAGACGATGTGTTTACGGAACTTTGAGGATTTTACTTTCTATGTTGTCTATTATGTATGTTCTTTTTATTTGATGGAAATTGACCTTAAAGATTTCGTTCATATGTATTTGTGGTATGCTTATGGACATATGATGTTTTCCAAATTCTCTGCTTTTTAATGTTGCTTCATTGCAAAGGATAACATATAGCCCCCTTTCCTTATGCTTTTCCGTAATATGTTTCTGTTTAATTCCTATGAATGCTTAAGATGCTTAGATGGTTTGGGTGAGGTCCATCTAGGGATCTTATTTGACGTGTGATGACTAGGCCACTAGGTCGAGTTGTTACAAACATGGTATCCTAGAACGAGGTTTTAAAATGGTCCTCGGATGTCCATGCATACACCATAATGTAGAGTCTCATTCAAGGTTGTGAAGCGCTCCACTATCTTGACTGAGAAGCTATGTGATACTTTAGGAGAAAAGTCTTCCTTTCTTTCTCATTCAATGTAGTGCCTTAGAGTTAAGTAAGGTTTTTCGCTAACTAATGATGGGGTTTTATTTCTTTCCAAATCATGCTACCCAAAGAGCTCCCCACCAACGAGGCACTTCGGAACAAGAAGTCCCACCACTCCAACAAGATGAAAAAGTGTCTCATACCGATTTTAGAGTCGCCTTCTTAGTATTGGCTCAGGCATTGGCCAATCAAACAACTAGAGAGCTAGCTATACCTTCTTAGGTGTCTACCCAGCTGCCAGAGTTTGTGACTTCATACAAATGAACCCACCAGAATTTCATAGGTCAAAGTTGGATGAGTACCCTATGGAGTTTATTGAAGAGGCCTACCGAGTTGTGGCGATGATAGGTGTTCCAGCAGAGGAAAACGCTGAGTTGGTAGCTCACCAACTTAAAGGAACCACCAAGATTTAGTACTTGTAGTGGGCCAATGAGAGAGGCTATGAAGCGGGTCCCATTGGATGGGAGGAATTCAAATGTGCCTTCATAGTCTGGTTCTTTCCCATTGAGCGTAGGGAGACGAAGGTCTAGGATTACATCTACTTGAAGCAAGGGAATATTAGTGTGAGGGAATATGCCCTTAAGTTCACTAAATTGTCCAAGTACGCTCCATTCATGGCAGCGGATCCGAGGGCTTGCATGATCAAATTCATTTTAGGGGTCTCTGAGTTGGTCTCCAGAGAATGCAAGAAGGCGATCTTAGTCAATTTGATGGATATTTACAACCTAATGACATATGTCAATCAAATTAAAGAGGAGAAGCTTCAGGAAAGGGCAAGATAGTCCAAACAGGCTTTTGTGGATGGTGGCAACAATTCTCACTAAAGAGATGTTGGATACAAATCTAAAGGTGGCTCAAGGCAAGGATACACCAACACTCCTCCTTGAAAAGACAAAGGTGTTTCCCCAAAGGCCCATAATCCTAATTGCCCCATGTCTGCAAGACACCATAAGGGGGAATACTAAGCCGAGTCCAATGCTTGCTTTACTTGTGGAACGCCTGGCTACCATGCCAAGAACAACAAAAGTAGAGGCACAAGACACCAGGGCCAGAAGGGTCTACCTTGAGGTACCCCAAGGGGCAACCAATTTTATGCCCTTCACGGTCGTCAAGAGGTTGAGGAAGCCCCAGATGTCGTCACTAGCATATTATGAGTTTATAATTCTGACACATATGCACTTTTAGATCCGAGAGAAAAATTTTCTTTTGTAACCCTATTCTTTTCATATAAGTTTCATCCATGTCTTAGTGTCCTCCATGAACCTTATGTGGTGAGTAACCCAGTGGGTGAGTCTGTCATAGCTCGAAGAGTCTATAAGCGTTATCCAGTTTCTATTCTGCATAAAGTAATCACATGTGATTTAGTTGAGCTCTCTATGATAGAATTTTAAATAATGTTAGGGATGTCTTGGTTGCATGCTTTCTATGCCTCCATCAATTGGAAAACCCGTAAGGTCAAATTCCAATTCCCTAATGAGCCAGCTATAGAATAAGGTGGTAGCAACTCTACATGTAGGGGTCGATTCATTTCTTATGTTAAGGCTTGCAAGATGATTTCCACGAGGTGTATCTACCACTTAGTGAGGGTCAAAGATGCCTCTTCAAAGTTTGTTCTCTTGAGTCAGTCCCTGTTGTTAGCGAGTTTCCTGATGTCTTCCCAATCGAGTTATCGGGTGTCCCTCCTGAAAGGTAGATAGACTTTGGTATAGATCATTTGCCTGATACTCAACCTATCATAATACCTCCTTATAGGATGGCTCCTACAAAGTTGAAATTGATGAAGGAACAACTGAAAGATTTGTTAGACAAGGGTTTCAGAGACCTAGTCAGTCTTCATAGGGTGCCTTGGTGTTATTTTGTAAGAAAGAAGGATAGGTTGCTCTGTATGTGCATTGATTACCGATAGGTCAATAAGGTCACCATCAAGAATAAATATCCTCTCTCAAGGATAGATGATTTGTTTGATCAACTATAAGGGGAAACTCATATCTCAAATATAGACTTGAGATCTGATAATCACTAACTAAGGGTGAGAGAAAGTGACATCCCTTGACAGATTTTAGAACTAGGTATGGTTATTTTGAATATGTGGTGATGTCCTTTGCCCTTACTAATGCACTGATAATATTTATGAACCTCACGAACTGGGTGTTCAACCCTTACCTCAAAATTTTTATTGAAGTATTTATTGATGATATTCTTATCTATTCTCGAGGTGAGAAAGAGCACATAGAGCACTTGAGGGTAATATTGCAGACTACAAGGGAACAAAAACTCTATGCAAAATTTGATAAGTGCGAGTTTTGTCTAGATGAGATTGCCTTCCTTAGGCATGTGGTATCTAGAGAGAGCATCAAAGTTGATCCTAGATAGACAGATGTAGTAATAAACTTCCCAAGGCCATTGACTCCAACTGACATAAGGAGTTTCTTGGGTCTAACCGATTACTATAGACGGTTTGTGCAAGACTTCTCCACAATTTCATCTCCACTCACCAATCTAACTCAGAAGAAAATTGAGTTTGTTTGGATGAATAAATGCGAGGGGAGTTTGGAGAGCTTGATAGATCGGTTGATTTTAGCCCCTATAATGGTATTGCTAGAAGTGAATGATTTGTTCCTCATGTATTGTGATGCATCAGGGATTGGGGCGGGTATCTTACTAATGGAAAATGGTAAAATGATTGCCTATGCTTCAAGGTAGTTGAAGGTGCATGAGAAGAACTACTCGACTTATGACCTTGAGCTCATGGCGGTGGTGTTTTTCTTAAAGATTTGGGAACATTGCTTGTATGGAGTTTGTCTGGGTGTTTTGGCTAAGCACAAGAGTTTCCAACACATGTTCACTCAGAAGGATCACAACTTGAGGCAACGAAGGTGGTTAGAGCTACTCAAGGACTATGAGATGATTGTGAAGTACCACCCAGGAAAATTCAGTGTGGTAGCTCACACCCTTAGTAGGATTTCCACAGGGAGTATGTCCCATCTAGAGGATGATGGAAAAAGGGAGTTGGTTAAAGCAATTCATAGATTGGCAAGGTTAGGAGCGAGATTAAGTTAGTCCGAAAATGATGGCGTAATGGTTCTTTATGCGTCAACATTTTCTTTGGTTAATGAGGTTAAGGCCAAGCAAGCACTTGATACCACTTTGGTTGAGTTGAAAACTTTCGTGAAAGATGGAAAGGTAGAGGTCTTCTCACAAGGATAAATATTGCACTCCGATATCAAAAGAGATTGTGTGTACTTGATGACGATGAGTTGAAGAAGTTGATAATGCATGAATCCCATAACTCTTCGTATTCCATTCTTCTTGGCACTACCAAGATGTATAGAGATTTTACGGTGATCGATTGGTGGAATAAGATGAAAAAGGACATTGCTCAATTTGTGTCTAAATGTGCCAATTACCAGCAGCTAAAAGTTGAACACCAAAGGATATGGAAAGAGATTGATATGGACTTTGTGATTAGGTTTCCAATGACCAAAAACCAGTTTGACTCCATATGGCTAGTAGTTCACCACATGACGAAGTCAACTCATTTCCTACCGATCAAAACTACAATCAGTTCTAAGGACTATGCCCACTTCTATAATTGAGAGTTGGTGAGGTTGCATGGGATTTTATTTTCCATCATATTAGATTATGGAGTTCAAGTCACTTGCCACTAAGTGAAGCTGAGTACAAATTTGCATCCTTAAATTGATGGGCAAGCTGAAAGGACTATTCAGACATTGGATAGCATGTTGAGAGCTTGCGTGTTGGAATTCAAGGAAAGTTGGGATGAACATTTTCCTCTTATCAATTTTTTCTACAATAATAGCTTTCATGCAAGTATTAGAACGACACTGTTCGAAGTGTTATATGGTAGATGATGTAGATCCCTCATTGGTTGGTTCAAAGTCGGTGAGATTGCATCAATAGGACCAGACTTGGTGATGAATGCTATGGAGAAAATTAAAATCATAAGGGAGAAATTTCAAATATCTCAAAGCCGGAAGAAGTCCTACTCTGAAGAAGGGAACATCTGTTCGAAGTTAGTGATTGGGTTTACTTGAAGGTGTCTACAATGAAAGGTGTTCTCCAGTTCGGCAAGAAAGGGAAATTATTTCCTAGATATATGGCACCTTACAAGGTGGTGAGTAGAGTGGGGAAAATAGCGCATGAGTTGGATCTACCCAATAAGTTGCACTTGATTCATCCGGTCTTTCATGTATAAATGGTAAGGAAATTCATGGGTTACCCAAGTTGCATAGTTCCTTTGCATAATGTGAAAATGGAAGAGGATTTGCATTATGAAATGGTACTAGTTGAAATCCTAGACCGACAAGTGAAGAAGATAAGGAAGAAGGAAGTAACATCTATCAAGGTACATTGGAGAAACCAACGAGTCAAAGGTGCTATGTGGGATGCAGAAGTAAATATGACGAAGCACTATCGACACATCTATTCCACTATACTTAAGCCTACGGTACTAAGAAATTCATTCAAAACCTTAGGTTTCATACATTCTAGCTTCTCCTAATGTATGCATTTATTTCGATGTTTAGGATATTTTGAGACTTGTTTTAAAGTATGAAATCAAAAATATTTTAAGAATGATGTTTGACTTGAAATTTGCGTGCATATTTGGTTATTAGCTTCGAGTTTTCTCTTTAGCACCTGCCTTTATGTACATCCGGAAAGGAATGTTCCTGAGGTAGAGATATTATAATGACCCCAAATTTAAGACCCTGAGTGCAAAATAGTTGGCCTTAAAAATAACTGAGAACCTGGTTTAGGAGGCCATTTATGGCCCGTAAGTTATTTTATGGCCTGTTGGGTTGGTTCTAAAACATAGAACTTCAGGAAGGGGAAAAGATTCCAAATATAGGGTAACTCACGAACCAAGTTATGACCTATAGGGAATCTCACAACTCGTAGATTGGTTCGTTAGTAGGAAAATAGATATGAAGGAAATTTGGAGTTTTCAAGAAGGTGATATACGATTTATCAGATCGTGTAGGAATGTGATATAGCCCATATAAGGTTTCGTGGAAAGAGGTCAGGAATAAGGTGAGAATTTGGCTAAATATGGAAGGACTCTATGGGTCCAACCACGACCCTTAAGAATTGTGAGGCTCATCCTGTTTGTTGTGGTTTTAAATTAAGCAAAAGTCAAATTTTAGGATACTCAGGTGAGCCATTAGAGGAAAAGACTTACGACCAGTAAATCAATCTACGACTTGTAATCAGGGTCTTGTAGATGGCTTCTCACAATTTTTAATAAGGGGATATTTGGTCATTTCTATCAATTGTATTTCAAAACCATGTCATTTTGGGGATAGTAAAGGGATTTATAATGGCCTACATGCCCTAATTTCCCTCTTTCCACACTCTTAAATTCTTTAAGGCAAAAGAGGTCGTCAAGAACTCCCAAGAATAAGGATAGGATTCTCAAGTTTTTCCCTAAGGCTTCAATTTCTGATTCTCTCTGGTTCCCCAAGTATATGAGTTTATTTATGGGTATCCTTTCTCCTATAAAGTTCCCTACTATGCATTTTACCTTTTTTTTTCCTTAAGTTCTTAAATTTTAAATGCATGCTTTTGTTGATTTCATGATTCCTATGTTACTATATGATGCTCATAATGTTCAATGACTATTTTGCTAAGTAAATATACAAATATATTTGAAGTATGATGTTGATTGACTTCGCCCAAGTTACACCTCCTTTTTAGAGGATAAAGCTGTAACACCCCACATCTTACATGTACCAGTTCCATGCAAATGAAACATGATATGGCTTTTCAAATTAGCACCAATGTTTAAAAGTTCTTGAATCTCGAATTAGAGGGCGATATGTATGTCTAACGCTGAAGAGGGTCGAGTGTAAATAAGTTTAAGTCAAATGGAGGAGATTACGACCTTACATAAAGTGAGAGAAGTGAGGTGCTTGTAGGACTTAGTAAGCTAGCAGGTGAGTCACTTACTTGCTTAGCTTAAATTTGCTAGCTAAACGGAGACGAGGCCCGACTTGATAAAAGAAAAAACTATTTTTAAAATAAATAGACTTTCTAACCATACTTCTTTTCAAAAGAAGAAATAAAAAGTGAGAAAATCAAGCAAGTTTTAAAAATCCCGGGAATGATAGATAAGATTAATTCCTTTCAAAAAACTTTTGAAACTGAAATTTGCTCTGATTTTTCGAATGCTTTTTGGGAAAGAAAATACCATTTGGTAGAACTTCCCTATATAAATGATTTTGATGAAAAGGATATACCTACGAAGGCTAGACCTATTCAAATGAATCATGAAATAATGGAAATCTATAAAAAGGAAATTGATCATTTATTAAAAAATGGTATTATCCGTCATTCTAACTCTCCCTGGAGCTGTTCTGCATTTTATGTGAATAACAGCGCAGAAAAGGAAAGAGGAGCACCCCGGCTAGTAATTAATTACAAGCCTCTCAATGCGGTCCTTAAATGGATCAAACACCCGATCCCTAACTAAAGGGATCTTCTCAAATGAACCTATAAAGTAAATCTTTATAGCAAGTTTGACATGAAATCTAGCTTTTAGCAAATCCAAATTGCGGAGAAGGATAAATATAAAACCACGTTCAATGTACCATTCGGGCATTTTGAATGGAATGTCATGTCTTTTGGTCTCAAGAATGCCCCTTTTGAGTTTCAGAATATCATGAACAAGATATTCAACACTTACAGTTACATGTCTATAGTTTATATAGATGATGTTTTAATATTCTCTGAGGATATTGATTCTCACTTCAAACATCTTAACACTTTCCTTAAAATAATGGTCTCGTCGTTAGTTCTAAAAAGATGAAGCTCTTCCAAACTTCAATTAGGTTTCTAGGGCATGATCTCCATCAAGGAAGTCATAAGCCTATCTGTAGGGCTATAGAATTTTCCAGCAAGTTTCCTGATGAAATCAAGGATAAACTCAGCTGCAAAGGTTCCTAGGGAGCCTCAATTATGTTGCATATTTCATCCCTAATATTAGACAAATTTGTGAGCCTCTGTATAAAAGACTCAGAAAGAAACCTGTACCTTGGAGTATGGAACAAACTAAGAGTGTTCAAAAAATTAGGAAGTTGGTTCAGAACCTTCCTTGTTTAGGGATCTCTAATCTTGAAGCTTTTATGATCATAGAAACAGTTGCCTCTGAAATTGGTTACGGAGGAATTCTTAAACAAAAAATTAGTCCCAAAAGTAAGGAGCAACTTGTGAGGTTCACTTCTGGTGTCTGGAACTTGGCACAAAAGAACTATAGCACTATTAAAAAGGAAGTACTTTCTATAGTGCTATGTATCACAAAATTTCAAGATGATCTAATCAACAAAGAACTTTTACTTAGAGTAGATTGTAAATCTGCTAAAGAAATTTTACAAAAGGATGTTAAGAATCTTGTTTCAAAACAGATTTTTGCTAGATGGCAAGCTCTACTGTCTAGTTTTGATTTTCAAATCGAATTTATTAAAGGAGAAAACAATTCTCTTGCCGATTTCTTAACCAGAGAGTTCCTAGAGGGATATGAAGCCCTCAAAGACTAAGTCTCCTTTCAAAGGAGCTCGTGAAGAAAGGCCAACAACCAGGCCTTTTGCACCTGGTCTAGTCCAACTGAGACCTTCCTCTCCTCCCCTCCCTTCTCCTCAAACCAGAAACAAATTCACAGTCCTAGCAGATCTCCCAAAGATCGAAGGCCCATCAGCAGAATCCAGCTCTAAGGATAGGTTTGTGGTACAAAACAAAAAGAACTATGAGATGAAGACCCATAGTCTTTTGCCCAAGCAGTTGATCCTAAAGCAAAAGTGCAAGCAACAGCAGAGACTTATATCAAAGAAGAAACTATTGATATTGTTACCCCAAAGGTAATTCCTCTGTTGGGTCTAGACAAATAGTACGAAAATTGCTAGGTCATGGATTTGGTAAAACCTAGCTATAACAACAACAATTTTGTAGAGAGAAAAGACGCAATGTGCACCCAAGTATTATACGAAGCAATTTTAGTTGACACGGACTCCATCAAAATCGAACACACATACGGAGAATTAACCCAGAGTTTATTCAGTATTCAAGATGCACTATAAAGAAGATCTTAACACCATTTGAGTGGCCAGTTGACCATTTGCTCACCCCGATTCCTCTCAGTATGATACATAGGCCTCAGGCCTATAATTGGTTTACCTACAAGGAAGCTTGGTTCAACTTTATGTACGTCCGACCAGGTCATACTTGGTTTGTTAAAAATTGCCCTTAGTTAATAACATCAATTATTCCCAGGTGGTTCTATGAATGGTGGAAATGCTTTGGAGGTACCAAAGAAATTCTACCAAGACAGTTTGTCCCAAGATTTGAAGAATTCCAGATTAAACAAGAAATATCCACTTTGCCGATGCACATTCAAATGTGCAACTTTCATATTCAAAAAAAGAATCTCTTTTATTATTAGTTGGAATTTTTCGATAGTCAAGTTTGAATGCATTAGGTATCTCTCCAAAGAGATAAAAATTAAAGGATGGGTTCCAAAGCTTAATGTACCTAGCAGCGGAAAACCAACAATCATTCCAAGTCTAGCCAAATCTTCTAAAGAAGATTTAAAGAAGAGACTCAAGCAAGCATTGCAAAATCTAGACAATCAGGAAGAGTCAGCAATTATGGAGTTGATAACAAAAGCCAACTCTTATGAAGAAAGCAACAATGGGGATATGTGTAATCCCAGGGGACTGGCTCAGTCCTATCTAGATGCCTATTACGAATAGGAATGCACCACTTGGAAAAGGAGAGATTCAAAGAATCAGAATTCCTTTTATCAAGAGGCAAATTACTATTCCTAAAAGGAAATCTAGAACTGGCACTGGCCTAAGGCCCACCATCCATGATAAGACCATGTGATCTTATCTCTGAAAAAGCAATGTTCCAAGAAACATAAAGGTCCACCAGTCAATTTCAATGATAAAGCATAAAGAAATCTTAAGAATCTTATCCTCAAAGTGTCGGCAAGATCTACACCATCCAGATGGATGCACCAAATGTATAAGGCTTCTAGTAGAAATGGGGGAGGGCATCAGAAATTTTACCAAAATTTTCTATACGCCTTCATTCCCCTATATTATAATCTCCTTTTGTAATTTTCAAGTTTTCATGGCAATAAAGCTTTCTTAAGTAAGTATTTCGTTGTTAATTTTACAAACTGTTTTAATTAGAACCACAGAAGATCCATTCTGGACAATCCTTTCCCGTTTATTACTGCTTATCTTCCGATTTTCTTGATCCTAGTTACACTTTTTGGAGAAGGGTTTTATAGGACGTAGTATGTCTCCTTGGTGTGCACCAGTGTTATTTGTAGGCAAAAAGGATGGCACCTTGAGAATGTGTATCGACTATTCACAATTAAATAGGGTGAAAATTAAGAATAAATACCCCCTCCCCAAGAATGACGATTTATTCGATCAGTTATAAGGCGCCAAATGCTTTTCAAAAATTGATCTGAGATCAGGTTATCACTAAGTGAGGGTGAAGGAGAAAGATATAGCTAAGACTGCTTTTAGAACACGCTATGGTCACTTTGAAATTCTTGTTATGTCATTCGGGCTAACGAATGCACCAACAGTTTTTATGGATCTGATGAACAGGGCATTTAATCCATGTTTAGATGTGTTCGTGAGAGTATTTATAGATGAAATTTTGGTATATTCAAGATCAGAAGAGGACCATGCAAACCACTTACGACAAGTGTTACAGGTTCTTCGTGATTGACAGTTGCATGCAAAATTTTCTAAATGTGAATTTTGGCTAAAATCAGTGGCATTCTTGGGTCATATTGTGCCTGATGAGGGAATAAGGGTTGATTCACAAAAGATAGAGGCTATGAAAGATTGGCCAAGGCCTACAACACCCATAGAAGTTCGGAGCTTTCTAGGGTTGGCAGGTTATTACAGAAGGTTTGTTGAAAGTTTTTCTTCTATTTCTGCACCTCTAACAAAGTTGACACATAAAGAAACCAAGTTCCAATGGAATGATGCATGTGAAAGGAGCTTCCAGAAGCTAAAAAATAAGCTAATTCCTGCACCAGTGCTAGTACACCTAGAAGGCACCGAGGGGTATGCAGTGTATTGTGATGTTTCAGGAGTTGGCTTAGGGTTTGTACTAACACAGTATGGTAGGGTAAATGCTTATGCATATAGACAACTATGGCCACATGAGAAAAACTACCCAACACATGATCTTGAGCTAGCAGCGGTTGTGTTTGCTCTGAAAATATGGCGCCACTATTTGTATGGGATTTACATTGACATATATACTTATCATAACAGCCTGCAATACATTTTTAAGTAGAAATACCTAAACTTAAGACAACGAAGATTGTTAGAGCTAATAAAGGATTATGGCGTTGATATACTTTACCACTCGGGGAAGGCAAATGTGGTAGCCAATGCTTTGAGTTGTAAGGCAACCATGAATACTGGTGATCAAGTTGTTGTAAGTCAAGGAGTGGCTAAGGATCTACCTCAGCTAGCCAATTTGGGAGTCCGGCTTCTTGAAACTCCAAAGGAAGGGGTTACTGTACATAATGCTTAAGGAAAGGTGAGTCAGGGTACGATAAAGGGCTTTGACCTTACAGAAAATGGAGTACTTTACTGCCAAAATAGATTATGTGTGCCTGATATTAATGGATTAAGAAAGAGGATAATGGAACAAGACCATCATTCCCGATATTCAATCTATCCAGGATCAACTAAGATGTACCATGACCTGAAGTGAATGTTTTAGTGGGGAGGCATGAAAAAGGACCTTGCAGAATTTGTGGCTCAATGTCCAAATTGCCAACAAGTGAAA
>JAPFFP010000001.1:12942438-12952578 GCA_026153255.1 Solanum medicagineum
TAAAAATAGTAGTCAATTACATAAACTTGAAATAAGGGAAATAAAAAATGAATATTAAAAGAATAGACTACAACATGGAGAGAAGACTGCAGGCGGAAGAGAAGCTTCAAAAGTTACTCGGAGCGAGGAGAATGAGTAATCCGGCTGTAAAAGTAGTAAATATATTATGATAAAGTTTATTAAAGAATGAAGGATAAATTAATTATTTAAAACAAAGTAAGCGTATAATTAGAAAAAGAAATAAGTAAACAATGGGATAACACCAAATTGGTGGTTTTAAAAAGTGAGAATTTTTATGATTTTATAATCATGAAACCAAGCCACTCATACTATATAATTAAAGAAACAAGCAAAACAAATATGATTCTCTTCTTAACCATACCATATCATACCATTGAAAATCACTAACCCAAATAAGCTTTTAATTTTCTTCAATTCTTGGAGAAACAAAGGTCCCTCCAACCTATAAGTAGGGTCCTTTTAACCTAGAAATGATATTAGTTTTCTATATGAATTTGCATATCTAAGTATTGAGAGAATTGGAGTGTGAGTCTTGGGATCACAGTAGAAGACCGTGGAATTAGAGTCGAACTTACTTCAAGATATGTGCTCGTGCTTCAATCAGTATTCGCTGAGTTCAATTTTTAGCACAATTTATACATACTATATGTTTTGTGTTTATTGTGTATAATTCATGTAAGTAACACGTTTCTAGAATGATTTTGTTATTTATTATTTTTTAACATGCTCATCTTTGTAGATTTAGACGACAACCAACCATTTTGACTTGGATTAATAAGTCACCATAGGATACGACGATTTACACTAATCATTCACAAAAATTTACATTATTTATTCGAACTTAATTCTAATAATATGAGATTATGCCGAGAAACTCGTGAACATTAAATGCAATAATAATGGTATTTAGGCATCATTTTGTTCGTCCCACCAAATGAACCACTTTTGAAAACCAAATATATAGTCCCCGCTTCTTTTCTTAACCGCTCCACCCATTCTTAAATTCCATTAACTCTCTGATCTACACATATTCCATCCATTGCAGCTGAAATTGGTACACATACTTACATATTCAAATGCTAACCATAGAGCTCATGGGAAGGAATTGTGGAAGCAATCAAGATCAGGACGCAAAATGGCAATTGGCATCTGAAATTTGTCATCTTTCGATTCCTTGTACTCATCTCCATCCTGCATTCATCCATTGGTATCGTCTTCTTGATGTATGTATAATGTCCGCCTCTTTATTATTGTAACCTAATTGTCATCTCATTTTGAATTTCAAGTTGCGAGCTTTTTATGCTTCTGATTTCTGAGTTGATCAGGTCGATGAGATTTGATTAAGCAGCGATATCGTAAACTAGGTACTAGATATATTTAGATTGTATTTTCGAAAACCTCTGTTTCATCTTCTAATTATAACTATAACTTGATATACCTTTGCCGAACAAACATCCCAAAGCTGAAATTGCATTCAAGTTGGTTTCCCAGGTAGTAGGCATAAATATATGAAACTTTGGTTTTTCATTCCTTGAGCAATATACTAACTGCAATGTCTATGGACTATGATTCAATTCCTTTCATAGCTTGCATGTTAAGATTTTAAATGCATAATAGCAGGTAGTTGTAGTTAGTTATACATTAAATGGAAGTGGAAAACAAGACTCATTCATAGTCCTTGTTTCCTTATTTATGCTTTTGAATAATTAGCTATCATTGACATTTTTGATTTATTACTAAAAGCTCACCTTGTTTTGGTACAGGCATATGTTTGCCTGACGGATGAAGCAAGCAGAAGCGCTTTTGAAACAAACAGAAGAAACCATATATGCCCAAAGTGCTACATAAAATCAAGTGAAAAAACACCCACACATGGAAATGTTGCCCAACTGGCCAAAACATTTCCTCCTCCGGACAAGGCAAGGCCAGTTTCCAGAGGCATTTCACGACGTGTTAAAGAACTTAAAGACAGATTAATGGAAGAAGTTGCAATTACAAATACCTGCTTGAACGCAAGGGTGCCCCCTCTACTTACTCATTGAACCAACCTCAGACTTTCGCAAGACAAAATGAGACACCAATGTTCAACCCATCAGATTATGAGTTACAAGGCTATCCTCATCCTAGCAATTATAGGAAGTTGTTTCATAGATTTCACAAAAGTAGCACTCAGAAACGTGTGTCTAGCTATCCAGTGTTTGAGTCCAGATCAAGAAACGGAAACCTATGTACATAGATTTAGCAGAACCAGCTCTAAGCATATGTTCAACAACTAACAGCTGTTATGCTTCTATTCTGCGATGCAATTCTCATCTCCTCTAGGTTGTCTAATAATTCATTAGTGTTGTTTCCTGGCAGTGTTTTGATCATACTGCACTGAAAATAAACTTACAACTAGCAAAAGGATGCTTTGTTTCAAGTTTTTTAACTTCTTTCATGTCATAGCCAAACCAGACTTCAAATACCTCTAAATGTGTTTTAATGATTAGTGAAGGGCTTTACTGAATATTAAGAAACAATGCAAGATTTCAACAGGACAGAAGTTCTCCATATTCTTATATATGGTACAAAAAAAAAACTCTCTTTTGTTGTATCACCTATTCATTGGCACAGAAAACTTCACCATTCGAGTGTGAAAGCATTTGCCAGGAACTTGTCCAATGCATTCCTTGATCTAATAATAACCTTGGAAGAAGATCACCCTCATCATTGGTTCATTCTGCTTTAGGAGATCATTTGGCTAATTTGAGGATATCATCATCTACCAATGGTTGCACCTCCTCCTTCACAAGCTTGTGTACCATGGAACTTGAAGTTTCCAACAGCGCACTAACTATTTTCGCACTGCAAATTGTAAAAGAAGTCAGCAAGAGGTTGTTTCTCTGCAAATTTGATTCAAAGGAGAAAATTGTAGGTTAAAAGCTCAATGCTCTACCAACTGAACTAACCTGTGGCCTTGAGCCCAAATTGAACATTTCCCTTTCAGTGCTTTTTTATACAAAGTGCAAGCAAAAGAAGGGGAGTCCAAGATCAGTTTTCTGATGGTCCTGCTAGAATGGAAGTGTTCAAAGAGATGTTGCTCATCTGATCCCTCCATTTTAGGATGTGCAGCCAGAGACGCTATAACACCATGTAAGGTTTCCAACTTTCCATCTAAAGTTGGACGAAGGATGCTGTCAGTACCTCCCATGGCAACCTATATCAAACCAAAATGTGTGGAACATCTTCGTGACAGCCAAACAACAGATTTAGCATGTTTTATGCACTAAAGAGTCATATTTTCCAGATTAAGTACAATTGAGTTTGAGATGAAGTAGGTCAACATGTAATGTCACAACCCAAAGTTTAACTTCTATGAAGTCTAAATAAAAATAAAATAAGAGGCATAGTTCAGGCAAAACATCCAACATTTATTCAGGACCTAGTGATACCTAAAGGTTATGACCCATTGAAAATACAGCATCTTTATTAAAATCAAACAGGATAATACCTCATATATGACATCTTTACCAAAGTTTGATCTTAGCAATTCCTCCGCCATTTCACAACATGTATCAATGAGTTTCTGCATTATTCAAGAATGGCTTGGTAAAGGGATAAAGGTGAGTGCATGAAGGAGAGGGAAAATTCATTTTATAAAGGAAGTGGCTGAAGCAAAGGATCACAGAAAGTGAAATGGGCAAGGCAAATAGCTTGATAACTCTGAATAAGAAACAGCTCTATAGATATATGAATGAGAAAGTGGAGATCACATTGACCTCAGCTAGCCCACTATTGACCAATAATTCTTGCCGCCTTGTAAGAGAATCCTTCTTTCCTCCTCCATTCAAATGTGAAGTCAGGGTGGCATGACAACCATCTTCTTTACCAGCTTCACCAAGCACTGAAGTTCCTGTTTCTTCACCCAATGTAACATTTACTTCCAAGGGGCTCTATCAAATTGTATGATAAAAAATGATTAAATTTAACTGCACTGCTTAGAACGAACATTTTTAATAATATGATGACTGTAATTTCAAGAAAAGCTTAAAGAGTACCTTGGAGACAAGCGAAGGAACAGATAAACCAAGGGCTGCCAGCTCATCAGGGCTGAAATGGCGCGAGCTATTTGGATGTAGTAATTGCAACAATGGGCGCCTACCATTCTGTGACAACCACAATAAAAAAAATTCACAGGACACATGCAAAGAAGTTTTCTGCAACAGATGGAGGACAGACCTGATCAGAAAGAAGTTCCTTCAGAATCCCTTCAAGCTCACGAATGATGACCTGCAAAGAGTTCAACCTGACCAGCTTTACGAGTTGAACTCTTTGATAACAGATTGCAGCAGGGATAAGTTAGGAAAAGCAGCTGGAACAAACCTTTGATAGAAGTTTCGTGTCATCTACAATTGAAAGGATGGAGACAAGCACCTGAAAGTTATTGAGAACGGGAAGCTGTGAAAATAATAGGAGGATAAAGGTACTAATAAATGAGAGAAGGTGCACAGATGAAGACAGGCAGTATCTGATAGAAGGTATGATAGATGCAAATAGGCCAAAGCATTTAGCAAATGCAAGAAAATCATGTTTACCAAAGCTCCACATTTATCATGTGCTATCTTTCCAACCTTGTCTTTCATCCCTTTGATGATTTTCTTCCGCTCCTAAAACAGAAAAGTAAATGGCATTTGAAATCCATTCACCAACAGAAAATCCACTACGACAAGTTTAAGACATATAAAGAGTGCTCCAAAACCTTTGCGCTCCCATGTTTAATGCATAATATCCCAAGCTTGGATCCATCCTTTGTGTGAATCATCCGAACAAGGTCTGGACTTGACAACTGCTGGATTATTTCTGCAGCAGAAGACTTGGAACAGACTTAAATTTAGAAAGGATGATTCAGAATAAGCCAACTCATTAATACCTCATTAACGTTTCTGAGGTACCTGATCAGCAATAGTTAAGTACTCCACCAGTGCCCTGTGTATAATTGAGTGGTCCAGTATTCCTTTCTCCAAAATAGGCTGAAGTACAGAAGTCATGTGCCGTATGACTGAACCCTTTTGAAGCTGTAGGTTGGATATAACATCAACTAACCTGGGAAGTATCATAAAATGTGAATGGCGGCTAAATTAGGAAACAAATGCATTCATTAAGTACAAATATGAGGTAGAATGTAAGTATATTCATGGAAAAAAATCAACATGATCGCTTCTATTTTTACACAAACATTTACCATCAATACAGAGTAAGGTGATTAGCAATTTAATGAACAATATCAAATGAAGGAGCAACAGTAGAGGATATTTATAAGAAAATGTTATGCATAGTAAAACAAAAAATAGCATAAGGATAGCCTGTTGAAGAAGGAAAAACATGTCACAAGCTGACATCACAACCTAGAAAACTTTTAGATCGTCTAAAGTACGCATACAGCATGCTGTCATTAACAGCGTGGACTTACCTTGCTTCCTTTGCTGAGATCAAATCTTTGAACAACTGAAGCTCCGGGGAATACAGCTCCATTAGAAGAGTTTGTTTTTGAGCAGCATTTCCCAACTGATAAGCATGTTCAACAACTGCAAAAGTAAAACCAGTGTTTTATCAGGGGATTAACTGGGATTAGATCCTTCTCCCAAAACTACAGCTGTGCAACAGCAAATGAATTGATTATTAAAAAGAAATGCAGGGTCGACCAAAATAGAACGAAATCTGGGGCAAACAATTAATCAAAACCAAGTTCACAGCATTAGGACAGGTCATCTTACCAAGTGAACCAACCATATGCCTAAGAAGAGTAGCAACATGCCCATGAAGAGCGGAAATAAATTGTGTCTGCTGCTCTTTGGATGCTGCAAAGCATAAAAGAAAATGTTAGAACAGGCCAAATAAAATCTTTTTTAGTCGATCAAATTGCTCAGAAGAATAATAATTAGAAAATTACCATTATCAAGCATCTTTGTCACCAGATGAACTGCATAGGTATTGGTAGCAAGGGTGATAAAATGAGGTCGAATCTCCACAAACACAGCATTCCTTTCATCTTGTGTACAATGTTTCACACAAGTCTAACAATAATTTTTTTTAAAAAAAAAAAAAAAAGAGTTAGCAAAACCATTAGGAGCATCATAAATCTTTGTAATCAACAAGAAGAAGAGGGAAAAATTAGAACCTGAAGGACACGAGAAGAAACATGAGAGCTGGCTATTTCAGGGATCTTCCCTTTCATTTTCTTCAGAGCATCACTCACCAATCTGCATCAATGGATAAGAAGAATAAAAGCCATTATAAAGACTTAACAAATAAATTACAATTTTCCATCAAGATTCAGGATCAACTCGAATGTTTGAAGTTGTATGACAGCACACCTTGATCTTTCTTCTTTCGCGATATTTCGAGTTCTCATCTTCTCCCATAGTGATGCGAGCTCCTATTATAAGACCAATAGATGAATGACGAAGTGAGCATATCCAGATAACACAAACAGCTTTGCCAAAACAAACAATCAACTAGCAGTGTTTTCATAAAGTCATGTTAAGGTTGAGAAACCATAGTGATAAACATTTACCATTTACACAAACATTCAACGCTAAGCTGAATGGAGCTGAAATGTCAAAGCTGAAGTCTTACAAGCCCAAATCCAATGAGAAGTGCCAAACTTTTACATGTAATATTAAGAAATATTTCAATTAAAATTTTAAAGACAGACCAAATCCAGTTTCCCACCTAGTCTTTTGATAGTTCAAGCTATCTTCACATTTCCAATAAATGGGTTAATGCATAGATTTCACTAGGATAATAAGATGGAATAAAACATACTTCAGATAAAACAGCAAAAGATGAAAAGAAGTGCAATAGAGCATGCTATCTTTCACCATAGATATCAGAAAAGACAAAATAGCTTTTTTACAACTTAAAGCTTAAGAAAATTCAGTACTTGCTCCAATGTGTAATGTTTCTTCCTCTTCTTCTTCCTTGCTTCAGCTAGCTCCTGCAGCAAAATAATAATTTTTTCAATGGAACTATTAGTGA
The DNA here is from genome assembly GCA_026153255.1 of Solanum medicagineum. Classification (NCBI taxonomy): domain Eukaryota; kingdom Viridiplantae; phylum Streptophyta; class Magnoliopsida; order Solanales; family Solanaceae; genus Solanum; species Solanum medicagineum. The sequence continues at coordinate 12,949,477 of JAPFFP010000001.1, forward strand.
CATTACCAAAACATTAGAAAAGAAAAAGCATAGAAACAAAACGATTTTGGAACTGAAATTCCAACTTTTTGCCATTTGAATATACAAAATTTTGAACAGAACTATTGGGATACCTTTGCCTGTAAACGACGCTCTCTCTTGGAGTCAAGTGGGACATGGGGCTTAGGTTGTTGGCTTTTATCTCCGAGCTGCTTTGACAATTTATGGGGTTTCTTCAGAACCTTGTCGGTTGATGATTTCAGTTTCTTGGGAGCTAATTTTCCTCCGGCTGTTGGAGCATGCTTTCGCTTTTTGGATTTGTCCGCCATTGATGTTACGAGTTGAGCTTCGTTATGGTCTGCGTGTTGGGGTTTTGCAAGGGTCTAGCTTGTGGCGCTTTTGCACAACGAAATAGTATAAATTGACCCTAATGCGGCATTGTCTTCTCCACACCCACCCTAAATTGTGGAACTAAATTATAAGTGAACCCTAATAAAAGGCTTTTTTATTGCTGTTTTCTTCCAGTTTCAAGTTGTATGATTAGGAGTGATTTTCAATTAAAATAGTTTTAAAGTATTGTTTTTAAGTAGGCGTTTGGCCCGGGTTTCCAAATATTCTCGGTAAGTTTTGCCCAATTGCACTATTCGTTTGGCTCCAAATTTTTCTAAAAATATTTGATTATTTCAAATAATATAATATATACGCATAAGTTCAAAAAATTATTTTGAAAACTCAATAAATTTGTCTTATCATTCTATAATGAATATATCCTATTAAAAAAATAACCTTATAACATAATTGATAATAATCAACAAATAACAATATGGGTAAGATCAATACATTCATCGCATTAAAAATAAATTGTTCTTTTTTCTAATATCCTCACTCAAATTATTTTTTTGTAAAAGTTATAGTAACAAACTATTCTTTTATAAAATCTTTCCATATTTTACGAACAATCTCTTCCCAACAAATTTTCATTTCTAGATCAGATGACCAAGAAGATGAAGCAACATTGATACATTGAATTGATTGTTCCTCATTTTTATCAGTAATTATATCATCACTTTCATATTCAGTGAATATTCCATTGCCCCTTTGACTTTCACGTAAGAAATTATGTAATACAGCACAAACAAGTATTATTTTCACTTGCATACCTAAATCATAGTTATTCATGCCTTGTCGTAATATTTTGAATCCACTTTTTTATGTACCAAATGTTCTTTCAATTACATTACGCAAAGAGACATTTTTGAGCTCTATATCACTTCCTTTGAAGTCGTGCAAATGATATCGCACTCATTTATATGGAGCTAGAAATAATTTCGTGTTTCGAAGACCAGCGTCAACAACGTAATATTTTCCTACAAAAAATTAAAAAAATGCAATTCAGATCATACTTATGCTTCTTCTTGATTCCTACTTTCTAAAACGCTTTAATAAAAGAAATTACTAATTTACGTATCATGTGGCGGAAAAGAAAAGTTAGTTGATGAGTCATGAATTGCATTTTCAAGCCCTTTAATATCATGAGCAGTACCCTCCCAACCTGTGGCAACAAAGGTGAATCTCATATCAAAATCACATGCATATAAGATATTTTGTGAAGTATTTTCTTTGCGATTATGATATGCATATTACCTATTTTTTGCAACCTCCCCTTGAAATACAATCATACAAAAAGGCAAATACAAATATCATCAACTGTTAAGGAGTCTCATTAAAGAATATAACTTATAATTTTTAGAAATTAGTTAATAGAAATATTCTAAAAGTCATTTTACCTTAAATCAAGGCCAAAAACAATTATTATGTCGAATTTTTGGATGTATATCAGTCATATTTTTTTAATAAACTATGTCTGTGCCAATTGATAAAGTGCTACAGCGACTCACTTAATGTGTTGATTTATTGTCTTGAGTGAATTTCGAAAATATTACTTGCTGATCTTTGGCTATCATTACATGCTAAGATAGTCAGAAAAATATCTACAAACTCCATTAATAAAATATGTGTGTTACCCTTTGATGACAATAAATTATTTTATCTTAGAATTTCAATAAGTCGAAGGAGGCATAGATTTATATACACGCATGCGATGTCCATGAAGAAGCTCAAAAACCCATTCAATCCCCGACCTAGATGTATATTGTTGTTGGCGAGTTAATAACTTTTTTTCCTCGTGCGACCTATTTAGCATGATCAGCTATAGTACAAAACATGATGTAATCATCATTGTCACTGTCTGAATTAGTAGTATCACTACAGGATATGCTCATAATTTATCAATTTAATTTGACACCTGAAACATAAAGCTACACATTCAAAATAGAAACATAAAAACTACACATTCATAATAGAAACAAAATGTAGATCTCATTTCAACATTTCACACATTAGACTACAAAATGATCAATAAAAATAATAATTAGCTTAAATTTTTTCTAAGTCATTAAGCCATTGAACTTGATTTTGTCTTAGTCATATGAACAAATATCTTGCGAAAGCTAGAGTTAACCAAGCAAGGTATTGCCGATGAAAAGATTTTGTTGACTATATTATGCTTTTTCAAGATAAATTGCAAGTGGATAGTGAAAATTGTCTCAAAGTAGACATCAAAATCAGTTTCTTTTGCCACTTGTGCTTGTTTTTGCTCTTGTTTTTATCTTTTTTTAGCTTATGCTTTGTTTCTTTTTCACTCCAAGTGTTCCTTAAATAATCAAGATAATTTACTGCTACGACACGATTTATTTCACAACGGGTAGATATTCAGCCCTCAGAAGATTCTAGAGCTCGCTTTCCACTAGCAAAATCACTACCAATATTTAGGGACATAGGATGACATGTACTTTCAGTAGCAACAGGTTCATCATCTCAATAAAAAAGTTCACTCTCCTCAACAATAGTATCATTTGACTTTGATAAAAAAAAATTACGATTTGTATTATACATGACATTGTCCCTTGTGGCAAATGAATTTTCAAATACTTCTTTCAGTGTGTCATAATGTTTAAGTTCATTATATTTGTACTTGACAATATATATATATATATATATATATATATATATATATATATATATATATTTTCTTTTATTGTGAGAAAAAATAAAACATCTTTT
>JAPFFP010000001.1:12952678-12972259 GCA_026153255.1 Solanum medicagineum
TTTTACTATACTTCTTGGGCTTAACATATAGTCCCCTTATGATGCTAATTTGTGGCCCAAAGTTACACTCTTAACACAAACTTTATGTATAATCGAACTTGGACAAATTCGACGTCAAGCCTCGTCTCCGTTTAGTTCGCGATTTTGAGCTAAGCAAGTAGGTGGCTCACCTACTTGCTTACTAAGTCCTACAAGAACCTCAATTATTTTACTTGATTTAAGGCCATACAAGCACTTTTAAAATTTAGCATCAATTTGTCCATTTCATGTCATGCTTCATTTGAATTGTGCCAATATTGTAAGGTATGAGGTGTTACAATTATATCCAATATACTTAGTACATTCTAATGTACTAACGTATACTCTATGCCTGTGTGATGTCACCATGTAGGAACTTGAGCCCCACTTGATCATCCTCCTCCTCCACATGGCTAGTATGATTGTCTCTCAACTAGTTGCTGAGTCCTCCATTCCTGGGAGAATGTTTATGATCTCATGCCATGTATCCGAACTATGTTCTCTTATGTATGTATTTACTGTGAGGGTGAGCGTGGTTGCTTGTCTCGGCCCCCGCTAAGTATCTAAGTTTTAAAGGTGATGTTGGACATGTCTTGTATTATGCTATGAGCTTGACTCTCTCCTGACTTTTAATGATTATGATATGAAAGTAGTCCCTTAGTCCCAATTATCCCTATTTACTATCTCTTGTTGTATTTTATTGCTTCTGAGACCAAGGATGTGTTATGATATGTTAAGAGGCTTGCTTGGGGTCCCTTCGGCTTCCCATTAAGCCGTGTCACATCTAGGCCCTAGACTTGGGTCTTGAAAGTTGTGAACACCCAACCTGAGGTCCCAGTCCAAACAGAGGCAAGGAGATGGAGACGTCATGCTAGGAATGTTGACATCCCATAGGCTTCCCCCTGCTCAACCCCAGCCAGCTCCCAGCACGGAGGTAGATTTTAGGGAAGTCATCACCATGCTGAATCAGTTGGTGGCCTCCTAGGGTAATATTCAGGGTCCACAAGCTCCCAGCTCTAGCTCACAGGAGCCCTCACCTGCAACCTGACTCAGAGATTTCTTGAGGATGAACTCGCCAGTGTATACAGGGTCTAAGGTTGAGGAGGACCCACACACTTCATTGATAAAATGTATAAGGTCTTGAAAGTGATGCATGCTAATGAGATTGAGGACGTGGAGCTTGATTCCTACCAGTTGAAGGACATTGCAAATGTGTGGTACAACCATTGAGAGGAGAGTAGGGGTGATAATGCAGAACCTGTAGCATGGGAGGAGCTTGAAACTACCTTCCTAGACCACTTCTTTCTCAAGAGTTGATTGACAGCGAAGGTAGATGAGTTCGTGAACTTGAAGCAAGGAGGAATGTCAGTGAAGGAGTACAACCTTAAGTTTATTAAGTTGTCTAGGTATGCTCCGGAGATGGTCGAAGATATGAAGGCCAGGATGAGGAAGTTTGTATCTAGCTCGGGCAGACATGTGCAGAAGGAGTGCAAGGCAGCCTTGTTGATCCCCAACATGGATATCTCCAAAATTATGGTGTATGCCTAGCAGACAGAGGAGGATAAGAGAAGAGATAGGGAGGAGCAGATGAACAGAAAGGCAAAATCAGTAGGACATGAGCCAAGCCAGCAGAGGAAGAATAAGGATGACAAGTCCTACTTCCAGAAAAGATCATCTCATCATGCAACTCCTATAGTATGTGTGCTCGTTCAGCCAAACAAGTATGATCAGAAGTCTCAGGATTAAAGAACTTCAGGGCTCAGTGGGCCCAATCTCAGGCCAGTGTGACACAGGGCCTGAAGGGAAAGCCACCTTGTGGCAATTATGGGAAGCTCCATCTGAGTAGGTGTCATCTGGGCACGGATGCATGTTTCCTATTTGGGCAGGCGGGTCACTACCAGCATGATTGCCCAAAAAGGAGACGCGGTGAAGGAAGCAATAGAGTATAGTCCTCTACAGCACCTCCAGTTGGCAGTCTGCGGAGGGGTAATACTACAGGTACAGGAGGTGAGACGAACCACCTTTATGATATGGGTAATCGACAGGAACAGGAGGCCGCACCAAATGTTGTTACGGGTATGCTTTGTGTCTTTTACTTTGACTATTATGCATTGCTTGATCCGGGTGCCACTTTATCTTTTATGACTCTTTATGTGGCTAGTAAGTTTGGGATTCTTTCAGAGTGTTTGCTTGAATATTTTGTTGTTTCCACTCATATTGGTGAGTCTATCTTAGTTAACAGAGTTTACAAGGATTGTATAGTGTCCATTTATCATAGAGATCTCTTAGCTGACTTGGTAGAATTGGAGATTGTTGATTTTGATGTGATACTGGGCATGGATTGGCTTCACATCTGTTATGCTTCTGTTGATTGTAGAACCCAAATTTTCAAGTTCCAATTTTCTAATGAATCTGTAAGGGATTTGTGTTTCCCCTAAGGGCAAGTTTATCTCTTATCTTAGAGCCAGAAAGTTAATCTCCAAAGGTAGCATTTATCACCTCGTGTAAGTTAAGTCTGATGATGTTGAATCTTCTACTCATGAGTCAGTCCCGATTGTGAATGAGTTTTATGAGGTGTATCCTAATAATCTACCTGGAGTCCCTCCTGATAGGGAGATTGACTTTGGGATTGATGTTCTTCCCGAGACCCAACCCATTATTATTCCAACGTATAGAATAGCCCCCACTAAGTTTAAAGAATTGAAACAACAATTGAAAGACTTGTTAGAGAAAGGTTTCATAATGCCTAGTGCCTCTTCTTGGGGTGCTCCTTTCCTATTCGTGCGTAAGAAAGATACCTCTTTCAGAATGTGCATAGACTATCGGCTACTAAACAAGGTCATAATAAAGAATAAGTATCCTCTTCCTAGGATAGATGATCTATTTGACCAACCTCAGAGTGCTACTTATTTCTCCAAGATAGACCTCAGATTGGGTTACCATCAGTTATAGGTGAGGGAAAGTGATATTCCAAAGACAACATTTAGGACACGACATGGTCATTTTGAGTTCTTGGTCATGTCCTTCATGTTAGCAAATGCACCAGCAGCTTTCATGGATTTGATGAACAGAGTGTTCAGACTATATCTTGATATGTTTGTGATCATATTTATTGATGATCTTCTGGTGTATTCAAAGGATGAAGAGGAGCATGCTAATCATCTTATAGTAGATTGGCAAATGCTCAAAGACCATAAGTTGTATGCGCAATACGCAAAGTGTGAGTTTTAGCTCAAGTCTGTGGCCTTCCTAGGCCATGTTATTTCGGGAGATGGTATTCGGGTGGATACTTAGAAAATTGAGGTGATTAAGAACTGGCCTAGACCAACTTCTCCAAAGGAAATAAGAAGCTTCTTAGGTTTGGCGGGCCACTATCGTAAATTTATTAAGGGCTTCTCTTCTTTGTCATCACCATTGACTAAACTAACTCGAAAGAAGGCCAAGTTTCAATGGTCTGAGGAATGTGAAAAGATTTTCCAAGAGTTGAAGACTAGATTGACTGCAGCACCAGTTTTGACTTTTCCTGACAGGACGGGAGTCTTCGTGATATACTGTGATACATCCAGAGTATGATTGGGTTATGTGCTTATGCAGAGAGGGAATGTGATAGATTATGCTTCTAGACAACTTAAGACCCATGAGAAGAATTATCCGGCTAATGATGTCGAGTTGGCAGCGGTGGTATTCGCACTTAAGATCTAGTGTCACTACTTGTATAGAGTGCATGTGGACGTATTCACAAACCACAAAAGTTTACAATATGTATTCAGTCAGAAGGAGCTCAACCTGCGGCAAATAAGATGGTTGGAGTTGCTCAAGGACTATGGCATGAGCATTCTCTACCATCCAAGTAAGGCTAGTATTGTTGTTGATGCTCTTAGTAGGTTATCTATGGGTAGCACTGCCCATGTGGAGGAAGTAAAAAGAGAATGTTCTAAGGAATTTCATATACTAGCCCGATTGGGAGTGTAAGTTGAGGAGAACAATGAAGTTGGGGTTAAGTTCAAAATGGGTCTACTTCATCCTTACTGTCAGAAGTCAAGGAAAATCAAGACCAAGATATTGGGGTTAAGTTCAAAATGGGTATGGTTCACCCTTAGTGTCAGAAGTGAAGGGAAAGCAAGACCAAGACCCTGTCTTGTTCCAATTGAAAAAAGTGGTCCACTAGCAGAAGGTCATGGTTTTCCCCAAAACGGGAGATTGAGTGTTGAGATATTAAGGAAGATTGTGTGTGCCCAATGTTGATGGTGTTTGAGAGAGGCTCATGGCTGAAGCTCATAGCTCTAGATATTCTATTCACCCCGGTTCTACTAAGATGTATCACGACTTCAGAGAAGTCTATTGGTGGAATGGAATGAAGAGGGATATTCCTAAATCCATCTCTAAGTGTTCTAATTGTCAACAGGTTAAGGTTAAAAATACTAGAGACATGTGGACTGGCCCAGAATTTTGAAATTCAGGAATGGAAGTGGAAGATGATCAATATGGTTTTCATTATTAGCTTACCAAACACCTGAACGCAACATGATTTGAAATGGGTAATTGTTGATAGAATGACTAAATCAACCCACTTCTTGGAAGCTAAGACAACTAATACGACTAACGAGTACGCTAGACTGTATACTCGATAGATTGTGATGTTGCATTAGATTCCCTTGTCCATTATATCGGACAGAGCAGCTCAATTCACCTCTCAATTTTGGAGATATTTTCAGAAAGGATTGGGTATGAAAGTACATTTGACCATAACTTTTCACCCTCGAGTAGATGGAGAAGGTAAAGCACACCATTTAGACTTTGGAGGATATGGTGAGAGCTTGCATCATTGGCTTCAAGGTGAATTCGGTTGATTATCTGCCATTGATTAAGTTTGATACAACAATAGCTACCTTGCCAGCATTCATATGGCCCCTTATGAAGCATTGTATGGGAGGAGGTGTAGATCATCGATTGGCTATTTTGAGGTTGGCGAAACGAGTTGATTGGATCTGATCTTATCCACCAGTTCATGGAGAACGTGAAGGTCATTAGAGAAAGGTTGAAAACAGCACAAAGTCATCACAAGTCTTATACAGATGTGAGAAGAAAACACTTGGAGTTTGAGGTGGATGATTAGGTGTACTTGAAGGTGTCACCCATGAAGTGTGTCACGAGATTGGTAAGAAGTGAAAGTTGAGTCCACATTATATCAGACTGTACCATATCATGAGAAGGATTAGGAAAGTTGCTTATGAGCTAGAATTGCCTTCTGAGCTAGATGGAGTTCATCCGTTGTTTCATTTGTCAACGCTGAAGAAGCGTTTAGGAGATCCTGCTTTGGCAATTCCTATTGAGAGTACGGGAGTAAAGGATAGCTTGTCCTATGAGGAAATTCCAGTCCAAGTCCTTGCTCGACCAGTTCGTCAGCTCAGGAATAGAGAGATAGCCTCTATCAAGGTTCTATTGAAGAATCAATTTGTCGAAAAGCTACGTGGGAAGCTGAGGAAGCGATGAAACTCAAAAACCCTCACCTATTTGTGCCGAATGATGATAATGTCAAAGGTAATGTCCAAATCCTTAACGCTACTAAAGTTCCTTTGTTGAAATGATGTACAAATTCCATTCTTGAGTCTAAGATATAGATGTAGAAAGTGATGGATAGATGAGAGTTCGAGGGTTCCCGAGTGAGGAATGAGATGAGGTTTGAGGTTACACGTGCTTTTATTCTACCTCTACTCTTCAATCGAGGAAATGATCCCAAGGGGGAGATGATGTAACACCTCATAAAATTACTGAAACACCCCTAAAATGTATCATGCTCACAACAGATCTTCCAAAGCTTCGATGAGAAATTCGAGGCCGAATCTGCGATCAGTGCGGAAAATAAAGTGGGAAAATGATCTCGACCCGATTTAAGAGCAACCAGGTCGAAAAATAAATTTTACTAATTTCCCCCAAAACAGTATTGATCAACCCACCTGGCGCGACGTGGAGAGGGCGCAGAGACACACTTGAGATTTTTTAAAAACAATTCGACGGGAATTAAAATTTTTGAAATTCATGAAATATATTGGTCCACGCACCTAGCGCGTCGCCGACCAGTGTATAAATTTTGAGAATTTTTCTTTTAATTTTGGGAAGGGTATTTTGGGTATTACTAACATATTTTAATATCCCAAAACGCATTTCTAATCCTAAATTTGTAAGAAAGTGTTTTACAAAACCCATTTTTCCTAAGTCCAAAAGAGAGAAACTAAGAGAACGAGAAAAGAGAAAGAGGAGGGTTTCAAAGTCCAAGGCCAAGTTTGTGAAGAGAGTTGGGACGTATTCACTCCAAGTATGTGAAGACTGCCTAGAAGATGGGATTGTTCTCCTATATGCTCCGATGATTGAATTAGATTGATAGTAGATAGGTGATGGGTTTATCTTACGATTTCTTGATTGCTATCTTGAGAATTTCTATTATTCTACATGTATTTTTCGTAAGTAGATGGCCATTATAGCTTTAATTATGTATTCAACTGATTTATTGAGCTATTGTGTATATTATACATGTTTAATTGTTAAAGAATCCATGAATGAAGCTAGGGGTTAATGTCAAGAGCCCGGATGTCGTATGTATGTATGATTGATATGATCTAGGTCTTGATCTAAGCGAATACTGATTATAATGTTGCTGAAATTGATGGAGTGTGAGTCTCTTAGAGTCTTTAAGAGGTCACACATGAGTTTTAAAGAATGATCATAATATTCCTGAGTTGAGAGATGATGATATGAGATAATGTCTAGTCCAAAAGAGACTAAATGATGAGAAAACTTTGATGTTGATGTTTATGAGCATGTTGAGTCCTGGGCGGATTATTGAGCACCAAAAAAGAGTAAGAGTGAGTCCCACTCACACTCATTAACTACATGCAAGAGAATAAGAGGATTGAACTACGAGAACAAATGTTTCCTTACTCCCAATGGGAGGATTTGATGTTATTATAACCCCCCGATGTACACCCTTTTACCCCGGTAAGGTACTGGGCGGATGCCACAACGACATCGCTTCATTATACCATCACCGGCTCATAAGTGGTGAATATAGGTCCAACAAGTTCCCAGATAGGTCCTCTAATGATATTTTTCTGATGGTTATGTGATAGTATGAGTCTCGATTGAGCGTGATGTGATAGAGTTCTATTCCTTATCTTGAGTTGAGGCTGAGTGATTGATGAGCTGATGTCATTCCATATTGTATAGCCCATATTGTTTACTTTAGCCCATTTTACATACAGTACATTTCACGTACTAACAGCCCTTTGGCGCTGCATCGTTTTATGATGTAGATTTAGTAGATAGAGGACTTCAGCAGCCTAATTGTTGAAGTTCAGAGCTTCTTGATTTCAGATCGCGGTGAGTCCTCCCTGCTTTCGGATGTTAGTTATTTCGTTAGCTTTATCAAGTCTTTATACTTTGATTGTGGTAGCCATGGCCTGTCATGATACCGTCTTAGACAGTAGGTAGAGGCTTCATAGATGTAGACGAATGACGTTTGATGTTGGGGTTGCTTTCTCCCTATTGTTCTACTTTTCAACTAAGTTTGTTTCCTTTATCCAAAGCTAGTAATTAATTCCTAATAATCGTAAAACAAGTACTTACACTAATACTAATACTAATACTAAAATTGGTACTCACATATTATTATATTAATAATTTTTATTTCTCAATTTAGTAGACCAAAAAGTAGTATAAATATATGAGCTATTTTACGACTTTGGGAGTTTTTGTTTCTTACAGATATATAATATATACATATAAATATATATGATAAGATTTTTTATTAAATTTATAGGTCACAAATTCAAATCGTAGAAACGGATAAAATTATTTAGATCATAACTCTTTTACTACAACTTCTAATTTGCGAATATTGAGAGAGAGAAAAATAATTGTAATATCACAATTTGATTAGCCAGGAATTAATCCTTTTAGTATACAAATAGGATTCCAAAGTTTTTTGTGAGGTAAAAAATAATTAGTAATTAATTTACATATATAATTTCTTCAGTGAAGTCAAAGTAGGATTAGGCTATTAGCCAGAATAATGAGATTACGATTAATTTACTAATATTTTAATATACGTTAATATTCATTATGCAGTAAATTTACTATAATTAAGTGAAGAATATGCATGATTATTAACTAGATTAAGCGCTAAAGGGCTACCAATAAAGTATAAACATATGCCAAGTATAAGTTAATGTTATAAATATCGAGTGTAGATAAATTTTTATTCTCAATAATTATAACCTTTCATTATCATGTAAATTCTTAATTATAGTTTGTCACTTTATCTAACATTCTGAAACGACCCCAAAAAATGCCCGAAAATGTGCCTCAGAAAGTCCAGAATTTTAAATTTTATATATCTCAAAATTCATGTGCGATATCAAAAATCCAACTTCATATCCTTGTTCAGGGGGTCAAAATTAGGGGTGAAGGGTCTAACCCCGATTTAAGAGCAAATGATTAGCAATTTCAATTGTCGTAATTTTTTATCTAGAATTGATCCGCGGCAGTACCACGATGCACAGTTGAAGTGGACATTTGTTAATTTGACCTCCGTGACAGGTCCTTGTTGCGAACCAGACGCGGACCTGTATATATTGTTGCCAGTGATTTCTATCTCGTTCCAAGGCTTTTGGGTCTTGGTCCCAAGTGTTTCCAAAATACATAGCCTTATTTCATCCTCATATCATCCTAAACATTTTCCAATACTCACGCAAATACTTAGTCGTATTTTAACTCCCAAGTTCAAGTCCCAAACCCTCATGTTAAGTTGAGCTTTTCCTTCAAGGTTCTTCTTCAACCTTCAAGTCTCCATCTCCTATCTTCACCAAGTTCATCTCCAAGCTAAGGTATGTGGGTTTCTTTCATGGGTTCATTTTACCCATGATACCCAAGCCTCCTTTTAAACAAACTGCATGAATTAAAGTCGATTTACAAATGGGTCTTACATATTACGAAATTCACTGCACTCTATGTTAAAGATATGTAAAGTTGCGACTATTTTGCTATGTTTTGAGCTATAAAACTTAGATCTATTGTAAGACTTGATGAGGGGTGTTGATGTATATTGCTTGAGGGTTTTTGCCAGGTGCTGATTAATGGTTTTACAATGGATTTTCTTGCATGACTTCAGCTCTATATTTCATGGTTTCATACTAGCATTACACACCCTCTAAGTGTTCGATAAAATGTCCGGATCTGGTTTTTGAGGAGTTGAAGGTTCAAAGCATGAGATATGATATGAATGACTATATGATGATCAAATGAGCTTATGTATATGGTATACTCTATATAAAGTGTTGCATTAGACTACACCCCATTTTGGGGGATAAGAGCCTGGGTAATTGAGGTAAGGGTTCATACTCATCAACCAAGTGAAGGGTGTACTTCGCCACTGTGGTGATAAGGTGTGATTGTCATCAACAGTTTGAGGGGTTTGTACCATACTGACAGGGTGATGGGGTGAAACCATCATCAACCACCAAGGGGTTTGTACCTTGAAAATCTAGTTTGGCCTCTTCTACACATATGATATCCTATATGAACATGAGTTACTTAAGCATGTTTTACTTATGCATTGATCATACATGTCATATCATTATATTATGCCTATTGCCTATTGTTATTCATTTTGACTATGATGCCTAATTCTTGTTGCATTGCATCCTATATACTTAGTATACTTAAATATATTAACGCATACTTTTGCCTACATGATATCACCATGTAGGAACCGGTGCCCAAGTTGATCATCCTCCTCCACATGGCTAAGTGGATACTACTCAAGCTAGTTGGTGAGTCCTCCACTTCGGGGACCTTAGTCTATGTTGCTCTTATTATGTATTGAGATATTCTACCTTATGTTCTATTTTGACTATGAGGGTAAGCCCGGTTACTTTTTCTTGGCCCCGCTCTTATCTATGTATTAGAGGTTTTTGTTGGATATGTCATGTATCTATGCTAAGAACCTTGACATTATTGCTCTTGATTTCTATGATGTGAAAGTTGTTTCCAGGAAGATTCGCAGTGGCAGGGAGTAAATCCTTGATACAAATAAACTTTTTCGTGCTTGATTTCTAGCTTCATAGTTTTTGAAGTTCAAAGTTCTTTCCTTCACCTCCAACGACAACATAGCACTCAATAATAATAAATGCTAGATACAAGAAATGCTTCTTCATAAGGAGTCTCTACTTCAAAAGTGTAGATGTCAGTCTCCTCATTTCACTCAAGAATACCAGTATGAAAAAGTGAAAATATCCTAAAGATGAGCAAGATGATATCTGCATTTGGTTCCCTCATAAATTGACATTCCTCAAAGCGAAACCCTATATTGTAGGTTGTCACGACCTAACCCTAGGGCCTAGATGTGACCAGCGAATGGGGAACCCAAAGGAACCCTAGACAAGCCTCGTAGCGTATCATTACACATCCTTTCATCATTATATACATACATCCTTTTCATCATCATTCCATCATCATTTCATCATTATTTTATCATCATATACATACATTCCTTTTCATCATCATATAGTCATTCAATTCTTAAGACATGCATTGGACCTTCAATAACTCAAGAACCCATAACCGGACATTTTATCAAACACTCAGAAGGTGTGTAATACTTATGTAAAATCATGCGATTAAAGAGTGAAATCATGCTAGAAAAATCAGTGTAAAGCCATCAATAGATACTTGGTAAAATCCTCAAATAATATACATCAAAACCCTTCATCAATTCTCACAATAGACCTTAGATTCATAGCTCCGAACATAGTAAAACAATCACACTTTCATAAACTCCAACATAGTGTGCAGTGAATTTAATGAACAAGACCCATGAATAAATCAACTTTAAATCATGCAATTCTGAGTAAAAAGATATTGTGTATCATGGGTGAAAGGAACCTTTGAGAGAATCCCACATACCTTAGCTTTGGAGATGAACTTGACAAAACTTGGAGATGGAGACTTGAAGCATGAGAGGAAAACCTTAGATCCGGAGAGGGTTTTGAGACTTGAATTTAGGAGTAGAATATTTGGCTAAGTGTTTGAATGAGTATTCGGGAATGTTTGGAATAATATGAGGGTGAAAAATGGTTAAGTATAGGTACTTTCACGTTTGGGAACACTTAGGTCCAAGATTTAAAAGTCTTGGACCGAAATCAAAACTGGACAAAAATTAACACTAGTGCGCGTGCGCCAAGGGCTCGAAAAGCTCACTGGAAATCGTCACTTGGAAAAAATGAAATTGCTAATCGTTTGCTCTTAAATCGGGGTTAGACCCATCTTCCACTCAAAATGACCCCCTAAATAAGAATATGAAGTCGTAGTTTCAATATCGCGCATGGATTTTCAGATATATGTAAATTACAATTTTGGGCACTTCTGAGGCACATTTTGGGGTACTTTTTGGGGTCATTACAATAGCTTCCCCTTGGGAACATTTGTCCCCGAATGTCAATGAGACATATATGAGAGACACAAACATAACATTTCAGTCCACATAGAAATGCAACAATGCACTCAAACATCATTTCAAAATCTCATCATAAGTGTTAAATCATCATGAACTAGTCAATTTAAAAATGAACATATGCAATGACATGAGGGCTAAACATAAGACTTGAGATCATATAAAGGACTTAGATCAATACTTTAGACTTGAGTGGAGTGGAAAAGGTAAGGATATCGCTTTTGCATGTCCGCTTCAGCCTCCCATGTAGCACTTTCAACTTGTTGATTCCTCCAAAGGACCTTAACGGAAGCGACCTCTTTGTTTCTCAATCTCTTCACTGCCTATCCAAGATATGAAATAGAACCTCTTCATAGGTCAAATTATCTTCAACAACACCCACAACATCAAGAGGTACAATAGCATTCAAATCACAAAAACATTTCCTTAACATGGACACATGAAACACCGGAAGAACCAAATCTATTTCTCTAGGCAATTTCAACTCATAAGCTACCTTGCTAACCCTTCTAATCACCCTATAAGGACCCAAATATCATGGGATAAACTTTCTCTTCTTACCAAAATGGACCATACCCTTCATGGGTGACATATTCAAGTAGACCCAATCACCAACCTTGAACTCAAGGTCCCTTCTCCTCACGTCATCATAAGACTTTTGACGACTTTGGGCCGTCTTTAACCTTTCTCTAATAATTGAAACCTTCTCAAGAGCCTCCACAACCAGATCCGATCCTAAAAAAGCCACTTCGCCAATCTCAAACCAACCAACCGGTGATCTACAATGCCTACCATAGAGGGAATCAAAAGGAGCCATACATGCTAGAGTGATAGCTATTGTTGAAGGCAAACTCAATAAATGGGAGATGATCATCCCAACTACCTTTAAGCTCCAAAACACAAGCCCTAATCATGTCCTCAAGTGTTTGGATAGTTCTTTCGGCTTGGCCATCCGTTTGAGGGTGAAAGGTCGTACTAAGCTTAACGCTTGTACCAAGACCCCTTTGAAAGGACCTCCAGAAGTGTGAAGTGAAACGTGCACCATGATCCGATATAATGGACAAAGAAACCCCATGCAACCTTACCAAATCATGAATGTACAACCTTGCATAATCTTCAACCCTATATGTGGTCTTAACCGGCAGAAAGTAAGCCAATTTTGTCATCCTATCAACCACATCCCAAATAGAATCAAAAGCCTTTCTAGTTTTAGGCAACCCAACCACAAAATCCATATTTATCTCTTCCAACTTCCAAGTAGGAAACTCAGTGTCTTGGGTTAGCCACCCAGCCTTTGATGTTCGGCTTTGACTTGTTGACAACTATGACAACTGGAAACGAATTTGGCAATGTCCCTCTTCATGCCTCCCCACCAATACACATCCCTCAAGTCTCTATACATCTTGGTGGAACCAGGGTGGATAGAATAAGAAGAATTATGGGCCTCATCAAGGATATTTTCTATAAAGTCATCAATACAAGGTACACACAACCTACCTTGGTACCTAAGAGCACTATCTCCCCCTTGGGAGAAACCTTCCACCTTGCCCTCTTTCACCAAGGCCTTCAATGCTAACAAGGAGGAATCAAGATCTTGTTTTGTTATCACCTCATCAACCAAGAAGGACTTAGAACCATCCACAACAACAACATCACCATCACCAACCTCTTCCAACCTAACCCCCAATCTCGCCAACCAATGAACCTCCCTAGCCATCTCCTTATCACCACCATCAACATGAGCTAGGCTACCCATGACACCCTACTCAAAGCATCTGCCACCATATTTGCCTTACCGGGATGATAATGCAGACTCATATTATAGTCCTTAAGAAGTTCTAAATATCTCATTTTGCCTCAAGTTGAGATCCTTTTGAGTGAAGACATATTGGAGACTCTTATGGTCGGTGAACACATCAACATGCACCCTATACAAGTATTGACACCAAATCTTCAATGCAAACACAATGGCAGCTAACTCAAGATTATGGGTAGGGTAGTTCTTTTCATGCACTTTGAGTTGTCTAGAAGCATAGACTATGACCTTTACTGTTTTGCATCAACACACAACCCAAACCAACTCGGGAAGCATCACAGTACACAACAAATCCCTCAAGCCCATCCAGTAGTAACAATATAGGAGTGGACACAAGCTTATCTTTCACTATTGAGAAACTCCTTTTACATTCATCAGACCACACAAACTTAGCCTTCTTTGGAGTCAATTTTGTCATGGGAGAAGAAATAGAAGAGAACCCATTCAAAAACCTTCAATAATAGTCTAGTAAGCCTAAGAAGCTCATAATATCTGATGGGGTCAATGGTCTAGGCCAATTTCTAATCACGTCGGTCTTCTTAGGATCCACATTAATACCATCCCCCGACACCACATATCCTAGGAAGGCAACCTCCCTCCACCAAAATTCACACTTTTCATATTTAGCATAAAATTTCTCATCCCTCAATCTTTGCAACCCAACCTTCAAATGAGCCCTATGCTCCTCCTCACCACGAGAATAGATCAAACTGTCATCAATGAAGACCACAACAAAGAAATCAAGGCAGGGTTTAAAGACCTTATTCATTAGGTCCATAAAGATGGCCGGTGAATTGGTCAATCCAAAAGACATCACCATAAATTCATAATGCCCATACCTAGTTTGGAAGGCCGTCTTGGGAATATCACACTCCCTTACTTTCACTTGATGATACCTGAACCGAATATCAATCATAGAGAAATGGCTATCCCCTTGCAATTGGTCAAATAAATCATCAATCCTTGGAAGAGGATACCTATTCTTGATTGTGAACCTATTGAGTTGCCGGTAGTCAATACACATCCTAAGAGATGCATCCTTCTTTTTCAAAAACAACACTGGTGCACCCAAGGTGATTGGCTAGGCCTAATAAATCCCTTCTCCAACAAGTCCCTCAATAGTTCCTTCAACTCCGTCGGGGCCATACGGTAAGGGGGAATAGAAATGGTTTGAGTATCGGGGAGGAGGTCTATGCCAAAGTCTATTTTCCTTTGAGGAGGAACACCGAGAAGATCATTTGGGAAGACATCAAGAAACTCATTTACAACCGAAACCGACTCTGTGGTAAAGACTTTAGACTCCACATCCCTAACCCTCGCAAGATGGTAAAGACACCCCTTAAAGATCAACTTACGAGGTTTAATACAAGAGATGAATCTACCCTTGACCACCACATCTTGACACTCCCACTCAAGGACGGGTTCATTTGGAAATTAGAATTTGACCCTACGGGTTCTATAATAACCAGAAGCATAGTATGCATGCAACCTATCTATCCCAAGAATAATACCAAAATAAACCATGTCTAACTTAACAAGATCACAAGGCAATATTTTATGCAAGATGCAAATAGGACAACTTCTATAAACTTTTCTAGCAACAATAGATGTACCAACAGGAGTAGACACCTCATATGACTCATGCAAAAACTCGGGTCAACATGAAACTTTTTGGCAACAAAGGAGGTAACAAAAAAAAGAGTTGCACCCGGATCAATCAACGCATACACATCAAAGTCAAAGATTTTCAACATACCGGTTATAACATCAAGGACTTCATCAACCCCTTGCCTCCCATGCAAAGCATATAACCGGTTGTGCCTTGGGGCACCATCATGTTGGCTACCTCTCCCCAATGGGACCGTATTAGCACCTTGTGGACGAACCTCCTGCCCTTGTTGCTGTTTCAAGGGCAATCTATCGTCTTATGCCATATTTCTCCACAAACATAACAAGCACCACTATTTCTCAAACATGGGCCACCATGACCTTACCACACTTCGAAAACACATCAATAGGAGCCACAACCCTAACACCTTGGGACCTCGAAAGATAATTTGCAACCCTCTTATTAAATGCATGAGTAGACCTTTGGCCTTGATAGAATCGACCACTCCTTTGGAAGTTACCCTCAAAGCGAGTCGTCTTGGCCTCATGACCCCTTCTCTTCCTCAATTTCTCCTCTTCCATTTGTTCGGCATAGGTCATCAAACGTGACAAGTCCATGTTATTAATCAACATGGAGGACCGACATTCTTAACTAACCAAGTCAGAACCACCTGTCACAAATTTGTTCATCCTAGATCTTGAGTCAGCCACCAAATGCGGAGCATACTTAGAGAGTTGGGTAAACTTTAGGGCATACTCCCTCATACTCAACCCTTGTCTCAAATTCATAAATTCCACCAACTTAGCTTCCCTAAGTTCAAGGGGGAAGAACCGATTAAGGAAGGCCACCTTGAACTCCTCCCAAAGTACCACACAATTGGCTCCCTTTTACTCCTTCCATTGGTTGTACCATATTTGTGCTATCCCTTTGAGTTAGTAGGACGCCAACTCCACCTTATCCTCTGTCCTTACACCCATGATGGACAAAATTTTGTAGACCTTATCAATGAACTCTTGAGGGTCCTCACTCACCTTTGACCCATAGAATTTTGGGGGTTTCATTCTCATGAAGTCTCTCACCCGAGAGACAGGTGTAGGAGCAAGAGGGGCTTGGGCCCCTTGATTGGGTTTATTACCACCACTTGTGCAAGCAAGGTGAGAGCATCTCTAAGCTCTCCATTGGCTGGTTGCTCCTTGAGTGTGCGAGCTCGCCTTCCTCTCGTGTTAGCCATGATCTAGCATAGCAAAGAACAATCGTTAAGGGGGGAAAACTTAGTTCAACTCTATAGAACGACTTAGAACATGAAGAAGGAAAATATTTCCTAAAACATCTCATAGCCTCCTATTCATATTTGTGGTGCACAACACAACCATGAATAAGACTCTAATCAACACGGTGTGTTGGACTCCAAGGATCTAAAAACCTAATGCTTGATATAACCTTTGTCACGACCCAACCCTAGGACCTAGATGTGACTGATGAACAGGAAACCTGAACCCAAACAAGCCTCGTAGCATACCATTACACATCCTTTCATCATCATATACATACAATCCTTTTCATCATCATTCCATCATCATTTCATCATCATATATATACAATCCTTTTCATCATCATTCCATCATCATATAGTCATTCAACTCATAAGATATGCATTAGACCTTCAATTCCTTAAGAACCCATAATTGGATATTGTATCAAACACTTAGAGATTGTGTAATGCTAGTGTAAAATCATGCAATTTAAGAGTGAAGTCATGCAAGAAAGTTCAGTGTAAAGCTATCAATAGATATTTAGCAATACCCTCAAGCAATATATATCAAAACCCTTCATCAATTATCATAATAGACCTTAGATTCATAGCTCCAAACATAGTAAAACAATCACACTTTCATAAACCCCAACATAGTGTGCAGTGAATTTCATAATAAATAAGACCCATGAGTAAATCAACTTTAAATCACGCAATTTTGAGTAAAGAGAGCTTGGGTATCATGGGTGAAAGGAACCCATGCAAGAACCACATACCTTAGCTTTGGAGATGAACTTGATTAAGATTGGAATGGAGACTTGAAGCTTGAGAGGAAATCCTTAGATCCCAAGAGGGTTTTGAGACTTGAATTTAGGAGTAAAATATTCAGCTAAGTGTTTGAATGAGTATTGGGGAATGATATGAGGATGAAAAATGGCTAAGTATAGGTATTGTCACGCTTGGGAACACTTAGGTCCAAGACTTTTGTCTTGGACCGAAGTCTAAGATGGGTCAAAATCAACACTAGTGCGCGCCAGGGGCACGAAAAGCTCATTGGAGATCATCACTTGGAAAAAATGAAATTGCCAATCGCTTTCTCTTAAATCAGGGTTAGGTCCATTTTCACTCAAAATGACACCTTGAAAAAGAATATGAAGTTGGATTTTGATATCGTGCATGGATTTTGAAATATATGGAAATTACGATTCTGGGCACTTCCGAGGCACATTTTTGGGCACTTTTTGGGGTCGTTACATAGGCCTGATCTTATCTTTAGGAGTGACGACCCTCTCCAATACATGTTGTGATGACCGTCTCTGTGAAATGTCAGGATCTTGCCCATCAACGTTCTCAGCCATCTGCTTTGCAGCTTCAAGTTCTACATCACTAACTCGTGTCCCATATGCACTACAATGGAGCATTTGAGGAAGTCTATTCGGTTGCCTATCAAAGTGCCAATGTTATCCGCGAGGATGGTATCTACTTGCCCCGACTCCTCACTTAAGTTTGATGTTCGTGATTGAGCAGGAGATTCTGTCTCGCCATCATACATATTGATATCCTATTTTATGAACAATGCTTGCAGGATCTTCACTACTTCAATAGAAACATAGAGTGAAATAGGAATCAAATAGCCATATAATATTAGTTCAGTGATCATATGGAAAATGGCTGACAATTAAGCATAATTCATTCGAACAAGTTATTCGAAACAACACCTAATAAAATTGTTCATCAAAACTTGAAGCATCTTAGATGCAGCTTGTAAAATTATCTTCCTTTGCAGTTCATAGGCCAGTAATGGAGTTGAAATTTCTAAAGGAGTCATGAGATAGTGTGAAATTATAAAGTTGTTATTTTAAAAAAATTCAAAAATATAAATCAAATTTTTTAGTTCCAATTCTGAATGTATTGAAGCATAGCTCCCTAATAAATGAAAGAAAAAAGATTAAAAGGACAACTCCATTAACACACTTCTAAAAGTTTTCCTGCTTGAAATATGGACAAATAGTCCTCAAGCACAAAATAAATAAAGTTGTTATCGTATATCCCTCAATACACTTCCAACTATAGAAATCTCACAATAATAAGATTTACTCGAGTGAAGCTATGCACAATTTAGACATTTCACTTGGATAATTTTGTCAAGAGCCAAACCTAGGGCCTAGACGTGACACGGTGCATGGGGAACCCGAAAGGATGCCAAGCAACCCTCTTAACATATCACTGCACATCCTTGGTCATGGAAGAAATAAAATACAACAAGAGATAGTAAATAGGGATAATCCGGACTAAGGGACAACTTTCATATCATAGACATTAAAAGTCAAGAGAGAGTAAAGTTCATAGCATAATACAATACATGTCTAACATCACCTCTAAAACTTAGATACTTAGCGGGGGCCAAGACAAGCAACTGGGCTCACCCTCATGGTCAATATATACATAAGAGAAGATAATTCTAATAAATAGTTTGAGATCATAAACATTGCCCCCGGAATGGAGGACTCACCAACTAGCTTCAAAGACAATCGTACTAGCCACGTGTAGGAAGACGATGATCAAGCGGGACTCTGGTTCCTGCATGGTGACATCATATCGGCATAGAGTATGTGTTAGTATGTTTGAATGTACTAAGTATGTAGGATGCAATGCAATAATACATAGGCAACATAGGAAAAATGAAATATCATAGAAAAAAATAGATAGCATAGTATCAATATGACGTGAATGAAAGATGCCAGAAGTAAACCATACTTATATAAAACAAAATACATGTGTAGAAAGTGACCATCAATATGGAATATCCAAGGCCTATAACCCCTTTGGAGAGGCGAATGAGGTACCAACCCCTCAATATGGTTGTATGGGCCTACTACCCCTCATTCTAGGCAACCAAGGTACAAACCCCTTGATATGGTTAATGAGGTACCAACAACACAATATGGTTATATGGGCTTACTACCCCCGTACTAGGCAACCAAGGTACCAACCCCTCGATGTGGTCATGCAGGCCTACTACGCCCCGTACTAGGCAACCAAGGTACCGACCCATCGATGTGGTTACCTGGACCTACAACCCCCCGAGATAGGCTTGGTCAACTCATAATACTATGGAAATTCATCATGAAATTAACATATATACAACATACTTTCATCATGATAAAGCCATATATCTCATACGCAAAGCATTAGGCCTTTAACAACCCAAGAATCATAATCCGGACATTTTATTAAACACTTGGTAGGTGTGCCATGCTAGTGTAAAATCATGCAATTAAAGAGTGAAATCGTGCAAGAACTCTTAAAGTAGACCACCCTACCAATACGTGGTGAGACCACCATACAAAATACATCAAAACCCTTCCTCAACTCTCAAT
>JAPFFP010000001.1:12975937-13010350 GCA_026153255.1 Solanum medicagineum
TTGTGTATTTATGATATAAGCCATGACTCCTTGTCTTGAAATGTTGTTGTTTGGGCAAGTTTTCCCTTAGCCCCAATACCCCATCCTATTATATATTTCTTTTATATGTTTCTGCGATCAAGGATGTGTAATGACACGTTATGAAGCTTTTTTGGGTTTTCTTTGGGTTCCACTTTCGCCGTGTCACGTCAAGGCCCTAGGCTTGGGTCGTGATAGTAGGTTGATAGATCCTCGGAGTCCAACACATCGAATCGATTAGAGTCCTATTCATGGTTGTGAAGCGCGCCATGATTATGAATAGGAGGCTATGAGAAGTTTTAGGAAATGTTTCCCTTCTTCATGGTCTAAGTCCTGCTATAGAGTTGTGATAAATTTTTCCCCCTAACGATTGTTCTTTGTTATGCTATATCATGCCGAATACTAGAGAAAGATGGGCCCAAACTCCTAAGGAGCAACCTACTAATGGTGAGCTCCAAGATGCTCTTACTATGCTTGCCCAAGTAGTAGCCAACCAAGTCCAATAAGGGGCCCAAGCCCCTCATGCTAATACCCCAGGAGCTAGGGTAAAAGACTTCATGAGGATGAATCCTCCAGTTTTCCATGGGTCAAAGGTGGATGAAGATCCACAAGAGTTTATTGATGAGGTCTACAAAATCGTGTCTATCATGGGTGTTGGGCAAAATGAGAAGGCAGAGTTGGCAGCGTACCAACTTAAGGGGGTGGCCCATAAGGGAGGAATTCAAATTGGCCCTCCTTAATCGGTTCTTCCCTCTCGAGCTTGGGGAAGCAAAGTTGTTTTAGTTAATGAACTTGAAACAAGGTGGTATGAGTGTGAGGGAGTATGCCCTCAAATTTAATCAACTTTTGGTCTAGGCTACCCAGCCTTTGATGCTCGTCTTTTCCTTGTTGGAAATTATGGCGACCGGACACAAACTTAGCAATGTCTTTCTTCATACCATCTCCCAAAACACATCCCTCAAATCTCCATACATCTTTGTTGAACAGGGGTGAATAGAATAAGAATAATTATGAGCCTCATCAAGAATCTTATCTCTCAAACCATCAACACTAGGCATACACAACCTACCTTGGTACCTAAGGGCACCACGTCCCCCTTGGGAGAAAACCTCCACCTTACCATCTCTCATCAAGTTCTTCAACTATAATAAAGCGTGGTCAAGATCTTGTTTTTCCTCCACCTCTTCAATCAATGAAGATTTAGAACCGTCTACCACCATTGCACCACCATTGTCAACCTGTTCCAACCTAACCCCCAATCTAGCCAACCGATGGACCTCTTTAGACACCCCATTTCCACCATCACCACCATGTACTAAGCTACCCATAGACACCCTACTCAAAGCATCAACCACAACATTAGCCTTACCGGGGTGGTAATGCACACTCACATCATAATCCTTAAGAAGCTCTAACCACCTTCGTTGCCTCAAGTTAAGATCTTTTTGAGTGAACACATATTGGAGACTTTTATGATCAGTAAACACATCAATATGCACTCCATACAACTAATGATACCAAGATTTCAAAGAAAATATCATGTCGGCCAATTCAAGATCATGGTTAAGATAATTCTTTTTATGCACCTTAAGTTGTCTAGAAGCATAGGCTATCACCTTACCATTTTGCATCAATACTCAACCCAAACCAATTCTTGAGACATCACAATACACAACAAACCCTTCTAATCCTTTCGGTAGTGACAAGATAGGAGCGAAGACAAGGTTATCCTTCAAGGTTTGAAAAATCCTTTCACACTCATCGATCCACACACATTTTTCCTTCTTTTGAGTCAACTTAGTCATGGGAGAAGTTACATAAGAGAACCCATTCACAAATCTTCCGAATAACCTGCTAAGCCTAAGAAGCTTCTAATGTCCGATGGAGTCAATGGTCTAGGCAAATTTTAAATCACTTCTGTCTTTTTAGGATCTACCTTAATACCATCCCCGATACCATATGACCTAAAAAGGCAACCTCTTGCTACCAAAACTCACACTTCTCAAACTTAGCATACAACTTCTCTTCCTTCAGTTTTTGTAGCATGACCCTCAAATGACTCACAGGCTTCTCCTTACTATGGGAATAGATCAAAATATCATCAATGAAAACCACCACAAACAAATAAACATAGGGTTTAAAAACCCTATTCATAAGATCTATAAAGATAGCCGGTGCATTAGTCAACCCAAAAGACATAACCACAAACTCATAGTGCCCATACCTAGTCCGGAAGGCCGTCTTGGGAATGTCACACTCCCTCACTTTCACTTGATGATACCCGAAACGAAGATCAATCTTAGAGAAACGACTAGCCCCTTGAAGTTGGTCAAACAGATCATCAATCCTTAGCAAAGGGTACGTAATCTTGATGGTGACTCTATTAAGTTTTCGGTAATCAATGCACATTCTAAGGGACACATCCTTCTTCTTCACAAATAGCATTCATGCACCCCAAGGTGATTTGCTAGACCTAATAAAATCCTTCTCCAATAAATCCCTCAATTGCTCCTTCAACTCTTTTAACTCTTCGGGGGCTATATGGTAAAGGGGAATAGAAATGGGTTGAGTATCAGGAAGTAAGTCTATACCAATGTCTATTTGCCTTTCAGGAGGAACACCAGGAAGATCATTAGGGAAGACATCGAGAAACTCATTAACCACAGGGACCGACTCTATAGGAAGGAACTTGGACTCAACATCCCTAACCCTCACAAAATGATAGTGATACTCCTTAGAAATCAACTTATGGGATTTAATTGAAGAAATGAATCTAACCTTGATCACCACATCATGACTCTCCCACTCAAGAACAGGTTCATTTGGGAATTGGAATTTGACCCTACGGGTTCTACAATAAATAAAAGCATAGTATACATGCAACCAAATCCAAGAATGATATCAAAATCCACCATATCCAACTCAACAAAATCACAAGGTAATATTTTATGCAAAATGCAAATGTGACAATTTTTATAGACTCTTCTAGCAATAATAGATGTACCAACGGGAGTAGACACTTCATATAACTCACACAACAATGCGAGTTCAACATGAAACTTTTTTGAAACAAAAGGAGTAACAAAAGAAGAATGGCACCCGGGTCTATCAATTCATACATATCAAAATCAAAGACTTTTAACATACCTATGACAACATTGGGCACCTCAACTGCCCCTTGTCTCCCTTGGAGAGCATAGAACTGATTGTGCCTTACCACCTTGTTGGCCACTTCTCCTCCTTGGAACTATATTAGTACTTTGTGAACGAACATCCTTACTCTTGTTCCGGTCACGAGGGCAATCCATTGCCTTATGCCCTACTTTCCACAACTATAACAAGAATTAGTATCCCTCAAGCATGAGCCACCATGACTTTTACCACATTTAGGATACATAGAATTAGGCACCACCCCACCATCACCTTCGACCCTTGGGTTGTCATTGGCAAACCTCCTATTAGGAGTGTAGGAAGACACTTGGCCTTGATGAAATCGGCCACCTTTGAGACTTCGGAATTTACCATCAAAACAGGCCCTTTTGACTTCACCACTCCTCCTTTTTCGAATCTTCTCCACTTCCAATTGTTCGTCATATGTCATTAGGCGGGAAAAATTTATGTCACCTATTAACATAGCGGCACAACACTCCTCATTAACCAAATCGGGTAACCCCATCACAAATGTATTCATTCTACACCTTGGGTCGGCAACCAATTGTGGTGCATATTAGGAGAGTTGGTTGAACTTGAGGGAATACTTATACTCATAGATCCTTGCTTCAGATTCATGAACTCCATCATATGGGCCTCCGTTAACTCAAAAGGGAAAAATCGATTAGGGAAAGCTGCCTTAAACTCCTCCCAAGGAATAACACTGTTGTTCCCCTTCTCCTCTTTCTATTAAGTAAACCAAATTTGAGCCACCCCCTTGAGTTGGGAAGCCAGCAACACTGTGTGCACCTCATTAATAAATTCTTGTGGGTCCTCATCCACTTTAGACCCATTGAAATTTTGTGGGTTCATCCTCATGAAATCTTTTATCTAGATGCCGGAGTAGGAGCATGAGGGGCAACGGCCCCTTGGTTAATTTGATTAGTCATGGCTTGAGCCAACATGGAAATAGTATCCCAGAACTGTTCATGAGCCGGTTGTTCTTGGGGAGTGCTGGCTCTTCTTCCTCTTGGGATAGGCATGATCTAGCATAACCAAGAACATTTGTTAGGGGAAAACCTTACCTTAACTTCAATAGCATGACATAGAGTAAGAAGAAGGGAAACATTTCTTAAAAAGTCTCATAGCCTCTTACTCATAGTCGTGGTGCACTTTAGATCATAAATAAGATTTTAATTGACGCGGTATGTTGGATGCCAAGGATCATTAACAACCTAGTGCTCTAATACCATATTTATCACAAATTGGACCTAGGGACTAGACATAGAACGATGAATGGGGAACTATAAAGGACCCCAAACAAGCCTCTTAGCATATCATTACACATCCTCGGTCGCATAAGCAATTAAACATCAACAAGAGAACATAAAGTAAGGATAAAAAGGGCTAAGGGAGTCTTTCATAGATTAAAACATACAAGAGTCAAGACAATAAAAACTTATTGTATCATTACATAACTTGTCCAACAATGCCTCTGAACTTAGAATTGAGTAGGGGTGAAGATATCTTTCCGGGCTCACCCTCATATTCAAAAGCATACAATGCTTAACATAAGATCAAAACATATTGTCGTCGGAGTTGAGGACTCACTAAACTTGTTTCAAAGATAATACTAGCGATATAGAGGAGGAAGATGATCAAGTGGATGAAGCGACCCCAAAAAAGTGCTCAAAATGTGCCTCGAAAATGCTTATATTCATAATTTTCATATATCTCAGAATTTTGTGTGTGACATCAAACATTTGACTTCATATTCATGATAAGGAGGTAAAATTTAGTGGGGAATGGGTATAACCCTGATTTTAGAGCAATCATATCAAAATTTAATTTTCCAAAAATTTACGAAAATAGTGAGCGTCCGCACCCCTGGCGAGACGCTGCCAGGGCACGGACTAGTGTATTTTTGTCGCTAGTTTTTTTAAAAAGACCTAAGGTCTTGTGGTCTTGATCCTATGCTTTCCTATACGTAAAAAAACCTATACATAGTCATCTTTCAACCTCATATTTTTCAAGACATTCACCAAAACCCTCTCTAACACTTAGATAATATTTCATCCAAAACCAAGGGTTCCAAACTCATTCCGAATCTCAAGAAATTCATTCAAGCTTCATGTTCTCTTTCAAATCATCATCAAGGGAATCTCCAAGTTTGAGGTATGTGGGTTTCAAACATTGGGTCCTTTCACCCATGGTGCCCAACCTTCCTTTCCATATAAAATGTATGTTTTCGAGTTGATTTACTTATGGGTATTACTTATTATGGATTATGACTATAAACAACATTGGGGTTTTATTAAATGTTTTGTTCAACTATCCATGTTATGAGTTATACATCTAAGATCTATTGTGAGATTTGATGAGGCATTTTCATGTATCTTGTTAGAGGATGTTACCAAGTATTGGTGGGTGGATTTACATTGGTTTTTCTTATAGGTTTTGACTCATGAATTGCATGATTTTGTATAGCAATACACATCCACCAAGTGTTTCGTAAAATGTCTTTTAAGGATTCTCGAAGTTTTGATGATCTATTGGTTGATTTATGTGTCAAGTGACTTTATGATTATTTTGTGATTCCTAAGATGTGTTTAATTCATGAAAATGTTGATGATGTTGTAAAGCCGGATAAAGCCCTTTTCATAAATATTTTACCTCTTATGAGCCTTTGATGTTGATGTTATTGCAAGGGTAATGTTTAATGATAATCTAATCTTGTTTTGAAGTAGGCTCACCATTAGAGGTCAAAGATGTTTTAGAGCTTCTTGTGTCATGTTTCTATGTTTCTTATGAATTATTAAGCTATGATTACTTTATATATATTCCATGGTATTATATTTAGCACTGATGGATTGAGGGAGTACCCTCATTCCTTGAACTATGTGCCACCATAGGATGAGCTTTTACCCTTGCTTTTCTAGTGGATCCATTTAGTACACTTTCTCTTGAGGTTCTTCCCAAAATTGGGTCATGTTCGTGTATGGTGACGTTTCTAAAGAAATCCTTTCTAAAATTGGGTCATGTTCCTATAAGGAGGGTTACTTCATATAGAATTAGGTCATGTAGACCACCTCTTTACTGGTGAGGGGTAATCATTGGGATTCCAAGTTGTAGCTTGCTTTGTCTTATTTTATGTCGGTTAAGGTCTCTTCCCACACTTATATATTATGTTCTTTGTGTGATGAATGATTTGCAAAACATGTTTTACTTTAAGCATTCGTCATACATGCCATATTATTATTATGCTATCCATTGCTTATAATTATGCATTTTGATTATGTTGCCTATCTCTTGTTGTATTGCATCCCACATACTTAGTACATTTAAACATACTAACATATACTCTATGCCTACATTATGTCACCATATACGAATAAGAGCCCCATTTGACTATCCTCCTCCACGTGGTAAGTTAGACATCTTGATGATAAGCTTGGTCAGTCCTCAAGTTCGAGGGTACTATCTACTTTTTCTTGCTATTTTTAAGACTTCTTATATTGATATTTGACATTATGAGGGTTAGGCCAGAATGTATCTTGGCCCCCGCTCCATTCTAAGTCTAGAGGTGTTGCTAGAATAGTACGACGTATCTATGCTATGAGCTTGACTCTTTATTTTTTTATGATATAAAAGATTTCCCTTAGTCCCTTTATCCCTATTTAGACTCTCTTGTTGTTGATTAATTTATTCCACAACCACGGATGTGTGTATGATATGCTAAGAGGCTTGTTTAGGGTCCCTTCAGGTTCCCCAATCACCGTGTCACATCTAGGCCCTAGTTTGGGTTGTGACAGTGGAGCTTTGGTTCCTAATGGTAACATCATGTAGGCATAGAGTATGTGTTAGTACGTTTGAATGTAGTAAGTATGTAGGATGCAATGCGACAAGCGATTGACAACATAAGCCAAATGCCTACATATGCAATGGATAATCATAGTAGCAATATGGCATGCATGAATGATGCTTAAAGTAAAACATGCTTATATGGAACATATTACATGTGTAGTAAGATACCATCATACTAGATACCAAGGCCTACCACCCCTTGATGAGGCGATTGAGGTACAAACCCCGCAATATGGTTGCACGGGCCTACTACCCCCCGAGCGAGGCAACTGAGGTACAAAACTTCCAACATGGTTGTTCGGGCCTACCACCCCCTGAATAAGGTGTGGTAAACTTGCTACCCTATAAATACTATCCATGAAATTAACACATATATACGTTCCTTTCATCATCATAAAGTAAGCCGTGCAATAGATCATCAATAACTCAAGAACCCTAAATCGTACATTTTATCAAACACTTGGCAGGTGTAATGCTAGATAAAAATCATGCGATTCAAGAGTGAAATCATGTAAGAAAACTTATTGTAAATCAAGCCACCAACACTTGGTAACACCCTCATGCAAGATACATTAAAACCCATCATCAAATCTCGTCATAGAACATAGATTCATAGCTCAAATCATGCTTAAACAGTCCACATTTCATGAAAATCCCAACATAGTTTATAATCATATTCATAGTAAGAATACCCATAAGTAAATCAACTTGGAAACATGTAATTTGTGTAAAAAGGAAGGTTGGACACCATGGGTGAAAGGACCCAATGGTTGGAACCCATATATATCAACTTTGGAGATTTCCTTGATGAAGATTTTATTGAGAACTTGAAACTTGAGTGAAATCCTGAGATCTGGAGTGAGATTGGGACACTTGAATTTTGGGTGAAATATTTGTCTAAGTGTTAGAGAGGATTTTAGGGAATGTCTTGTATGATATAGAGTGGAAATATCATTAAGTATAGATGTTTTTAAACATGAAAAGTCTTAGGCCCAAGACCCAAAGGCCTTGGACCATAACAGGAAACTGGAGCAAAAATAACACTAGTCTGCGCCCTGGCCGCGTCGCGCTAGGGCGCGGATCGTCTCTGGAATTCGTCATTTTTGGAAAACCAAATTTTGATAGGATTGCCCTAAAATTGGAGTTGTACTCATTCCTCACTCAATATTTCCCCTGATTATGAATATGAAGTCAAATTTTTGATATCACGCATGAATTTTAAGATATATGAAAATTACGATTATGGGCACTTTCGAGGCACATTTTTGGACACTTTTTGGGATCGTTTCAAGTGTAAATAAGGGACTTTAGATAGATCAGGGTAGTTAATAGATTAATCTTTAGTCCCAAAAACTATCCGTATACTCAATGAGTAATTAGGAAAAAGACTCAAATATTCATCTTTAACTTAAAAAACGTAGTTGGATGAACCCCTTCATGGAGGGCCACCATGGCCCGTGAAGAGAACCACAATCTATGGTGGGGTAGATGGATTATTGTAATACCTCATAAGTTGGAAAGTGAGAATATAGTAAATTCTCAAGAGAATTTGATCTGATCTCTTCAAGGTATGAGCACTATCTACGGCTCGAGGTTGGGATTATGGGTTGTAGATGGGTTTCGTGGTTGGGCCAGTTACATGGTAAAGAATGGATAAGTTTTGTTTGGATGTATGAAAGGTCCTTATAGATCATAAATTGATGTATGATTCGTAATATGGGTCTGTAATTGAGTCTCTAGGATGGGTTATTTGGAGTTCAACAAGATGAGACCATTTACTGGTCGTAGTCCAGTTGATGGATTGTAGTAAGGAGCTCGTCATTGGGTCAGTAAAGATGAATATTTGGCTAAGTATTAGGGCACCCTATGAGGGGCATCTATGGCCTATAAAAGGAAATATGGGCCTTAGATTAGATTCATAGTTTGGGGGTTCCAATTTTAGGTCTCTTAACTTTTCGAGCATAGAGGGGATGAAAACCCTTCCATGAGTTGTAGGTAGGTCTTCGACCCATATACTAATCTCATGGTCACACTCCCACTAGTTTTAATAAAGGGTATTATTGACGTTTCCTTTAACTTCAAGTGCTAAACTATGTCATTTTATCCCTAAACATACACGTTACAATCTAATACTACCTATCTCATTCCTTTTTCGGATCTAACTCCAAAATTTCCTAACTCAACTCTCTATGTACTCTAATGTCCTCTATTGAAGTTGAAGCTAGACTTTCAAGCTTGAGCTTCCAACTTCTGAAATTTTTTGTCACGACCCAAGCCTAGGGCCTAGACATAACATAGTGAATGGGGAACCCGAAGGGACCCCAAACAAGCCTCTTATCATATCATTCGCACATCCTTGATCGCGGAAGCAAAATAAATATCACATGTTATAATAAAAGGGAAGCGGGACTAAGGAAAAGTCTTTGATAATTAGTAAAGCATTAAAGAGCCAAACTCAAGCATAAGTACATCATAATATTCCAACAACACCTCTAATGGAATCGAGTAGAGGCTAAGACACTCTCTGAGCTCACCCTCATAATAACAAGTGTTAAACATGAAGAAGTCTCAATATAACAAGAGTAATAAATATAGAGTCCTCGGACTTGAGGACTCACCAAATCTCACTTCAAAGGATCTTACTAGCCACGTAGAGAATGATCAAGTGGTGCTCCAGTCTCTACATGGTAACATCATGTACCCATAAGTATGTATGAAATGACCCCAAAAAGTGCCCGAAAATGTGCCTTGGAAGTTCCTTGAATTCATAATTTCCATATAACTTAAAATTCGTGCGAGATATCAAAAATTCGACTTCATATTCTTGATCAGGTGAAATATTGAGTGGAAAATGGGTCTAACCCCGACTTTAAAGCAATTGTATCAAAATTCAAAAATCCGTAATTTTGCTTATCCAGTGCTTTCCGCCATGTTACCGCGACTTACCTCCTTCACGGACCATTGTTATTTTGCAAAATTTTCTTATTCGGTATGAGGATTTTGGGTCTTGTGCCTAAGTCTTCCTATGCGTGAAAATACCTATACTTAGCCATATTTCACATGCATATCATATAAGACATTCCCCAATACTCTGACAAACACTTAGACAAATATTTTACTCAAAATCAAGGGTTTGAAACTCATTTTGGATCTTAAGGATTTCACTCAAGCTTCAGGTCTCCATTCCAATCTTCATAAAGAAATTCTCCAAAGCAAAGGTATGTGGGTTTCAACCATTGGGTCTTTGACCCATGTTCCAAAGCTTCCTTCTTACATAAATCTCATGTTTCTAAGTTGATTTACTTATGGGTCTTACTTACTATGAATTTGACTATAAACTATGTTGGGGTTTCATAAATGTGTGACTGTTTAAGCATGTTTTGAGCTATGAATCTTGGATTTATCTCGAGATTTAATGAGGGATTTTGATGTATATTTCATGGTGGTATTACTTAGTATTGGTGGGTTAATTTACTTCAAGTTGCATGATTTTACTCTTGAATTGCATGGTTTTATACTAACATTACACACCCACCAAGTGTTTGATAAAATGACCGGTTAATGCTTCTTGAGTTATTGAAGGCCTAATGCATGGTAGATGAGTTAAATGACTATATGATAATGAAAGGATGGTATATATGTGTTAATTTCATGAGAAGTATCTATTGTATTGTGAGTTGACATAGCCAATTGAGGGGTGATGTCTTAATCACCTTGGACGGGGGTAGTAAGCCATTAACCAATTAAGGAGTTGGTACCTCAACCACTTCCAGCGGAGAGTGGTCATATATGCTAACCAATTGAGGGGTTGGTACCCTAATCGCCTCGAATGGGGGTGGTAAGCTATCAACCAATTGAGGGGTTGGTACCTCAATCACTTCCGGGGGAGGATGGTCATGTCCGTCAACCAATTGAGAGGTTGGTACCTCAATCACTTCTAAGGGTTGGTCTACCTTAGATTCCAAGTACTAAGTTTGCTTGATCTATGATGATGGCCTCTTCCTTCACATGAAATATATGTAAATAGGCATATTTTACTTCAAACATCATCCATACATGACATAGAGTTATTATGCAATTTATTGCTTATGATATTACATTTTTCCTCTGTTGCCTATAGCTTGTTGCATTGTATCCTACAGACTTAGTACACACAAACGTACTAACGGATACTCTATGGCTACACGATTTTACCATGTAGGAACTAGAGATCCACTTGATCATCCTCCTCTATTTGTCTAGTACGATTATTCTAAAGCTAGTAAGTGAGTCATCAATTTCAGAGACAATGTCTTTGATTTTATGCTATGAATAAAGACTCTCTTTCCCTTTTAATATATGCTTTGCATATGAGGTGAGCCCAATTGCTTTTAGTAGACCCTGCTAACTTATA
The DNA here is from genome assembly GCA_026153255.1 of Solanum medicagineum. Lineage (NCBI taxonomy): Eukaryota > Viridiplantae > Streptophyta > Magnoliopsida > Solanales > Solanaceae > Solanum > Solanum medicagineum. The sequence continues at coordinate 12,987,363 of JAPFFP010000001.1, forward strand.
TGTTTAGAGGTATTATTGGACAAGTTATGTAATGATGCCATGAGCCTTGACTCTCTTTGACTTTTTGATGTTTTATGATATGAAAGATGTACCTTAGCCTCGTACTCCCTTATTTCTACTCTTTTATTATTATTTAATTACTTCCATGACCAAGGATGTGTAATGATATTTTAAGAGGTTTGATAAGGGTCCCTTCGGGTTCCCTATTTGCCATGTCATGTCTAGGCCCTAGGCTTGGGTCATTTCATGCATACTCTATGCCTAGATGAAGTTACCATGTAGGAATCGGAGCTCTTTTTGATCATCCTCCTTCTCCACGTGGCTAGTACGATTACTGTCAAGCTACTTGGTGAGTCCTCAATTTCGGAGAAAATGTCTTTGATTTTATGTTATTATAAAGACTCTCTTTCCTTTCTATTGTATGCTTTGCATATAAGGGTGAGCCTAATTGCTTTTCCTGGCCCCTACTAATTTATATGTTTAGAGGTATTATTGGACAAGTTATGTAATGATGCTATGAGCCTTTACTCTCTTTCACTCTTTGATGTTTTATCATATGAAAGATGCCTCTTAGCCCGTACTCCCTTAATTCTACTCTTTTATTATTATTTAATTGCTTCCATGACCAAGGATGTGTAATTATTTGTTAAGAGGCTTAATAAGGGTCCCTTCGGGTTCCCCATTTGCTGAGTAATGTCTAGGTCCTAGGCTTGGGTCGTTTTATGCATACTCTATGCCTACAAAATGTTACCATGTAGGAGTCGGAGCTCCTCTTGATCACCCTCCTTCTCCACGTGGCTAGTACGATTACTGTCAAGCTACTTGGTGAGTCCTCATCGGAAAAAATGTATTTGATTTTAGGCTATTATAAAGACTCTCATTCCCTTTTATTGTATGCTTTGCATATGAGGGTGAATTCGGTTGCTTGTCTTAGCCCCTGATAGCTTCTATGTTTAGAGGTGTTGTTGGATAAGTTATGTAATGAAGCTATATAACTTAACTCTCTTTGACTCTTTTATGTTTTATGATATGAAAGATGTCCCTTATTTCTACTCTTTTATTGTCATTTAATTGCTTCGTGACAAAGGATGTGTAATGATATGTTAAGAGGCTTGATTGGGGTCCCTTTGAGTTCCTCCTTCGCCATGTCACATCTAGGCCTAGGCTTGGGTCATGACAAACTTTGTATCAATGCATTCGGTGCATTGCTGAATCACTGTGGGAGGTTTGAAAAACCATCAAAAAGGCACTCTGAAGGTCCCATTCAGCATACCGCCAAATGGTTCGGTGATGGGACCTCCGGATCGCCAATTTTTCCATCGGGATACATTAAAATGTCATTTTTAAATTTTTGATGATATTTGTACTTTCCCAGGAAGGGATTTCAACCTGAAAAACTAACGTACGCTCTTCTAACCAATTGTAGCCTTAATTCTCTCCCAAAATCCTCCCAAATCCTCTCAAAAATCCATCATCTAATCCCATGATTCTCAAGAGATTTTATTGTAATTCAAGGACTGAAGTGAATCCTTCAAGTCTCCTCGGGTTTCATTCAAGTAATTTCAAGGATTAAAGGTATGTGGATTTGATTCTTTCTTTCCCTTTAACCAAGAAGTCCTCTTCAAAAACTAAACTTTGAATTATGAATTTTCAATCTTTTATCTATAGGTAATTGAATAATACCAACTATTTGCTTATATTATGATTATTCATGCATTAGTATAGTTATTTCTGAATATTTAACAAGGTTTTTTATATGATTTGATTCACACATTATAAATTTGCATGATTTAACCTAATCTATACTTTCAAACTTGGAACTCTCTTATGGTTTAGTATCATTGTAATCCTATATTGCTTAATTGATTATTTTAAGCTTCTTATGAATCAATTACGTGATTTTAAGATTATTTGATAAATACCCAAGTATGACTTAAGTTGCTTTATGAATTCTAGATATTGACCTTTATGATATGGATTTGAGTATATGATTTTGAATAAGGAGAAGTGTAAGTTTTGAATTGATATTGGGTTACTCAAGAACCACTCTAAATTATTCTAAATTTTGTCATGGAGCTATTCCTAAATATAAGTTAAATATGGTTTGACAAGTTAAGACCTTTAATGTTAAGTTAACTTTTGACTATCTGGATTATGCATTGTCCATTTCCGTAGGATTTTGAGTTAGTACTGAATAAGTTAGCAGTGGGGCTCAGTCCAAAGGGACTTATATAAAGCTTCTAATATCATAACTATGTGCCAGCATATGATATTTTTAATTTGCCTGTTTAGGCCTTCCAACTAGTGGATCTATCTAGTATTTCCATTTTTGGAGTTTACCTTGGCAAGTAGGCTCACTCTTTGACTGACGTAGGGTATAACATTGGGTATTCCATATTAAAGCTCATATGATTTTGTCAGTTATGGTCTTATTCACATAACTGATTGCTTATGTGCTTTCTCTGCATTATCATAACATTATTTTTTTTATTTTGAAACTGATTATATTGTTAAAGCTTCGAAATTGGCATAACTGGTATGTATACATTGTCATTATATTTACTTGTCGCATTGCATACCTGCATACTTAGTACATTCCAAATTACCAACTACAACTTGCCTACATTCTTATTATTATGTGGGGATAAGTGTTCTTTATCCTCCTCCTCGTGGCTAGATTCATCATGAAGAAATTCAACTTTTGGTTTGTTCCCATACGCAAGGAACAAAACCTTATCTTCTAGCTTTATTTCTAATATTTCAGACACATGACTTTGTATTGAGGGATCCAGACTTGTAGTTCTTGCTCCATTTATTGTCTTTTATTTAGAGCTGTGTTTGGACTACTACTTCACTTTGATTATACCTTCAACTATTGAGTTGAGCTTCCACTTTTAGCTATGATTTATCCCTTAATCCCATTCCCTATTTCATATTGTCACTCATCTATTATACATTATTTGAACCTCTGATGTGCATGTATGAACTAACAGGCTTGTTTGGGACCATCAGGTTCTCATTCGACGTGTCACACCTAGGCTCTAGGTTTGGGGCATTACAAGCATGGTATCAGAGCCCTATCTTTTACAAATGGTGCTCAGAAAACTAACACACTGCATCGATTAGAGTCTTATTCTTGATTGTAAATCATGCCACACATATGAATAGGAGGCTATGAGGCATTTAGGAAATGATTCATTTCTTTATGGTCTATGTCATGAGATAGAGATAACTCTTATAAGGAGTATTTTTAACGCCTATCCTTTACATTTTAGAATATGTCTTAGACCCATCAGAATAGTGGACAAGAAGGTAACCATCCCCTTCTAAATGATCAACTATAAAAAATGATATACCTAATATAGAGATTCACAATGCCATATAGCTATTGGCCAAAACTTTTACATCTTAACTAAACCAACACGCAAGTACTCTTGGGATTACAAGTGAGAAGAAGAGGGAGAGGAAGTCTAAGAGGGCCTGAGATTATAATGCTTTATCTTTTATTGGTGTTCAGGCGCCCAACTACAAAAAGGAAAGACTCCTTTTTGCCATTTGTCAAGAGTGTGGCAAGAAGCATCAAAGAAAGTGTTTGGCTAGCACTGAGGTTGCTTCAAGTGTAGTGATATCGGGCATAAGATAAAGGACTGTCCAGTGGACTTTAACGAAGGGAGAAAAAGGACCCATATCGGAGATAGTGGATTTCAAAGTGCTAAAAGTGGTCATTTTCAACAAGGCCACAAGTTTCAAGGCTAAGGGTTTTGTACTGCTCACAACCAAAGGTTTGCTAATGACAGGGTGCCCAACCACAAAGCTCTTGGTGGTAATAGTGGGCTAATTATTTGTAAGTGTGGAATGTATGGTAAGAATCATGGTAGTAGATGCTATAGGGGTGTGGGTGCTTGCTTTAGGTGTGGATAATAAGCCACAAGATTGCATGTTGTCCAAATGTCTTGAGCAAGGATAGAGATTGCCATCCTCAAGGACAAAGTACCTACAATTATTCATGGTTATGAAGCGCACCGCAATTATGAATAGGAGGCTATGAGGCATCCAGGAAATAATTCACCTCTTCAGGGCCTATGTCATACGATAGAGCGAAATCCTATAGTGTTTATTTATAATTCCAACTTGTCACTTTTCAGAATATGACTCAGGCCTTCTAGAATGGTAGACAAGATGGTCATCGTCCCTCGCTTGATGATTAACTTCTAAATAATGACATATCTAATGCAAAGATTTTCAATGCCATATGGCTATTGGCTACAGCTGTAATTGCTCAACCAAACAAACAAGCGGGTACCCAAAGATTACAGATGATAAGAAGGGGGAGAGAAAGGCTAAGAGGGACCATGTCGATTGTGCTTCATCTTGTATTGGTGTTTCGGTGCCCAAGTACAAAGAGGAAAGGCTCTCTTTCACAACTCTTCAAGAGTGCAGCAAGAGGCATCAAGAAAAGTATTTGTTTAGCACCGAGGTTTGTTTCAATTGTGGTGATGTTGGGCATAAGATAATGGACTGTCCGATGGCCTTCAAGGAAGGGAGAAAAAGGACTCATATTGGAGATGGTGGATTTCAAAATGCTAATGGTTGTAATTTTCAATAAAGCTACAAGTTTAAAGGCCAAGGGTCCCTTAATGTTCAGAACAAAAGGTTTGCCGATGATAGGGATCCTAACCCCAAAGCACATTGTGGTAATGGTTGCAAACTATTCCTAACTATTGAAGATGTGATAAGAACAATAGAGGTGTGTGCTATCAGGAGATTGGTAGTTACTTTTTATATGGCCAACTTAGTCATAAGGTTTCTGATTGTCCTAAAGCTTGTGATAAGGGCAAGGGTGTTTGTCCATAAGGCCAACATGCTCAAGCGAGGCAAAAGCATCAAAGTGTTCAACAAGGTGGTGCTTCTAGTAACAATAGGTTCTATGTACTACGACGGAGGAAGAGGTTGATGATGAACCAAATTTGTAATGAGTATGTTGAAAGTATTTGATTTTGATATTTATGTATTGTTAGATCCAGCTGCTAACCTATCCTTTCTGATCCCTTTTCTTACTAATAGGTTTAGTTTGAGTCTCGAAATTTTTTGTGACTCTTTCCTTTTGTTTACCCCTATGGGTGAATCTATAGTGGCTAAAAGTGTTTATAAAAGTGGTCCCATGTATATAAGCATAAGACCCTTTCATGTGATCTTATCAAATTATTTATGGTAGATTCTAATATTATTCTTGAGATGTTTTAGTTACATGCATATCATGCTTCTATTAATTGTAGAACTCGTAAAGTAAAGTTCTAATTTCCTGTTGAACCCATTATAGATTGGGAAGGTCATGATTAAGTGGTAAAGGTAGGTTCATATCTTGTCTTAATGCTTGAGAGATTATTTCTAAGGGGTTTATCTATCATAGGGTTAGGGTCCGAGATATGTTATCCGAAGTTCCCTCTCTTGAGTCAGTCCCTATAGCCATTGAATTCCCTAATGTGTTTCCCAAAGATCTCCTTGGCATTCCTCCTGAAAGGGAAATTGAATTTTGGCTTAGATCTCCTTTCTAATACCGAACCGTTCTCTATTCCACCCTATAGGATGGCACCGATGGAATTGATAGAACTTAAGGATTGTTTGAAAGATTTATTACAAATGTGCTTTATTAGGCCTATTAAATCTTCTTTGTGTGCTCCCATTCTATTTGTGAGGGAGAAGGATGGTTCACTCCAAATATACATTAACTTTGATTAACGTAACAAAGCCACTATTAAGAATAAATACCCACTTTCGAGGATAGATGACTTATTTAATCAATTGCTTCGATCTGAATACCATCAAATGAGGGCAAGAAAATGTGATATCCCTAAGACGACTTTTCGAACTAGGTATAGGCACTTTGAATTTGTGGTGATGTCATTTTTCCTAACTAATCCACTGACAATATTTGTCAATATTATGAATAGGGTCTTTAAACCCTACCTTGATGTGTTCATTGCAAGATTCATTGATGACATGCTAATTTATTCCGTGAGTGCTGAAGAGCATGTGAGGCATTTGAGGGTTGTGTTGCAAACCTTGAAGGAAGGAAACTTGTTTGTGAAGTTTAATAAATATGAGCTTTGTTTATAATGCAAGCCGAAAGAAATTGGTCTGGAACATTGACCCCTATGAATATTAGGAGTTTCTTAAGCCTAACAGGTATTATAGAACATTTGTTGAAGGATTCTCCTCCATATTGTCTCCATTGACTAAGTTTTCTCAAAAAAAGTGAAGTTTGTGGGATAGACGAATGTGAGAAGAGCTCTACACTTTAAAGGGAAAGCTTATATTTGCTCCTACTTTTACTTTGTTGGAAGGATTAAAAGGGTTGTCATCAATTATGCTACTTTAGGAACAAGTTGGGGGTCAGGTTAGATGACATCGATAATAGAAGGTATCATGGTTATTGATGGTTCCAAGTGTTGTTTGATTCAAGAGGTCAAATCTAAGAAAGACCCTTGACATCACTTTTTTAGAATTGAAACCATTGGTGAAGGATGAAACGATAGAAGTTTTCTCCCAAGAGGGAGATCATGTCCTTAGGAACCATGGTAAATTGGGTGTGTCCAATGTTGATAGCTTGGAGGGTTTGATTTTGAAAGAGGCACATAACTCATCCTATTATATTCACCGGGGTTCTAGAATGATCTACAGATATTTGAAGGAGGTATATTGGTTGGGTGTGATCAAAAGTCTCACCAAGGGTGTAGTTCGGTTTCGCAAAAGAGAAAGTTAAGACCAAGGTATATAGGGCCTTATTGAATCTTGAGGAAGTGTGCAGGTGACCCCAACTCCATTGTGCCTTTGGAAGTTGTAGGTGTTGTGGAGGAAAACTTGATATATGAAAATGTTTCGGTGGAAATATTAGATAGACACGTAAATAGGCCAAGGAACAATGATGTAGCATCCGTCAAAGTTCATTAGAGGAATCAACAAGTCAAAAGTGCTAATTGGGAAGCTGATGAAAAAATGATATACTTATCTCCTCTACTCTACTCAAACCTATAGTAATAAGATAATCTTATCTTTGGTGTCCAGTCATGTTCTTTATCCCTTCTATGTCATATTTCACATATATACTCATAATGACATGTTTTGATAATGTTTTACGCATAAGTTTGAGATCTCATTAAAATGATGTTTACGTTGCATTGATGCATTTATATTACGACAAAAAATTCTTGTTTCTCCTTTCAAACATGTTTCCATTAGATGCAAGGACAAATATTCCAAAGGGGGAGATATTGTAATGCCCTAAACCTTAAGCTAGGACCCAAGTCGATCCTCATACATGTATCGTCTCAACTTCATGACTTCTAAGGTGATGGTATTAATTTCTAAATATTCCAAGTGTATTGCATGTGGTTTGGGGTCATAAGACATCTCTTACCTAAGGTTTCATGTGAATTCATACAACTTCAAATAGGCATAACTTTTATCACATAATTAATTAAGTGACCCATTACCTACCAAATTTTAGGTCTTTGAATTAGCTTTCCAACCCATTTGGTTTCACCTTATTCTGAGTTTGGAGTAAAGTACTATGACTGTTTTACTGAAGCCTATTTGGGCTGTCAAAAAGGGTGATGGTCAGTTTGACCGCCGAATGCATTCGGCGCATCAATAAATTGGTCACTGAATCACTCATAAAAGTTTCAAAAGGTCGTTTTGAAGGTCCCATTAAGTGTACCACTGAATGGTTCGGTGATGGGGCCTCTAGACCGCAAGCGAAGACACATTAAAATATCTTTTTTTTGATATTTTTGATGATATATTGCATTCCCAACAATGGGTTTCGACCTATTTGTCCCAAATATACCTTTATAAACCTAATTCTCATACTTTTAGGCCTATTCCTTTCTCAAACACCCCAAACTCCTCTCAAGTCTCCCAAGTTTTCTCTCTCAACATTCATCAAAGATTCTAGGGTTTCCAAGACTACTCCATTGAAGACCAAGCTTCCAAAGTTATTCCTCAAGTCTCATCAAGTCTCCTTCATCAAGTTTCATCACCTTAAGGTATGCATGTTTGATCCTTGTTTTCCTTTCAACCAAGAAACCCTCTTTGAAATCTGAACTTTAAATTACGAATTTTCAATCTTTTATCTATGGGTAATTTCGTAATAATTGGTACTTGCTTAGATTATAATTATTTGTGCATTCTTATAATTATTTATGAATATTTATTAAGGTTTTACATGATTCAATTCCAACATTATGAATTTGCATGATTTTACATAATCTACACTTTCAAACTTGGAACTCACTTATGGGTTTATATGATTTTGATCCTATATTGCTAAATTGACTATTTTAAGCATGATAATGATTCAATTATATAATTTTTAATGTTATTTGAAAAATACCCAAATATGAATTAATTTGATTTATGAATTTCGGATATTGACCTGTATGGCATGGATTTGAGTATATGAGTTTGAACAAGGACAAAAAAATTAGTTTTGAATTAATATTGGGTGACTCAATACAGACTCTAAATTATTCTAAATTTTTTCTATGGAGCTATTTTTAAGTACAAGTTAAATATGTTTTGACAAGTCAAGACATTGTGAATTAGGTTGAGTTCTGAATATTTCAATTATGCATTGTGCATTTCCATTTGAAATTTGACTTAGCACTGTAATGACCACAAGTTTAGGAGCCTTGAGTACAAAAAAGTTGACTCAAAAAATAACAGAGAACTTGGTTTAAGGGAACACTTAAGGCCCATAAGTGTTCTACGACCCGTAGGATCAAACTCTAAAACATAGAAATTCTGGAAGGGGAAATGTTTCCAAGTGTGGGGTAACCCATGGACCAAGATACGACCCCTATGATATCTTACGGCTCATAGATAGATTTTTGAGTGGAACCCCAGACATAAAGGAAACTTAGAGTTTTTTGGAAGGTGACTTATGAGTCATCATATGGTCCATGGAATGGGATATGGCTCGTATACGATTTCGAGGAATGAGGTGAATATTTGGCTAAGTATGGAAGGACCCTACAAGTTTGATCACGACCATAAAATGTTCCATGACCTGTTTTTAATTCAGCAAAATTCTAATTTTAGGATTATCAGGTGTGCGATCAGACGAGGGAACTTATGGACTGTAAGTCAATCTACGAAGCATAATTGGGGTCTCATAAGTCAACTTCGATAGTTTTAATGAGGGGGAAGTTTTATCATTTTGCATAAATCTATTCCTAAACCATGTCCTTTTGGAGAAGAGAAAGGAACCTATATTAGTGGTTGTCTGCGCCCTGGCCACGACGTGTTAGGGGAGCTGAGTAGTTTATTTTGCCAGGCGCGATTGGTCCTCATTGAGCTAGGGGCGTGGACCAATGTAACATTTTCCTTGGATTTCTTATTTTGCCTTAGGTCATTGGTATCATAGCTCCATGCCCACGTAAATGTGAAATCTTCTATACTTAGCCTTTCTCAACTTTATAGCTCACAAACCCCTCGATAAAACCTCTCCACAACTCTATCAATTCTCTCTTTCAAATCTAAGGATTTCAAGCTCAATTTTTGAACTCAAGAACTCAATTCAAGCTCTAAGTTGACTTCAAGTTTACCTCAAAGAATTCAAGGTTTAAGGTATGTGGGTCTTCATCCATGGGTCCTTTCATCCATGGAGCCCAACCTTCTCTTTTTATGAAAATTGCATGTTTTCAAGTTTTATTACCTATGAGTATCTCTTATTGTGATATATGTACCTAAATCATATTGGGATTTTACCAAGTATTGATTTATTATGCATGAATATCTATTGCAAGCTTGTTCCATGAATTGATTTTGTCTATTGAGACTATGTATGCTTTGAGCCATCAAACTATGAACTATTATGAGCATTTGTGATGGATTTCATCGTACCCTACATTAGTGTTTTACTACTATGTTAATGGGCTGATTTTTATGGAGTTTACTCATCTTCTTTTACTCTTGAACTACATGATTTTGAACAAATATCATGAACCCACTACGTGTTTGATAAAATGACATGACAAGAATTTTCAAGTTATTAATGATCTATTACATGATTTACAAGTCAAGTGACTTCATGATGATTAATTTCTTTCAAGAATATATTGAATTGATGAATAGTATCTATGATTTTACAAGTATCAAGTTAAGCCCTATTTTAAGATTTTTACCTCTTGTGAGCCATTCATGTTAAAGTAAGGGTTTATGTATGCTTATGATCTACTCTCATGTTTATGTTAGACTCACTACTAGAGGTCAAGCATGTTTATGAGATACTCAAGTCATGTAATCATGTCTCTTACAAGTTATTCATGTTATGATTAAAGTATGATTATTTCAATTATTCTGTGGGATTTGACATAGCACTGATTGAGGCTTAAGATAGGGGCTCGACTCAAGGGGTGCTTATATAAAGTCTTTAGTATCTAAACTATGTGCGCCATAGGATTATGATTATTACCCCTGTTGTACTAGTGGATCCATCTACTTATACCACATCTTGTCGATGGGGTGACATGCCTAAGATTATTCATTGTATGGTTTACCATGGCAAGTAGATCACACCTTGCCGAGGGGGTGACATGCATCAATCACCTTACCAAGGGGAAGTCATGCCTTAGAATCCAAGTAGTAGCTTGCTTGGTCTATTTTTGTTAAGGTCTCTTTCCACATATATATTACGTATTATGCAAGTTGAATGTTTTACAAGTATGTGGTATTACAAGCATTAATCATACATATCATATTGAGATCACATCTATTGTTTATATGTATGCATTTTGAATATGATGACTTATATCATTATGGCATTGGATCCAGCATACTTAGTACATTCAAATGTACTAACGCATACTCTATTCTTACATGATATCACCATGTAGGTTTGGATCTCCTTTTGATCATCCTCCTCCACGCGGCTAGTTCGATTCTCAGAGAAAGCTTTGGTGAGTCCTCAATTTCGAGGATAGTATCTACTTATTTCATGTTATGTTGAGACTCCTTATGTTGAATACATATTATTATGAAGGTGAGCCTGGGGAGTGTCTTGGCCCCCGCTCCATTCTAAAGTAGAGGTGTTGTTGGATACCTTGCATGTATATGCTGTGATCTTGATTCTTTTATGTTTTTGTGACCTTCAAAGACTTACCTTAGTCCCACTTCCCTTTTTTATTATATCTCTTGTTGATGCTTATTTTTCTTCTATGATCAAAGATGTGCGAATTATATGATATGAGGCTTATTTGGGGTCCCTTCGGGTTCCCCATACGCCGTATCACATCTTGGCCCTAGGCTTGGGTCGTGGAAAGCTTGGTATGAGAGCACTAGGTTGTTGATGGTCCTCAGGTATCCAACACACCATATAATTAGATTTTTATCCATGATCGTGAAGCGCGTCTGATGTGTTGTCAAAATACAATACATTTGATGCCTAAACAAGGGATTTTTGAGTTCTTAATGAGACTTTTTATGGGTTTTATGTGTTTTTGTGTTGTTCTTGCAAAAATGTTAGGTTGGCATGATTTTGAGGAAAAGTTGCAAATTTTGCTGAAGCATAGGACATACGAGCACACCTACGAGTCGTAGCCCAAGATACGAGTCGTAAGGTGTGTCGTAGCTACCAGCTATCTTTTCTGTGTAAATTCTTAGGTTATTTTCTAAATACTATATATAGTGTATGTGAGGGTTTCAGAACAGAGTTCGATCAGTAGACATTTTGCAATCATCTCTTGAAACTTTTCTTAGATTTTTAGATTTGTTTATTGTTTTCTCTTGGAAACATAAATTTTGGGGATTGCAAATCTTACTTCGTACTCATTGTTGATCAATGAAGCTTTTGGGTTTGCAAATTGTGGTGCCTACGTTCTTCATTGTTGTTCGTAAAACTCTCATTCATGTCTTGTATGTGCATTTTCGTTGGTTTTGCCTTAGCAATGTGTAGCTAAGCACCCACAACTTGGGGTTGTGGCAAACATGGGTAGTTGACTTGAGATGACTTAGGTTTATTGCATTTCTATGATTGCAATTTATTTTCCTTCATCATGATTGTTGTTTGGTGGTGGCCAACATCGAAACCTGCCTACTATCACGAGCTTGACCAAGGTGGTGACGAATAGGAAAAGGGAAGTAGATATAGGATTCGATTGGTGTCTTCTCGTATAACCAACCAAACCTGACAAAGGGGAGGTTGACTAGGACAATTGGTAACCGTTAGTTGGCACGCCATGGTTTTCGTTCAAGCGCCATGGTGAAATTCGACCTTCACCTTCATAAGAGGGCAGGAAGAACCTAAGTTACCGTCCTGCATATGACTCTTCAATTGTAGTTATGTTACCTAGGATAACCGAGTTAACTAACCATGGGGAACACAATTCCCAAGTTATCCCTAAAATTGAGTGTGTTCCCACGTAGTAGTATGGTCGTAATTTATTTTGGTTTTTGAATCACAAACAACCCCCTTTCATTTAGAGATTTTAGTTATTGATGCTTGAAATGGTTAGTAGTGAAATCTTGTAGTCAAGCCCTGTATTCCCTGTGGGTTCGACCCTAATCTTTGGTTAGGTTAATTGCTGATAGCAACCGCTTTTTTATTGGAGCGTGAACATCAGAATGTCAAAAATTATGATGCCGTTGCCAGGAATACATCTAGGTTTTGATTTGATTTCACTATTAGTTAATTGTAGTATTGATTTCTAGAGTTTTGTGTATTTTACTTCTTTTTTTTGTTTTTGTTGTTTGATTTTATTTACAGGGTGTACTAGGTTGTACGCCCAACACAAGGAGCCAAGGCAATCCCTTAGCTTCACTCAATTTGGAGATCCATCGACTACCAAGAAGAACGACTCAAGTGAATGAGTATATCTAGGTTGAGGAGGACATGAATACCTATGAGGATATGGGTAGAGAAGAGAATCCACAATACAGGAGTAATAGGCCAAAACTCAGGGACTTAAATGAAAACGCTTATGGATGGAATCAATATCGATTGAACCCAATGGCTATGGTTGTTACTAGTGCCATAGTACTGCCTCCTTTATCGGTAGATACTAAGTTCACTGTATTGAGTGGATTGCTCCAAATGCTCCAAAATCGTGGACTATTCATAGGGCTACCTTCAGAGGAACCCCACTGTCATCTCCAATATGTGGTATTTGTTTGCATGAGTATTATAGGGACACAAAACCTTTATCTTGATAACATGGGTCTAAGAGTGTTTCCACTGTCATTGACTGGCAATGCAGCTGTACGGTTATCTAACACTATTACAAGTTGGGCTGAGCTTCAGAGAGTATTCCTTGAAAGATATTTTCGAAGATCTAAAAAGTTGAAGCTCAAGGACCAAATCAACAACTTCGAGCAATTTTTGGGTGACTCTATTAGCACAACATGGGAGACATTCACCAAATGCTTGAGGATAGTCCCTGATCACGATATTGTTGATGATGCCTTAGTTGAGATTTTCTATCGGGCACTTGATGAGAATAGTCAAGCTTGCACCGACACAATCATAGGAGGCATGTTCCTACAACATCCTTTTACATTGATAACCGCAAGGATGGAACAAGTGGTCAAAATCAAATAGAGCATGGGTGAACAAGAGCGAGGTTCAAAGAAATGTTCTTGTGTGGTCAACACCAACAATGAGCAAGAAAATGTGAATGAAGAGATCATGGAACAACTTGCTCAACTTTGCACAAGTATGAACTTAGTTTTAAAGCAAAACCAAGCAAGTGTCAAAGCAATCACCCACCAACCTCCGAAGGTTCCTATCTATGACGATCCTTTCTTTGATGAGGATGCATATTTGGTAGCAAACAAGCGGTGGATTTCTGGAACAACCCCCAAGGGTCCGATTCGGACTATTGGAGGCAATGTCCGGGAATCAAGGTTGGAACTTCAACTGTAACAGGGTGTATAGAGACAACCGGGGCGGATACTATAAGAGAGAGAGTGTGCCAAACACTGAGTGGGGAAGAAGAGAGGGATATAGGAATGGTCCTTATGTGCCACCTCATAATCGTGATGTCGGATTAAATAACTCCGTGATTGAAGAGATGTTCAAAAAGTTGTTGAGGAGCGCCGAGCACCAAGATGAGACTTTAAAGGGAATGAAAGCGGATATTTCAAGTATAAACAAAAAAATAGTCTCACTCGTTGGCGATTAAGCAACTTGACAGCAATTTGGGCAAGTGTTGCACAATAGAACCAACGACCAAAAGGGTGCATTGCCAAGCAATACGGTTCAAAATCCTAAAAACGAAGGGCATAGCATGGCGGTGATGACTAGGAACATCAAGAGAACCATAGATCCCCCGATGCCGGTAATTGTGGATGAAGTTGATGAGAAAGGTCTTGGTGGTGAAGTCGTGGTTGAGGGAGAAGATCCGAAGGTCATTGGGATAGAAAAGAAAGAGGCAAGGGAGCACAAGAAATGGAAATCAATTCCCAAACCTCCTCCTCCTATCCCTTAAAGGCTTAAGAATAAGAAAGAGGAGGGTAAATTCAAACACTTCCTCTCGAATTAAAGAAAATCTCCATCAACATTCCCCTTTTAGATGCCTTGGAGAAAATGTCTTGGTATGCCAAGTATATGAAGGATTTGGTGACGAAGAAGCACACTTTAAGCAAAGATTTCTCACAAGAACTCCAACATTGTAGTGCGGTTATGACCAAATGCCTTGTGTAAAAATGAGAGGACCTCTGTGCATTCACCATCCCTTGCACCATTGGTGATGTTGAGTTTGTAAGGGCTTTGCGTGCTCTAGGAGCGACCATCAATCTAATGCCTCAAGCTGTATTCAAAAAGCTTGGCCTTGCTACTCCTACCTAACAAGAATGAAGTTGCTTATGGCAGATCGAACCATTAGAAAGCGGGAAGGAATCCTTTTAGATGTGCTTGTTAAAAAGGTTGATAAATTCATCTTTCCCACGAATTTTGCGATCCTTGACTGCGAAGTTGATTTTAAGGTGCCCATCATCTTGGGGAGACCATTTCTAGCCACTGGGAGAGCCCTAGTGAATATGGATTCGGGTCAACTGTGGTGTAGGGTTAATGATGCATAGGTCGTGTTCGATATTACCCAATCCATGAAACACCCGGATGAGTGCAAAAGTGAGGTGTGGACTGACAATAGTTGATGAAAGATGATGAAAAAGTCGAGCAACGATGTTGAACAAGGTGCTTCTTGGGAGAAAACCCAAGCCTTGTTGATAATTGTTGGCTTGTTTTTAAGTGTTTTTGGTTATTTAGATTCTCAGGTAGAAGGTGTGAGTTTGTTTTTAGGTTGAAAGAAATTGGTGCAGTTGTAATATTTTTGGAATTGTTGTATTTGAGCTTTTGTTTGCAAATGAAAAATTGAAGAAATGAAGATCTGAAAAATGGCACTTGGAGCTGCCTCTATGATCAGGCCCACGAGTTGTAGTCCTCACTACGACTCTTAGTCATGTATCGTAGATGGAAACAGTGAGCATCAGAAGTTAGCACACATACTACAAGCCAACCTGATGATTCGTAGAGTCTTCTACGAGTTGTAAGAGGGGTTCGTAGTGTCCAAGTATGAATTCTGAATTTTTTCAAGTGTTAGGTTTGCTACAAGACTACGACTTTTGAGTCGTAGGACAGCCTACGACTCGTAGTCGGGGTCTAGTAGCCCCGATCTGAAGTTTTAAAGATTTTGACCTGGTTTCATTTAAAAGAGGGTGAAAAAAATTGACCCCCAAAGTCCGTTTCTTCCAATCCCTAAGGACAAAAAACCCTAAGCACTTTACCGATCATACCCACAGCTACCTACGTCATTTTCAGGCAAAGATTTCGATGAAGTCACTATTCCTAGCGTTTTTGTTGTGGTTTTTCATTTCCCTTGCTTTGGTTAACTTCTCCAATCCATTGGTAAGCTCTGTGGTTAAATTTGACACTCTTTTGTGGTGAGCTTATTTATTATATGAGTATATGCTTGGGGAAATCATTTATAATCATGCCATGTGGTAATATTTTATCTAGATTTGCAACCTAGGGTTTTTATGTTTTGAAGAGTTGAGTTGTGAATCAAAATCTTGTTAGAATTCTTAAGTGGATGATTGTGCATGAGATAATTATGATTCATGGAATATAGTGTGTGACTGTGCTAACTCATGGTCTATATTGTTGTAGAAAATTGGAATTTAGGAGGTGTGGGCGTATTTCATATGCTTTAATGTGTTGGACTTGATTGAAATGACCTGAATTAAAATTGCATTTCTATTGAATGTCCTGTTGATATCACGTGTGAGATTGGAAAGTATTTTGTTTTTGGTAAGTTTGATGTACTGTTAAAATGAGTTTGATTCTTGGGGATTATGGTTGTTCTAAATTTCTAAAGTTATTGAGGGTTTGCTTATGTGCCAAGTATTTGACATTATCAGTGTGTGCCAACTCAGTTGAATGGTGTGTTTCGTTGGTACTTTGCATGGGAAATGTTTAGGCACTACAGATGTCTTCTGCAGTCAACTAGGAGGCACTCCTACGACTCGTATACTTGTTAGTCCCTATACGAGTCGTAGTGGTCCCTTGTAGCAAGCATTAGTCATCTATGATTCCTTCAAGTTTCTCATAAGAGATTCACAAACGACTTATAGTTCCTGCTACAACTCGTCGTTAGGGTCTCATAAGCTTATCTGAGTTCTGAAAATGTTTCTGAAAATAGGTACGAGCCCAGACTATGACTCATTGGTTTCCCTATGAGTTGTAACTATGCCTTGTATCTGAGATCAGAAAGCATTTCTATGGGACTATTAGTTCTACAAGGATAGTGTATGATGCGTAGGTTACCCTACGAGTCGTAACTTCCCTTGTATCTGGAAACTTGCAGTTGCATCAGTGACTATCTATTTTCGATTTATTTTTGTTTCTTGTTCTTTGTTATGTGTTTTAATGGATCAAACATCTTGAACTTATATGTTGCTATTTGGTTGATTTGAAAATAAAATTCCCCCAAAAGACAAACGGGTAATTCAAACTCTCCAACGGAGGTTGATGGATGAATCCTCCGAGAATGAGCAATCCAAGGGCTCTATAGAAGTCCACAAAGTCAGGATAGACCCCAGACCCTGGTGCTTGCAGCACAGAAGCCCATGGAAGTTAGCAGTTCCTCCCAGTCTAAAGAGGAGGAACAAAAGGGTAACGGGGACGGGTCGGATAGCAGCCTACCTCAAATGACCCCTTCACACTCAGGTTTAGACTCGGAAGAGCACCTCCTAGACCAGCAAGAGGATGTTTAGTTCCAACCCCTAGCCGACCGCAGATGGTGTGATGCGAGCATGAAAGAAATTTACAACCAGGGATTAGAGCCAAAGGGGCAAGGCAAACCAATCCGCCAATTTCATGAGAAGTCCAGATTGAATGCCTCTAGATTAGACAGAGTGCCCAAACTGGATATTGGGCTGGATAAGCACGGACAACTATGGACCATATAGCAGTTGGCAAATATGCCCCTTACATAGTCCGTGAGTTCTATATGGCGTATCTTGCTACACTCCATCGGGGGTTGTCGGAGAATAAGAAGCCGATTTAGCGGTTGAGGCAGTGGGTGATGACAGTTCACGGAAGGAAGGTTGATATCTTGGAAGAGATAATCCTATGAGTTCAATTTGGGCCCACTTATCGAGTACCTCAGTCTACCACAGAGTACGATGGTCGTATTAATAAAATGAGGAGAGCGGTGACTGGGATTGACATCGAGGCCAGAACAAAGCTTCTGCACTGGATTGCCAGCCAGATTTGTGAGGTGGGTGTCGAGCCAACATGGGTTACAAACCACGCAGATACGATTTTGAAAGCCCATCTCTCATTCCAGACCAAGCTTTAGTGGTCCATTATCCATTGGCACATTAGACAATCCTTAATGGATAATGTGATCACCCTAGAAAGAGCGGTGTTGTTGGCTAGCATTCTAGCTTGTTATGCTATAGATTAGGCCCAGATTATTTCTGAGTAGATTCATGAGGCTGCAACTTGGACGAAAACCTCATTGCCATTTCCAATTCTCATTCATCGATTATGCAGTGCAACAGGGGTTCCTATCGACCCCCACTGGGACCCTCATGTGGAGGCCACACGCACTATGGATCCCAGCTTGATAAAGGTTGACGAGAACCCGATGGCCTTACCACAAGCAACTCCTTCTCTTTCAGATCCATTTCCAGTAGAGCCTCTGACTCAGAGTGCACCTCTAGTCACTACCAGCACTGATCCAGTTGTTGCAAAGCCCACGCCAGCTGTGGAGATCGATTCCACATCATTCTTCAGCACTGCGACACCAGCAGCAACTTCGTTACAGGTTGATTCTATTATTTCTATTATTGCTTTTCAGGCATTGTTACGTAGGGTGGCTACGACAGAGTCCAGGCTTTAGGCTTTATCAGCACGGGTCTGGCCATGGATTGACCAGACTGTATGGGACTCCGAGGAGAAGATTAAGGCATTCGCTCGTGATCTAGTAGATGAGAGAGTTAGGGTGATGGATGCATGGGTGGATGCCTTCGAGGCAAGAGTCCAGGGCAACTTGAGGGAGCTCGGCTCGCTGACACGAGTGTTGTGACCGAGGAGTTGGCAAAGTTTAAGGTCGAATTATTACAGATGTTGGCAGCTCCTGTTACAGCTGCGGAGGTGGCACCAGCAGAAGATAAGGCATTTGAGTGGCAAGCTGACTGTCCGGACATCCATGGAAAGAGGCCCCTTGAGCATAATGATGACCCAGAGTCGACCCCGAAGAGGCCGAGACCGGAGGAGAAGCCCATACAGGAGGAGGTGGTGCAGGAGTTGCTATTATTGGCGGCTACTAAGGGAGCGGGAGCAACACACCCTACATGGAGAGGGTACTTCTTATACTGCTGCAGAGCAGTTGATGGCCTAGGACCACACAGACCAGCCAGAGACCGGTGCCTGATGCACCATGTTGTTTGACTTCTTTTTACTCCAGTTTTTTATTTGGTCATGATGGATATTTTGTTCTCTTATTAGAAAATCTATTTATTATGTTGATTTTGGATGTGTTTAAATATTTCTAGTTTGGATTTTATTTTTACTTATACTTTGGATGATAATTTTTGGTTTTTAATGTATGTATGTATATATTTCTATATTATCGTGTTTTGTTTTCGTTCTTTTCTTTACTTTGAGGATAATGTAACCTATTTTGGTGCGGTGTGGGAAGTTATGGATTAAGGTGAAGTCTAAGTAGCCTCAAGTCCGTAACTTCTCCTATTTCCGATCCCAAGGTTTTCTTGTCATACTTCTTTTTCCCAGTGGTTGTTTACTTTTCTGTTGAACCGGCATGTTTAGGTTGTGTAGGTAATGTGTAAATTCATAGTAGTGTTATCTATTGCCATATGCATAACTTTTCGATGTATTTTTAATGTTTTGATGAAAAATTAGGTACCCTCAAAATTTTTGAAATTGTAGTTGTTGATGTGTTCTTACATCTTTGAGTGTCTGGCAATGTTTGTTCTGAAATTCTGAAGATAAGCTAAGACTGAAAGCATGATCGGTGAGTCTATACTTGATTATGGATGCAATTACCATGTGTCTTGTGAGCTTATTTTGCTGCATTAATGCATATTATATAGACCCAAAACTTGCCTTAGTACTCTAAGATTGGTTTAGTCAAATGGTGGATATGGAAAGGATCTTAGGTCTTTGTTCTTTGAGTGAATCCACTTTTAGCCTAAATGACCCATCATATGAGTGAATGAATCCATTGTTCAAAATTTTTGAGCTTTTCATGTACTCATTCTTTCTTGATACCTTGCTAGCTTAACTTTTTTTGATGAAACACCTTAATATTGGCCCTGGTCTATCCTTTGACATATGAACCTTAGTTGAGGCCAAAAGCCTAAGTTGAGGGTGACTACAAGTTGTGGCCCTGTAGTGAGGAATAGATATTGTGTACTTCACCTTAAGCTAAACGCCTAAGTTTAGGGTGGCCCTTATTGTGGTAGAGTAATAACAATAAGGTAGTTAGTTGGGAAATCAAGAAAAAAATGAAAAAGAATGAACAGAGTGAAGAAAAAGAAAAGAAAAGTGCCTCCAGTTGAGAAAATGTAGCAAAAATGAGTTTGAAATCGAGGTACAATTGAAAAAGAGGTAGAAAGAACTCGAGAAAAGTTCAAAATAGCAGAATAAGGATGGATCTATTAAAAAAGGGTTGGATTTTTAAAGCAAAAAGTGTTGGTAAACATGGTTCAAGGATAACTTTTAGTCACTACTTGCCCAAAGTACCATACTAATGCACCCTAAACCTATTTTACAAGCCTATAAGTCCTAAAGTCATCCAACTCCACTTTATCACCAAGCCAGAGGATGAGTATAGAGGCAAACCTATGGTTTTACTCAGTATGCACGAATTTCAATTGTGAGAGTGAGAATACTTCCTCAATCCCTGAATTCTGAATGCTTTTGAGTGAGTATGAGAGACTTCTTTCCAGTGAGGGCATTTGTACCACTTGACTAGCATATGACTATACCAACTATTTTGTGCAGTTGATGCTCCTTAGCTTGTCATAGTTGGATTGCCAGGTATCTCATTATGTTCTTTTCTACTTAATAACTTTGCAGTCTTGTTTTGAAAATGGAAGTTGGGTACCTAGATCAAAGGAGTTGCAGTATATGTCATTAGTGAACTTCTATGCATTTGTCTTTGTCTGCGTAGATTGAGTCGTCCCTTGAGGACATGCAAAAATTCTAAGTTGAGGGTGTTGATGTGATGTCAAAATATAAAACATTTGATGCCTAAAACAAGGGATTTTGTGAGTTCTTAATATTAATTTTTATGGTTTTTATGTTTTTTTGTGTTGTTCTTGTAGAAAAGTTAGGTTGGCATAGTTTTGAAGAAAAGTTGCAGATTTTGCTGAAGCTTAGGACATACGAGCACACTACAAGTTGTAGCCCAAGATATGAGTCATAAGGCGTGTCATAGCAAGAATCAGAGACCAAAAATTAAAAAGTCTTCTAAGTAGAGGTCACCCCAATTAGGCCATCCTTCGAGTCATAAGTCCTACCAAAACTCGTTTAAAAGGACTCATAGCAAGAATCAGATAGCCAAAATGTTGGACCAAAAACTGGAGGACAAGACTACGAGAATAACATATGAGTCATAGCTCAAGCAACAACTTGTACCTATGGGTGGTACTAGTTTAGTCCAAGTTGCCAAGAACCTGATACGAGACCCCAACTACGCACGAATCGTACCCGCGAGATTTATCAGCTGCCAGATATCTTTTCTATCTAAATTCTAGGGTTATTTTGTAAATACTATATATAGTTTACTATTAGACATTTTACAATCATCTTTTGAAATTTTTTTTAGGTTTTTAGATTAATTTATTATTTTCTCTTGGAAAACCCATTTTTGGGGATTGCAAATCTTTCTTTTGTACTCATTGTTGATTAATCAAGCTTTTGGGTTATCAACTTGTGGTGCCTACATTCTTCATTGTTGTTGGTAAAACTCTCACTTATGTCTTGTATGTGCATTTTTGTTGGTTTTGCCTTAGCCATGAGTAGCTATGCACCCGCAACTTGGGGTTGTGGGGACCATGGGTAGTTGACTTGAGATAACCTAGGTTTATTGCATTTCTATGATTAGGGTTTTGCATGTATATCTATTTCCCTTCATTTTGATTGTTGTTTGGTGGTGGCCAACACCAAACCGTGCCTACTATAATGAGCCCGACCAAGGTAGTGATGAATGGGCAAAGGAAAGTAGATGATAGGATTCGATCGATGTCTTCTCATCTAATCAACCAAACCTGACCAAGGGGAGGTTAACTAGGAAAATTGGTAATGGTTAGTTGGCATGCCATGGTTGCCGACCAAGTGCCATGGTGAAATTCGACCTTCACCTTCACATGAGGGCAGGAAGAACCTAAGTTACTGTCTTGCATACGATTCTTCAGTTGTAGTTATATGTACCTAGGGTAATCAATCAAAAAAACCATGGGGAACACAATTTCCAAGTTGTCCCTAAAATTGAGTGTTTTCCTGCGTATTAGTATTGTCGTAATTTACTTTTCTTTTTGAATCACAAACCCCCCTCCCCCCAACCACCATTTAGAGATTTTTGTTATTGATGCTTGAAATGGTTTGTAGTGAAATCTTGTAGTCAAGCCCCATATTCCCTATGGGATCAACCCTAACCTTTAGTTAAGTTAATTTCTGACAGCGACCGCTTTCTTATTGGAGCGTGAACATCATAATGTCAGCACCACAACTATGAATGGGAGGCTATGAGGCATTTCAGGAAATATTTCACTACTTTATGGTCTATATCATGCTTTAGACATAAATATAAGGCTTTTCTTCTAATGAATGATCTTGTTTCTTCTACATCATGATGATACCAAGAGGAAGACTAAGCATAGAACGTACTCCCAAGGCGCAACCAACACCTCCTTCTCCCCAAGTTCTTCAAGATTGTGGGGTAGCCCATGGTGAGTTCTGGGATGCCATCACAATGTTGGCCCATGATATGACTAACAAAATGAACCTGTAACACCCCACACCTTACAATACTAGTAAAATTCAAAGGAAACATGACATGGTTTGGATAAAGTGACGCTAAATCTTAAAAGTGCTTGAATCTCGCGTTAATGGGCCATATGTGCATTTGACGCTTAAGTGGGGCGAGTGAATACATGTTTTGTGTTGAAATGAGGAGATTAAGACCTTAAATGAAGTAAAATAATTGAGGTGCTCGTAGGAGTTAGTAAGCAAGTAGGTGAGTCACCTGCTTGCTTAGCTCAAATCGTTAGTTAAAGGGAGACCAGGCTCGACGTCGAATTTACCTAGGTTCGATTACGAATAAAGTTCCTATTAAGGGTGTAACTTTAGCCCATGTTTTAGCATCATAAATGGGCTTCATTTTAAGCCCAAGAAGTATAGTAAAAAGGGCCCAAAGATAATGCAAAACACTTGACAATTTGGGCCCAAACCAAGAAGAACC
>JAPFFP010000001.1:13019449-13033456 GCA_026153255.1 Solanum medicagineum
TAGGTTCGTTTCGAGAAATTTCTATCGCTGATATATTGGAATTTGGTGCAGGATAATTTTACTCTCCGCATTTATGGAGATCAATTTTTGTCCTTCTCTGGGTTCGTGGATAAACTTTCATGTTCGCGGAGGTCTGCTGTGGTTATGCTTCGCGTTAGTGAAGTACATTTTGTCCGAGTCAATTTTAAAGACGTAAAATCACCATTTTTATCCATTTTCAAGCTTTGAGAGGTGATTTTTGAAAAGACTTTTTGGAGAAACCTTTTGGGTCAGTGTTTATATCATTAAGTTGATTAAATTCCATTAATTATCTCTTGATTTTGTCTTGAATTCATGATTTTGAATGTGTAAAATTAGGATTTTCATGGTTTGGAAACTTAAATTGATGATTTCTCCTTTGTTTTGAGCTTGATTTTAGTGAAATTTTCATCAGCGAACTCCCTTTTTCGCGTATAATCATAACTTTGATCAATTTCTAGATTCGAGAACTTCAAATTTTAGCCCTAATTTTGGCCATATTTCCCCTAATTGGTGCTAATCTGGATATCAAATTCATCTCTTTGATAGTGGTTGGTTGACTTGGTGATCATTTTGAGGCTTGGGTTGATCTAAAGATTGGTTTGAATGCAGTTTCATCATCGAGGTAGGATCGACTAACCTTTTTGGGACTGAATTTGAGTTATTGGATATGTTTATGTGATGATTGTAAGATTTAGAATGTTTCTTGAGTAATCAGATTGATATGACAGTATTTAGAGGAATATGTTATATCGATTATATTGGAATTGGAGTAAATTGTGACTCGGTTGGTAATTGAGATGTATTATTGAGATTTGAGCTATTTTGAATGTTATTGTGATATATCAGACTTGTGATATTATTTGGAAAATTTTGTGAAAAATTTATGGTAATTGAGATATTTTTGGGAACCCTGTGTACATCTTGGGATATGTGAGGTCCGGTATCTTCGGTATACTTGACTTTTGGTAAAAATATGATGAGTTGAGACATGATGATGGTTCGTGGTACCAGTTGTGGCACTTGTTATTATTGTCCCGGATTCTCTGATGGTTATTCATAGGTATTCTTATTAGGATGTTATTATATACCTTGGTTTGTGTCATTAGCATACTTTCATTCATATTGCATTTGTACTACCTCTTAACCACGGGCAGGTGGCAAGGATTGAGATATTGTGGACTTTTATGCATATTTTGGGGAATTGCAGAATCCGATTTCATTGTTATTGAGGCATATTGATGAGAGTATGGTGATTAGAGACATGTGGATGGTATTGTTCAGTTGAGGCACTTGTCATCACCCTTTTCTGATACTATGGTTATTATTGTTCCACTATCTTATCGTATTGTTTTTATATTTGAAGTGTGGCATTGACATGCATTCATCTCATATTTCACATGTGCATCAGTCTTGTAACAATTGTGATTTCACCTTATATATATGGCCTGCGACGCCTTGAGAGATTTTAGTACATGGCCTGTGATGCCCTCGGGTTCTTTCTTGTAGATTTAGCTCGATAGATGTGTACATCGACCGTGCGATGCTCGAGATTGCACATACATGGCTTGCGATGCCCCCAGGTTCTATCTGGTAGATTGGCTCGATAGATGTGTACACTGGCCTTGCAATGGTTATGATTCCATGTCATACATGGCTTGTGACACTATTGCATTCGTACATTCATTTGCATCACATCATTGATTATCAATGCTATATTATTTTGCTATTATTTATATATTGTGGACTAACCCCTTTATTGCAAAAGAAAGAATTCTTCGTATTATATACTTATTCAATTTCTTCTACCCAGTCAGTTGAACCTTCTGGGTACATTGCGATGTACTTACCCTACTTTATTTACCTCCATATAGATCGAGCACAGGGACCACTACAGGGTAGTTGATCATATCTACCAAAGTCTCCTTCCATTTTATCCCAGATTTTAGCGGTGAGACAAACTCCTAGTCACCACGGATCTATTGAAACTTTCTTTATTGCTTTCTATTCCAGACTTTTTGTATTTGACATTATCAGGTAGCTTTGTATTTACTTATTCATACTACTTTAGATGCACTTGTACTCATGACTCCATATTTTGGGATTTCGTATTAAGTGTTTTGTTGATTTTGCTTTACTTTATTCTCTTTAGTCGCGATCAGAGATCTTGGTTCATTGGGATTGTGAGTCAAAAATGGAATATCTATTAGAGTCTCGCGGATCGATATGTAGATGTTCTTAACCATCTTTGGGAGGCAACATGGCACTTGATAGGAAAAACTTCAATCTTGTTTCCATTCGTGCGTTTCTTCATATTAAATATTTTGAATGAATCTAATCTACTCCATTAGCCCCAAAAGCCATGTCTTCAGTTCAAGAGCCACTTCTATGTGTATTGGTCTGATTTGAGGTGCCATCATTTCCTGCTAGCCTTGCTATGTTTACTACCAAGCAAAAACATTTTGAGAGGTCTATCTAGTTAGCTCCTCCAGGATATGATGGTATGCCTGGTGATAGAGCCTATGATTTTTTATCGGAGTGCCAAGACTGATCGTGTAATTTTGTGATTATTGAGTCATCTGGGTTATTTCTATGATTTTCCAATCATGTTGTTGATTTGAGCGCGTGTATGACAACCTTGGGCCATCATTGACTTGTTGAGACTGTTGGCGTAGTGGTCGGATGGGTTATTTGGGACTTATGTGGGTTTTTGAGCTAACTGGGAAGTTATACATGTAATATGAATTTTCAGGTAAAGTCCTAGTAAACCGCCCCAGAATGGAATTCTGACAATTCTATAATGTAATGACCTCGAAGGTCATTTCTAATATTTTTGTCCAAATTACCAGTTTAGAAGTTTAGTTTTATAAACTTCAAGATCCATACCTCCGATTTCCATATGATAGCTATAGTTTTTTGTTTGTGAAGGACTAGGTTGAAGTTATCTGAAAAGACCAGTCATAGAATACCAACCTTATGCCAATTGTCCTTCTAAAAATTATTTCTGTTTCGATTTTCTACATTGATTCTTTATTAAGTTTTTAGCTCACTCTAGAGGGATCTGATAGGCCTCCGTAGGTTGACACCATGTGGAATATTAGCCTCGTGGGTCATCCAGTTGTCCTCTTGTTCATATGTTGCTTTAATTACTCTTCCCTATAGTAGGTGGTTTTCTTTGGTGTACTTCCACAACCACTTCCTCATTAGAGTTTCACTTTGAATCTTCAAGTTCTTAATAACCAAGCTTCCGCATGTTTTCTCTGAAGTAAACTTGACCAAATGGTAGCCTTTCTTCTTTTTGTTACCAATGCCATAGGAAGTTTCTCTTGATGCTATCCAACTTCTTGATGACCGCAACTTGAATGAAAAACAAGGACATCGTGTATGCTGGAAGTGCATAAAGGTTCATTACAGTAATGTTCTCTCAACCCCACTGAGGAATTTTCTTTCGACACCTTCTAAGCATGATGTGCACCTGTAATTATTAATTTATCAGGGCCTGTAGCACTACTCGAAAAAACATCCTAAAAGCCTTTCTAAGTGAATCACAGAGACCCATGTAAGCGCTCTTCTTGTGAAAGAAAGTTGCTTATTACTAGTGGATTGCAAAAAGGACTTATCGTCAAGTATTCAGATAAGTCCAGAGTTTGCTTTTGTTTTCGGTCAATGTATGACAATGATTCCATTACCACTGCTATTGATATTAAAAACACTACTAGTGGTGCATTTCATTTATAGCTTCAAATAATGGTTCTGGAGTTAGAGATTTTGATTTGGAGAAATTTCAACTGTCTAACCATTTCCATTTTACCTTGCCGGAGATGCCATCTTGGAGTTAGAGGAAACCATAAGGACTGAGTGATGTATGATTCACTAGCCAGGGAAAATGAAAATAGTTAGACAGTTGAAATTTTTCCAAGTCAAAATCTCTAACTCCAGAATCATTATATAAAGCTATCAAATGAAGTGGACAACTGGCAGTGTTGTTAATCACAATAGTAGTGGCAGTGGCATCATCATCATATATCAGCCAAGATCAAAAGCAAAATCTGGGCTTATTTAAATACTTGATGATAAATCTTCTCACAATCCACCAGCAACAATCAACTTATCTTTCATAGCAAGAGTGCTTACTTTGGTCTCCATAAATCCCTACAAAGGACTTTCAGGATGTTTTTTGCGTGGTGCTACATGCCTTGATAAATTGAGAAATTCAGTTTTCGACCAGGTTAATGATGACCAATGAATGACAGAAAAATGAGACACTGGGTGCACATCATGCTTAGAAGCTGCATAGACCAAATTCTTCAACTAGGTATGAAAGAAAGTTCATGTAACGGATCTTGCATTCCATCTGAAATCATTATAAATCGTCTTCCTATATGGTTTCATTGTTTTGCACTCCTTTTTTATTGTCCCACCAGATTGAGGAATATTTTCATACCTTTGATAGTGATATAGTCTGTTGCCTAGTTGTCTCCCTGGTTATGGTAACCCTTTCCTTGGGGATCCCTTGAATATATTTTCCACACCTTATGTCAATAGCAGATATAACTTGCATTCTTTTATTCATGTGGTGTAAGCCGATATATCTTGCATTTATATTTGAATCAAAGCCTCCCTAGTCTACACCTTGGAACTCATCCACATCCAAATCAAAGACGTCCAAGTTAATATCTTGCAACTCATATACTTACAAATCCAAGCCACCCAAGTCTACGCCTTGAAATCATGAATAAAGTCATCTAGTTCTTCCATTTCACATTCATCTACTATGTAATCAGCATCATGTCCTTGTTGATGGGACATGTTACATTCTAACTAAATGATCTTGGGGCTAAAATTTAGGGTGCTTGTTTTTTGCCTGTTGATGGCAAATAGGTTTATTGGTTGACTCCAGGATCGAAAAGGCCATTTTTCCTTTGTATGGACATATGTAATGCTCATTTGCATCAGTGTGGCATCCTGATGGCCTAACATCTGTAGCTGGGAACCAGGATAAAACGTGTAGAATATGGGATATTGGGAACTTGTCCACGTCAGTCACTACTTTGAAGGGTAAACTTGGAGCTATTCGGTCTATTTACTACAGGTCTGATGGCAGGTTTACGGCTATGGCAGAGCCTACAGATTTGTGCCCTTGTTTTTGATGTAAAAAGTGGATATGAGGTGGCATAAGAAATTAATTTCTTTGGCGAGATATCAAAAGTGTCTTATAGTCCTGATATAGAGTCCTTTATCATTGGTGTGTGAAATTGCATATTAAGTAGTAATTATTTTATCAAAGTAAGAATAGTTATGTCGTCATCCAAACTTAAGGAGGTTACTAAGTATGTGATTCCGCAAACCAATGATAAGGGACTCTGTATCAGGACTAAAAGACACTCATAGTATCTCACCGAAGAAATCAATTTCTTGCTCCACCTCATATCAACTTTTGACATAAAAAATGTGGTCAAACTTTGTCGCCGCTGCCAGAGCCATAAATTTGCCATCAGACATATAGTGGATTACTGAATAGCTCCAAGTTTACCATTGAGATCAGTGACTGACATGGACAAGTTCCAAAATATCCCATATTCTACACGCTTTATCTTGGTTTCCTATTGCAAACCTTAGGCCATCAGGATGCAAACCTTAGTGAGTTATGGATGGACAACTTAGAAATAGATGGTTGGCTATCTCAGCTATCTCCTAACACAGGAAGCATCTTGAGCACATTGTCAATTTGTCATACCTCTACTTATCAAATTGTCCATTATTAAAGTGGCCTCCTTTGCTAGTAATCACACAAAAATTAGTACCACGTGGGAAACTTTTATCCTCTGAATCTGCTTCCATGACCTGTTTGCGACCTAATGGTTGTATTAGTTCATAATTTTGTAGGCAAAAATTGATCTTAAACATGCTTTTTGAGTTAGCCTGCCACCACAAAAGATGTTTACCTACTTGAACTACAACTTCAGGAAATTGATCATCTTTGCTGAAAAATCAACTGCCCTTTGAACTTCCCAATCATTGAAATTTCTTCTAAACTTCAAGCTCCACACCTCAAATGTCCACGTGATAGCTATAGTTTTTTTGTTGGTGAAGGACTAGGTTGAAGTTATCTGAAAAGTCCAGTCCTAGGATACCAACCTTATGCCAATTGTCCTTCGAAATTTTTTTTCTGTTTCCATTTGCCACTTTGATTCTTGATTAAGCTTTTAGCTCACTCTAGTGGGATCTGATAGGCCTCCATAGGTTGACCCCATGTGGAGTATTAGCCTCGTTGGTCATCCAGATGTCCTCTTATTCATATGTCACTTTAATTACTCTTCCCTATAGTAGGTGGTTTTCTTTGGTGAACTTCCACAACTACTTCCTCATTAGAGTTTCACTCTGAATCTTCAGGTTCTTAATACCCGCGCTTCCTCATTTTTTTCTCACAGATGATTAAAGTAAATTTGACCAAATGGTAGCCTTTCTTCTCTTTGTTACCAATGCATTGGAAGTTTCTCCTGATGCTATCCAACTTCTTGATGACACCCGCTTGAATGGAAAAGAAGGATATCATGTATGTTGGAAGTGCATAAAGGTTTGTTACAGTAATGTTCTCTCAACTCCACTGAGGAATTTTGTTTCGACACTTTCTAGGCGTGATATGCACCTGCAATTTTTAATTTATCAAGGCCTGTAGCGCTACTCGAAAAATATCCTAAAAGCCTTTCTAAGCGATTCACAAGGACCCGTGTAAGCACTCTTCTTGTGAAAGATAAGTTGCTTATTGCTAGTGGATTGCAAAAAGAACTTATAGTCAAGTATTCAGATAAGTCTGGAGTTTGCTTTTATTTTCGGTCAATGTATGGCAATGATTCCACCACCACTGCTATTGATATTAAAAACACTGCTAGCAGTGCATTTGATTTATAGCTTCAAATAATGGTTCTAGAGTTAGAGATTTCGATATGGAGATTTTCAACTGTCTAACCATTTCCATTTTTCCTTGCTGGAGATGCCATCTTGGAGTTAGAGATTGCCATCAGGTCTGACTGATGTACGATTCACTGGCTAGTGAAAATGGAAATAGTTCGACAGTTGAAATTTCTCCAAGTCAAAATTTCTAACCTCACAATCATTATATAAAGCTATAAAGTGAAGTGCACCACTGGCAGTGTTGTTAATGTCAATAACAGTGGTCGTGGCATCATCATCATATATTAGGCAATAATAAAAGCAAAATCCGGGCTTATTTAAATAGTTGACGATAAGTCTCCTCACAATCCACCAACAATAATCAACTTATCTTTCACAGCAAGAGTGCTTACTTTGGTCTCCATAAATCCCTACAAAAGACTTTCAGGATGTTTTTTTGCGTGGTGCTACATGCCTTGATAAATTGAAAATTTCAGTTTTCGACCAGGTCAATGATGGCCAATGAATGATAGAAAAATGACACATTAGGTGCTCATCATGCTTAGAAGCTGCATAGACCAAATTCTTCAACTAGGGATGAGATAAAGTTGATGTACTGGGTCTCACATTCCATCTCAAATCATTATAAACCATCTTCTTATGTAGTTTTGCTATTTTGCACTCCTTTTTTGATGTCCCACCAGATTAAAGAATATTATCATACTTCCTATAGTGTTAAGTCTTCGTTGCTTAGTTGTCTCCCTGGTTATAGTAACCCTTTCCTTGGGGATCCCTTGAATATATTTGCCACTCCTTATGTCAGCAGCTGATATATCTTGCATTGTTTAATTTATATGGTCTAAGCCGATATATCTTGCATTTACATTTGAATCAAAGCCATCCTAGTCTGCACCTAGGAACTCATCTACATCAAAATCAAAGACATCTAAGTCTATATCTTGCAACTCATCTACATCCAAATCCAAGCCACCCAAGTCTACGCCTTGAACTCATGAATAACGCCATCTAGTTCTTCCATTTCACATTCATCTGCTATGTAATCAACATCATCTCCTTGTTGACGGGACATGTTACATATTAACTAAATGATCTTGGGGATAAAATTTAGGGTGCTTTTTTTTGCCTTTTGATGGCAATATGGTTATTGGTTGACTCCAGGATCGAAAAGCCCATTTCTCCTTTGTATTGACATGTATAATGCTCATTTGCATAAGTCGGGCATCCTGACGGCCTAACGTCTGCAGCTGGGAACCAGGATAAAACGTGTAGAATATGAAATATTGGGAACTTGTCCATGTTAGTCACTGCTTTGAAGGGTAAACTTGGAGCTATTCGGTCTATTTGCTACAAGTCTGATGGCAGGTTTATGGCTATTGTAGAGCCTATAGATTTGTGTCCTTATTTTTTATGTAAAAAGTGGATATGATGTGGCACAAGAAATTGCTTTCGTTGGCGAGATATCAGAAGTGTCTTTTCGTCCGGATATAGAGTCCTTTATCATTGGTGTGTGGAATTGCATATTTAGTAGCCTCCTTGAGTTTGGCTGACAACACAACTTTTCATACCTTGATGCAATATTATTAGAACCTTTGAAGGTATAAGTGAATTATATTTGTAGATATGAACCTAAGTATAATCCACTTCACCTTCACAGGTGCTCGTAGTAATTATTTCATCAAGGTATGAATAGTTGTGTCGTCGTCCAAACTTAAGGAGGTTACTAAATATGTGATTCCATAGGCCAATGATAAGGGACTCTGTATCGGGACTAAAAGACACTCCTAGTATGTCACCAAAGAAATCAATTTCTTGCTCTACCTCATATCAACATTTTACATAAAAAATGTGGTCAAACTCTGTAGGGCGTTGCCATAGCCATAAATCTGCCATTAGATATAGAATGGATTGACTGAATAGCTCCAAGGTTACCATTGAGATCAGTGACTGATGTGGACATGTTCCAAATATCCCATATTCTGCACGCTTTATCTTGGTTTCCTATTGCAAACCTTAGGCCATCAGGATGAATTGCCAATGCAAATGAGTAGTCCATATGTCCGCACAAAGAAACCTTTCCATTCCTAGAGTAAACCAATAAACCTACTGCTATCAATTGGTAAAAAACAAGCACCCTACATTTTCACCCCAAGATCATATAGTTAGAGTGTAACATTCCCGTCAACAAGGAGATGATGATGATTACATAGCAAATGAATATTAAATGAAAGAACTGGGTGATTTTAGTGATGAGTTCCAATAAGATGACTTGGGTGGCTTTCATTTGGATGTGGGTGAGTTGCAAGACATTAACTTGGATGACTTTGATTTGGATGTATATGAGTTCCTAGGCAGAGACTTGGGTGGCTTTGATTCAAATGTAGATGAGTTTGACTACCTGAATAAAAGAACATAAGAGATTTCGTTTGCTTAAATAAAGAGTGGAAAAGATATTCGAGGAATCCCCGAGAAAGGGTTACCATAACCTAGGAGACAACTAGACAGAGAAGGCTAATACACTATCAAAACTATGAAAATATTCCTCAATTTGCTGAGAAATCAGAAAAGGAATGCAAAACCACAAAGAAAGATGGTTTATACTATGATTTCATATGGAATGCAAGACAATTACATCAATGTTCCCTCACCCCCAGTTGAGAAATTTGGTTTGGGAACCTTCTAAGCATGATGCCATCCTGTAGTGGTTTTCTTCTTTAGACGGTGCCTAGACCAAATTCCTCAAGTATGTTTAGAGAACATTGATGTAACGGGTCTTGCATTCAATTTGAAATCATAGTATAAACCGCCTCTCTTTGTGGTTTCACACTCCTTTTCTGATGTCTCACCAGATTGAGGAATATTTCCATAGTTCTGATAGTACTATACTCTCTTTTGCCTAGTTGTTTCCTTGGTATGATAACCCTTTCCCATAGGATTTCTTAAATATCTTTTCCACTACTTATTCTAGGAGCCAAAATATCATGCATTCTTTTATTTATGTAGCATACTCATCCACATTAAAATCAAAGCCACCCAAGTCTATGCCTAGGAACTCATCAACATCCAAATCCAAGCCATCCAAGTCTATGTCTTGCAACTCATCTACATACAAATCAAAGCAACCCAAGCTGTCTTCTTGGAACTCGTCAATAAAACCTTCCATTTCATATTCATTTTCTATGTATTATCATCATCTCCCTATTGATGGGACATGTTACCCTCTAACTAAATGATCTTGTGGCGAAAATTAGGGTGCTTGTTTTTTGCATATTGATCACAATAGGTTTATTGGTTGACTTCAGGAGTGGAAAGGGTAGAGAGGCAGGTGCATTTTTTGCCTACTCTTGAATAGTGCACCCCTAGTCCTTGAAAGTTTTCAACAACTTACCCACTACGCAGTGTAATTGGGGTGATAAAAGACATGTACGATGGAGCCAAAACTAGAGTAGAAACGGTGGGAGAAGCCTCAAAGTATTTTTCTATTGATATGTGACTTCATCAAGGCCTTGAGGTGTTATGGGTTGTACTCTAACTTCATCTAGAAGATGAGTGTGTAGACTGGTGTTTGTTTTTACACGTCTTATAAATGGGTTGCAAGTGGTAATGGTGAGGGAGTGAGGCAAATAAACTGTGTGTGTTGCATTTGACTACTTTGCTCATTCATTTAGTAGATTTTGGGTGTCAGAAATCCTGTTGGAGAGGTCATGGTTGTTCTTTTCTTGAGCAATGAGTTTTTCCACATTAAATCATTTGTGTTCTGTCTTTGTTGTTCATCTTTATTTAGTTTCGTGCTTTTACTGCTTCAAGGGACCTAGTCCCTTATTGTTGTGGATGCATATTTGTTGAACAAGTGGTATCAGAGCAGGATCCTCTAAATAGTTCACACCCAGATATATTCTTAAGATATGGTTGCTCCTCTTAATCTAGAAGAAGGACAATCATCCACCAGACCTATGAGATTCAATGGACTTTTTTATGGATGGTGGAAGAATCATATGCACGACTTCCTTATGGCTAAGCATAGTGAGTTATGAGACATCATTCTTGATTGACCGTACATTCCTACTGTCGAAGTGAAGGAAGGTGCGACAACCAGGTTGATTCCCAAAACAAGACAACAATATTTTGAGTCAAACCGAAAAAAGATCAAAAAGAACTATAAATGAAAGAAGCTGATTGTGTGTGGCATTGGAGCTGAGGAATACAACAGGATATCAACCTGTGAATCTGGAAAGGAGATTTGGGATTTCCTAAAAAATGCTCATGACAAAACTGAATAGGTAAAAGAATCCAAAGTGGATATGCTTACTTCTCAGTATGAAGATTTCATGGAAGAAAAATCTATAAACTTATTAGAGTGGGGACTAAAGATATTGCTCATGAGACTTATAGACATACCAGGTGTACTAGTCAAACCAAAGGGCACTACCCCAAAATTCAAAATATCGGAAAGGACATTCAAAGGCTCATCTACCACTACTAACAATTTTATAGACAAAACAACTTAGGTTCAACACCTCCATTTCTCACAAGATGAAAAATGCAACCCCTTAGAGATCAGTTGTACCTTAAGACAAGAAATGGACCTACTTCCCTTGCTACCACTTAATAATCTCCCATCAAAGACGAGCTCATTAGGGATTCAGGATCTAGCTCTACAAGTCCCACCATCCATGAAAACACAAAACGCATGTAACTATTCCATCCTTAAAATGACATCAAAATTTACCATACCAACTCCAACAAGCCACAAAGCAAGACCTAATGCAATACAAACTCGGATTAACACCTATAAACCTTCTAGCAGTAATATAACCAACAAAATAATAGACACCAAGGATTCACACAACAACTTGGGCACATAAGAAGCCCCACCAGCAACCCAAAAGAATAGAGAAGAAATAGTGGCATATCGGCCTATCAATGCATGCACAACAAAGCCAAGGAAACTTCAGCATCAAGCATCTCATCCCCTCCTTGAGCCACTTGATCAACACGACCATCTTGATCTAAAGGTCAGCCACCCTTACACTTCTTTCGAATATACGGATAATCCTTTAGCTTGTGACCCACTTTACTACACCCATAACAAGCATTGGTACCTCTCAAGCATGGGTCATCATGGCCTCTATCATATTTTGGGCATCTAGGCTAAGGCACCACACCACCTCTATCTCTCCCCTTGGAGCTTTGGAACTTACCCACATTACGGGCCCTCTTGGCCTTACTACCTCCTCTATCACCACTAGAAGTCTCGGGAGCACCCACTTGTTGACCGAGGTGAGTTGCCAATTTTGCCGCCGCTTTGGCCACCATCCATAAAGCATCATAAATCTCTGCATTCATCATAGCATCATCCTGAGTAGCTTGAGACATATCCTGTAATGTAACGGTTAGGGGTTAACAAGAATCCCTAAGGGACCTAACTCTTTCGCACGACATGGATCATGAAGAAGTGAAACATTACCTAAAATGTCTCATAGCCTCCTAATCATAGTTGTGGTGCACAACACAACCATGAATAAGAGTGTTGGAAACTTCGAGGATCTAACAACCTAGTGCTCTAATACCAAGTTTTCCACGACCCAAAATAGGGCCTAGACATGACATGGTGAATGGGGAGCCCGAAGGGTCCCCAAACAAGCCTCTTAACTTATCATTACATATAATTGGTTGTGGAATGGGACTAAGGGGAAAGCTTGCACAATATCATAATCATGGGACAAAGAGTCAAGGCTCGTACCATTGATACATAACATGTCCAACAACACCTATAATACATAGATATGAGCAGGGGCCAAGATAAAGCAAGCAGGCTCACCCTTAAAGTTTAAATAGAAAGTAATGAAGAGTGTTCAGTGCACAATAAGAGAAACATATACTAAAGTCCTCGAAGTAGAGAACTTACCAACTAGCTTGAGTAGTACCGAACTAGCCACGTGGAGGAGAAGGATGATCAACTTGGGCTTCGATCTGTACATGGTGATATCATGTGGGCATGAGTATGCATTAGTACATTTGAATGTACTGAGTTTGTAGGAGGCAACACAACAATTGATAGGCATCATAACCAAAATGCATAATATTAAGCAATAGGCATAATATAACGATATGACATGTACGATCATTGCTTAAGTAAAATATGCTTAAGTAACTCATACTCATATAGGATATCATATGTGAAGAAGAGACCAAGCTAGCTATTCAAGGTATAAACCCCTTGGTGGTTAAGTGGTATAAACCCCTAACATGGTTGATGATAATCACACCTTGTCAACACGGTGACAAAGTATAAACCCCTCTCATGGTTGATAAGTATAAACCCTTAACATGGTTACCCAGGCTGTTGTCCCCCCTGGTTGGGTATCGCCTAATGCAACACTTTATATAGAGTATATTATATATATAAGCTCATTTCATCATCATATATCCATTTATGTCATATCTCATACTTTGGACATTTAACTCATCAAGAAACCACATCTGGACATTTTATTAGACACTTGGCGGGTGTGTAATGCTAGTATAAAACTATGCAATTTAGAGATGAAATAATGCAAGAAAATCTATTGTAAAACCATCAATCAACACCTTGCAACACCCCCAAGACATTCACCTCAAAACCCCTCATCAAATCCAACATTAGATCTAAGATTTAGAGCTCAAAACATGCTAAAAAACCATACTTTCATGAACTCAAATCATTGTGTAGTAAATTTTTTAATGTATAAGACCCACATGTAAAATCAACTTTAAATCATGCAATACTAGTAAAAAGAAAGCTTAGTGTAAAACCCCACACCCTTATAATATTGGTACATTGTACAACCCAAAGGAAACAAGACATGAAAAGGGCAAACGACGCTAAATTTCAAAAGTGCTCGAATCTTGTGTTAATGGGCTCTACGTGCGTCTAACGCTTAAGGGGACCGAGGATGTACGTGTTTTGCGTCGAGTTAAGGAGATTACGACCCTAAAACGAAGAGAGAGAATTGAGGTACTTGTAGGACTTGTAAGCTAGCAGGTGACTCAGCAGCTTGCTTAGCTTAAGTTCGCGAATTAAACGGAGACGAGGCT
>JAPFFP010000001.1:13041385-13085746 GCA_026153255.1 Solanum medicagineum
CTGTATATATTGACCTAATGCCATATCTCTCAACATACAGTAGAGAGAGTTTAGCCCGAGGACGTAGGCACCACTTGTCGAACCTCGTAAATCATTTGTGTCCCTTTTTCCTTTATTTTTCTCTACACTACTCGCGATCATTTTCATTAGGGGTTCCCAAATTTGAATTTGTTGTCGCGTCACCAACTAGCAAGAACTGGTTCTACCTCATGTCACAGCCTGACAGGTGTTGGAATGATGAGGTTAGAATACAAAACACTTGCATTGTAGTATTTAATTCTTTCTATAATTTTATACATCTGTGATCTAATTTGCAACAAATAATTGCAAATATACAAAATATAGGGCTGATTCCATTAATATCTTGAAGTATCTTAACTGTTCCTTTATTTACGCAGCATCTAGATGTCATATTCTATTACCTTCGGAAGAAGTCCAAGAACCAGTTTGGTGCCCATTACAGATACACCACGACGAGCTGCATATTCAAGAACTACATACTTGCAACGCACGCTAGGTACTACGAAGCTCCCAATGAAGATAAAATTTGTACACAACAATGCATCGATCGTCTTCCTGAGGTATCTAAGCATGAGAGGGGTGTCACCAACATCATTAAGGGATAAGCTATCCCCGCCGGGACACCGTGACACCTTGTTGATGAAGTGTATATCCCGGTGAACTGTACCGCTGATTTTCATTGGGTGCTGGCAGTAGTAGTGTTGAAGGAAAGGTTGATACGTGTCTATGACTCTTCTCCTAGATCAAGGCGAAGTAACCCATTGTCTGAGGTTGAAAAAATTGCATTGATGCTGCCAACGTACCTCCAACACAGTGATTTTTATGAAAAAGTTGATCGTACAAAATGGGCAACACTTGAGGCATACAAGGACAAGTCAATAGGTGATATCATTGGTCCACAACATCCTTTTAGAATCGAGTTTGTAAAACACATTGCAGAACAAAAAAGTGACAGCGTGTAAGTTCTTTCTCAGTCGCACATAGAATATTCGGTCTCACTTTATTATTTAAACTGCTCCTTCTCTACTTAGTTTAAGTCAATCTTTTTTTTATTCTTTGAAAAATGCAGAGATTGTGGTGTTTTTGTAGCAGCCTTTGCTGAGTATCTAAGCTATGAAATGCCAATCCCTTCAAATGCGATGGATACTACATACTTGCATAAAAGATACGCCGCTCTTTTATGGAAATATGGATTGGATAAAGCTTCCGAAGGGTACACAAGTGACAACGATGATTCCCCCGAGCCCAAGGAACCTTTCTGTCCACCCGATAGAGAGGAATTAGTTGATATTTCTTAAACCGTTCCGCTAATGTACTTTTTTTTGTTTACAGTCACTAGATATCACTTCAACACTATTTACTTATTTATTTCTAATTTTTGGTGCACAACAATTACTTTTATAAAACAGTTTTTGTGACCTTTTTATTGATATTATGTGTGATTACTTGATACTTATACCCATTTACCTTCATTGTTACTACATTGTTTATCCATTGGTGAGGTTAATCTTTCACAAAATACACTACATTGATACTTAATACCCAACGCTCCACGTTACTCAATCTCCAGATTTGTTTCCAACCAGGTTTCAAAATATGAAAAATAATTTGTCAAAGGACAATCATTTTTCAATATTACTAATTTACTTTTTGAAAGATACCTAAATTCATCTCCTTTGTGTTATTGGGTCTACACTTACTACACTTGCACACATTGACTTTCAAGATATTCTTTACTATTCAACTTCCAATGGCTCAAATAATTTATAAACACATAAGTTTACTTCGAATCAAATCCAATAAGAAATAGAAGGTACTAACGAAGATTATCGCCTGATACCTCAACCAATATGCTTTGATAATGATGCATGATATAAATTATTTTCAGTATCTACTTTAATGATGCTTAACAAATATCATTCAACACCAGCACATCTTCTGATTATCTTCTCCCCAACTATCAACGCAACAAAAAATAAGATATAAACTAACAACCATTTCAAAGCATATTTTTTGGAAAAAAAATAGAAATCATGTTTTTTCAAACCATATGAAAAATGGTTACAGAACATATTTATTCAAATCATATTCATGACTCTTAACAAATTCATGATCAAATTAGGCGCAGATACTAGTCACTTTTCTCTTGAAAAAAAATTACATGAACATCTATTGTGTCCTTCCTGACCACAACGACTACAACAATTTGTGTTTGTGCTGATCTTTTCTCTCATACTCTTCATTCTACCTTTCTTTGGTCTCCCAGGCATTCTCTTGTACTTTGGCGGCAAAATCAATTCAGCAAGAACTACTTTTGGTATGTTCCAATCTGTTCTATCTGGCATCGGCATTATCACCAACTCATAAGTACTTGCTAACGCTTCCGATTTATAATAATCAAAACAGTATGGATGCTGATCAATTATATTCTTGCTTTTTAGTACAATAATCGCGTGTGAACAGGGTACTTCATCAATCTGGAGTTTTCCACAACAACATCTTTTCCTTTCAAGGCAAACGATA
Organism: Solanum medicagineum; assembly: GCA_026153255.1. Classification (NCBI taxonomy): domain Eukaryota; kingdom Viridiplantae; phylum Streptophyta; class Magnoliopsida; order Solanales; family Solanaceae; genus Solanum; species Solanum medicagineum. Next base: position 13,043,930 of record JAPFFP010000001.1, read on the forward strand.
TATCTCCGTCCAGCATCATAAATTGTAAAAACATACTTGGGTGATGGCACCACCTGTTAAAAATATTAAAACATGTTGTTACACACACTTACGGTTTCAATACAGTACTTATGTTCTTTCACTTTTAAATTTCTTTGTTTTGCTAGTGTTAGATAGAAAACATTAACATTTTACAAATTGATACCATCAAACATAATTAGAAATTAGCTTTTCACATAGATAAACTAAGATATGCACCTTCATTGAAGTACAACAAGCAATATTATCAATTAGAATTTGCTCATACTTTTTACCTAAAGTTTCTTTTGTATACAAAGCCCTCTCCCTGTTCTTGCAATTCCACGAACCAAAAAGAATTCTTGCCTCCTCTAAGAAATCTATGATTGGCAGTTCTCTTGCCTCAACAAGGCACCCGTTGATACATTCAATGATATTAGATGTCATAAGAAGGCCTCTATTCATCGGAGCATGTACTCTAGCCTAATTCTCATAACCAACGCTTTTAAGATGATCTTTGACCCTCCGATCAACTGTAACAACCTTAGCCATTATCCTGTTAAATTCTTCCATTTGGTAACACTTAGCCATAGCGTAGAACTTATCACTTAACACTTCCTTGCTTCTCCTGTAGTTCGTGCAAACATTCTTCCACAAATGTCAGATGCATGCATAATGCGGGACATTTGGGAATATAAGACCAACACTCTTGATTATACTTTCATTATGATCAGATACAAAACACAGATTCTCTCTATCACCAAACATACTTTTGAACTGCATAAAAAATCATGACCACGAAGAATTGTTCTTGGTATCAACAACTCCATAAGCCAATGACAAAATGCAACCTGTATTATTTGATCCAAATAAATTAAAAAAATAATTCTTTTACAAACTTTTGTTGCTGCAAAATAAAATAAAATTTAATATCATAACCAAACTTGATACCTGCACTATCAAGTGTACTTGCCGATACGAAGGTCCCTTTATTAGGCCCACTTAGATGTGCCGCATCAACAACGACAACGGGTCTGCAGAACTGGAACCCCCATATAAATGGGCGCAATGCAATGCATATATACTTGAACTTATGAGTTTCAGATTTGAGAATTCTTATATATGACTTTGGATACACAGTATTTAACATGTGAATGTATTTTGGCAACATTTTGTATCCATCAGCAGGCTTACCCCGTAAAATATCCACCACATGTTCCTTTGCACTCCATGCATTTTGATACGTTATATCAACACTAAAGGCAGCCTTAACATCATCTTTTATATCATTTGGAGTGTGATTACCCTTGTGATCAACCAGTTTCAAAAGCGTTACACCACTTACGAACGAGAGCGTCGCCTCAACATTATTCAACAACCTTTCCCTCATCATACATGTATGTTCTTCGTTGAAGTATCTGTTTTTAAAAAAATCTGAATTTTTTCTTCATGATGACTTCATACACCAAGCACAATCTTTGGAGAAACATCTCAACACATAACTGTCACATGAATGCAATTATTCAAATTAGAAACTTTCAAAAGCACAGAATACCTATACCTTAAATTCAAAATATATGTACTTGTTCAACTAACATAATGCCCTTAAAAATTGATACTGCATGTATACATGTTAACAAATTGATACCTCTGTTTGTCGAATCTTTTCACCCTGAAATTAATCCCTTGTTGATCTTATATTTCTCCGTCACTTCCACTAATGTCGCTTTGTCCTTGTACATTTGTTTCACCTTGACATCAATATTAGAAGAATCAAAAATAACATTTGATTCTTCAAGTTGAGGGATGGAGCAAGAAATCGTCAAATATATTTCTACCATGCCTGTCGAAGCATCAAAAACCAAGGTATCCACCATGTCCAAATCGATAGTATCCACGCACAGTGGGTACATTCCAAATTGCGACTCCTTTTCCTTAATCACAACATACAATTTAACACCCATATTGTTTCTGATTGAAATTGGAGAAGCATTGCCTTCAACAACGTATCGTATCTCTATTTTTTTTCCTTCACTCATCTATACCCAACTCAACAGCTATCGTAGATTTGAGGTCAAAAAATGAAACGTTTTCTCCAATAACAATTCCATCTCTCTTATATCGAGTATACATAATGTCTGATTCCCAGATACCTGAATGATGAATCAATATAAATATATTCATCTTCTACGTTTTTTTCCCTCCGATGAAACAAGAATCTGCAAATTGAACAATGAAGCTCAATTATTTTTTTAAAATTTTTAAACCTAACAATCTATAATGTTTTTTATGGGATTGATTTTAACACCCCCAACGTTCAGCGCTAATCAAGGAATAACCCATTAATTGACAGTTTTTTTTCCTATTTTAGCGTAACAACTTTTCACCCAAGCAATGGTATCAACCTTTTTTCAGGTATCATGAAGTATACAAACAGTGGAGATTTTCAGTAAGTAATGAAAGAGCGGGGAATATTAGGAATTATGCCTTTACAGTTTGTCATTTGTATAATTTATACAAATATAGATATAATTTAAATTTTAGAAAATGTTGTATGTGAAGCGATTGTTCATACCATATAAAAAGTTATATTTGAAAAAAATAATATATAATAAAATAAGTATTTATTTATTAAAAAAATGAAAAGAAACAATTATTAACTAAGGGGTCGTTTGGTGTGAAGGATAAGGGCATTTAATCTTGGGATAAAAATATAGTGGCCTTTAAATTGATGTTTTTGGTTGGCAAACCCAGGATAACTTATCCTGAGATTAATAAATAGTACCGGGATAAGTTATCCCTCTTCTTGGGAAGTATAATAATCCCGGGATAATAAGTATAAATCACAAATTGTATCCTTTTAAACCTTTTTTTACGTCTTATTTTAAATACTTATGTATATTACATTATTTTTTATTATAATATATAATACAATTCACAACCTTCACTCATTATTTTTTATGATATTTTTTCATATTTTTCTATTAAAAAATCACACTATATAATATAATTTTTATTGGCTAATTCTTATTTTTCTTATATTTTGATTTTCATAATTTTTTTTAATTTAACAAACTTAAAAACTAGAAATTTTATTTTTAAATTAAATAAGAAGAAAGTTTTATTTTTAAATTATCATGCACACATAAAAATATTTAAACTATATAAGATGAAAGCTTTATTTTAAAAATGAATATTAAATAACTAAAGCTAACAAAGAAAATGAATAAAGAACTACTAATAAAGTGAAGGGTATTTTTGTAAACAAACAACATATTCTTAAAATTTATCCAACAAAGCAAACACTCAATAAGAAATAACTTCAACATAACTTATTTTGTCATTACTAATCTCAAAATAATTTATTCCATCATAACTTATCCCATCACTACTTATATTCAAACCAAAATACCCCTAAGAGTTTTAATAAAATATTTTAGCAAAATTTTAAAAAAAAAATTACTAAAACAAGAGATTTCAAAGCATAATTCTAACACCTTTTTTATTTTAGGAACAACAATTGTTTTGTCTTCCATAAATCCTAGAACTTTCACATTTCATAATTGAAATGGTCTTGTGAATAACACTTGCAAAATCATATGGGATTTCTAGGGAAGTAAATTCAATTTTCTACTTTATTACTCCCGTTGTTTCATAATTACGTTAATTGTTAGAAAATTTTTTATGTTTCAAATAAGTGAATTGTTCACTTTTTAAGAGATGTGTTGAAATTTTTTCCAATTTTACATTTCATTAATTAAGTTTTTAAGATTGAGTTTTGTATGAGAAATAAATAATGCATTAAATGAGTGTGTGAAGTTTGAAAAGGATAAAAATGAAAAAATATGATTAAATTTTATCTTTATTTTTTTTCTTAATATTGTGAAATGATCGAACAATTAATATGAAACAAAGGGACTATAAAATTTTTACTAGGTAAACTTTATTGCATGTTTTTCTGCTACGTCTGCATCTTATCTTTAACCAAGAAGATTTACATTTTTCTTTTACTTTTCAAATTGAAGGTTTATTTCAATTTATCCAGCCTGTGGTGTCATCTTTTTCGTAATTTCTCTCTCTTTCCGGTGACAAATCTCCGTCGACTCTCCGGTAAAGTTCCAGAGAAAAATCCACTTCCCCCTTCTCACTGGATGTCATCTTTTTTGACTTTCTTTGTTGATTATTTAATTTGTTGGTTGTGAAATTAAATCAGTTTTTCTTCATTCACTTGTTTGGTGAGAAAATTCATCAAATTCCTTGAATTGAGTGTTGTATTTTACTTGTTCTTGTGAAATTGAATTGGGTTTGCCTTCTTGTACTTGTTTGTTTGTTGTAAAATTACTTGTTACGGTGTTCATTAAGTTGCTCACTATTTTTGTTTTTGAGTTCTCATTAATGTATATAGATTATTGTACATTGTTCCTAGCGTATATTTTATGGCTTCCATATATAAATGTTTCATTGGGGTATTGTTTTCGAGTGATTGTATCTTGTTGGCCGTCTATAGTTTATTGAGTTATTAGTACTTAGTTTAGTGGCATTTGGGACTAATGGTAGATTAGGGTCATGTCTTCGGTTGGGGTTGGAGGCGAGGGGTACTAACAGTAAGAGTGGCAAGGGCTTACTTAAGTTGAGAGTAGGGTCGTGAAAATTGTATCACTTACAAGGAAGTCCATAGAGCTAGTAAAGAGTCTTAAGAGAAGACAAATTAATATAGCGTGTATTCAGGAGACCAGATATCAAGGTACCAAAGCTCGAGATGTAGACGAGTTTAAATTATGATACTCTAGTGGCTCTAGGATAAAAATAGAGTAGGTACACTAGTAGATGAGGACCTTACGGAGTATGTGGTTGAGGTCGGGAGGGTAAATGATAGGATGATATCTATTAAACTTATTATCGATAGGTGTATAGTGAATGTAGTTAGTGCCTATGCACCTCAAGTGGATTTGGATAAGGAAGTCAAACAGCTCTTTTGAGAGGATTTGGATGAGCTTATGAGAGGTATACTGATCACAGAAAAGATCTTCATTGGGGGAGACTTTAATGGGCATATCGATGCAATTTCTAGTGGTTTTGATGATGTGCATGGAGACTTTGATTTTGGATAGAGGAATGGAAGTGAAACGTCTCTCTTGGATTTTATTAAAGCCTTTGAGTTGGTTATTGCCAACTCATATTTTCTGAAGACGAAAAATCACTTGATTACCTTTTATTGTATGGTAGCCAAGAGTCTGATTGATTATTCTTCCTCTGAAAAGGTGATAGAAGCCTTTGTAAGAATTACAAGGTTATTTTGAGTGAACATATTTTTACTCAGCATAAGCTTTTAGTGATGGATTTAGAGATTAAGAGGGATAAAAAGAATAGAGCTATTTATGTACAACAAAGGATAAGATGGGGAGGTCTAACTCCTATCCTTTTTCAGGAGATGGGGCAGAAGTTGAGTAGTTTGGCGGCTTGGATTAGTAGCGAGGATGAGAATAATATATGGAACACTCTTGCTGATTGCATTAGAAAAGTAGCTACCGAAGTACTAGGGGTATCGAGAGGGATCTTTGGCGAATGTCAAGTTGATTGGTGGTGGAATGGAGAATTTCAAGGCAAAGCGAAAGCTAAGAAGGTTGCCGAACAAAGTGGTTGGAGTGTATGGATCTGAATGAAAAATAAAGGCTTAAGGATATCTATAATACAACGAAGACGATAGGTCACGAGCATTAAGACAGCAGCTTTGAATGTTTATATGTCGTGTTAGAAAAAAAAAGGTGGGGACAAGAGATTATATAAGCTTGGGAAAGAGAAAGAGAGAGAGAGACAGAGAAAAGCTCACCACTTTGTAAGGACGTGGGTCGTATGACTCGCCACGGGCCATGTGGAGGGGCCTTGAGGTGACCCTTGGCCTTGTATGTAGAGTGTTGGCATAAAATTTGGAGTTCAAGACCAAGGCTTACACCACATGAACTCCACATGGTCCGTGTGGCACTTTATGGGTTGTGCGGTGGCTTGTGTGAGTACCCTTGGCCTTGAAAACCATATTTTGGCCAAGGCACTTCACACGTGAACCTCATCAGTCCGTATAACCCTTCACGGGTCGTATGGCCTTTCGTATGGGCGTTGGTGTGAAAATTTTCTAAGTATGCAATCACCGTCTCGAAACTTCTTCAATGAGATTTTAGCTAAGTGATGCAACACGGAAGGCACATAGTCCGTGTGCCTTTGGACGATTTGTATGACCTCCATACAGGACCCTTGACAACATTTTATCATCCGTTTCATTAATGGCGTTCTTGTAATTTTGGCTATTCCTAAGGGTCGTTTGTGACTTTCTATCCTATCCTAAGACTTTCAAATGACCTATACTCTTCTATTCTCTTTCAAATTCAATTCAACACTTAGAATTATCCAAACTCTCTCATAAGAATTCCTCTCAAGTGAACTAGTGAAGGCTTAGCTTGGGGATTAAGGAAAGGTTCGTTCTTTTCTTCATCAATTTCTTCTTGTTTCTTCTTGGTTAGCTAAGGTATGTGGGATTGGTTCATGGTCCCTTTCAACCATGAAGACCCCAAACTCTTTTACGCTTAATTTTATGAAATTGAGCTTACTGTAAACATGGGTTAGATTATTCTTTATTTGATTCAATTGAGATATTAATTATTTTAATTATTGTATTTAAGATGATTTAAGCCTTGATAGGTTGAATTGCATGAATATTATGAAGATTTGAATACGCATTGTCCCTTTAAAGTTTGATTTAAGCATAGGTAATCTAAATTGTGATTTGAATGTGGATTCTACTTATGGTTTTACTTGAATTTCATATAGTATTATTGATTTAAGATTGAATCTCTATTGCCAATGCTATTCTCATATCATTCACGGCATATGCATACATGAGCTTTGGTTTTTGATGAAAATTATCGGTGGGTCGAGCTCACATATAGTTTTTATGAAAATGATTCGGTGAGTTAAGCTCACATATGTTTACTATTCTGTGAGTTAAGCTTACATATGGTTATGACAAGAATGTGATCACATAAATGTCTATGATATGGGTCTATGACCATTTTGGGTGTTTACACCATCTTGATATATGAATGAGCTATTCCTATGCATGAAACGTATGATTCAAACTATGATTTGGCTTTTGAGCCCAAGTATGAACGATTATGAAGTATGTTTGGCTTTTAAGCCCGAGTATGCATGAAATGATTTGAAATGACTTGTAACTCTTTTGAAAACATATATGTATTCTTATGGGATAATGAATAAGCACCAATGAGATTGGAGGCATCAGGGCTATCCCCAAGGATCCTCTTCCTCTCTCTTGAACTATGTGCTAGCATAGGCACTTTGATATGGTAACCCTTACCAAAATGGAAGGCCCCCCATAAGGTGCGGTTACAATTTGATATGCTATGATATGAATGAAAATCCTATCAGCAATGGGAGGCCCGTAAGAAAGGTCACTTCTTCGAAATGGGAGGCCCGTAAGGAGAAGTATGGTTTACCTTTGGCAAGTAGACCACCTCTTTTTTGGTGTAGAGATAACATTGAGATTCCAAGTAATAGCTCACTTGGTCTTACATGTCGGTTGAGGTCTCATCCCCTCTATATTAAAGCATTATGCATTGCATGCATCATGGATTTCATGGGAGATTGTTATACTACTTTTCTTTGATTATATACTTCTTTCTATTTTTATGTCCTCTTGTCATCTAACATTGAATGCGGGTTAATAAGATCATATGCATTGCATGCCCGCATATTTAGTATATTCAAACGTACTAACGCATACTTTTGCCTACATGATCTAACCATGTAGGGGCCGGAGACTATATCCTTACACCTTTTGACGGCTAGTTCAGATTTGTGAAGTAGTTGTGGTGAGTCCTATCTTCCAAGGGCAAGCCATCATCCATTTACCTTGTGTTACTCCCGCTTATGTTATATTTACTTTGAGGATGAATCCGGGACATGCCTTGGCCCCTGTCTTATTCTATGACTTAGAGGTATTATTGGACAACATGTAAACACTTGTACGATTATGTGTTATGTTATGTTATTTGTAGATTATGGTTATGGCTATCTATTGGATATGGATATTATGATTATTCGTTTATGAAATGATATGGAAATATGGAAAGTCCTAAGTCCAATTTTATCCCCCATAGAGTGTGTCATGCTTACCAGCCCCTTAGTCTCTATGTGTTATGTGCTATGTGTATCCATATAAATCCTCATGCCTATGATATTCCCATAGCGTGAGTCCTATATTTTCGTCTCTTAGAACTATGTGTTTACTATTTTGCTATGCGCTTCCAAACCGATAATGTGAATTTTGATACTTTGAGGTTTGTTTGGGGAGTCTCAGGTTCCTATTCGCCATGTTAATCCTAGACCCAGGTCCGAGTCATGACAAGCTTTGTATTAGAGCACTAGGTTTATAAATGGTCCTCGGAGTCCAACATACCACGAAGAACTTCCCTACCCAAACAGGCCCCGGTTAATCAGAACCATGTTCCTCAAGGGCCTATGAAAGAGCCGTACACTAATGGTTTCGTACTACTATTTCCATGCTTACTCAAGTGCTGACCACCCAGACTAGGCAGACTCATCTTCTTCCTCGTGATCCCACTCCGGCTACTAAAGTGAGAGATTTTACGAGGATGAATCCTTCAGAGTTTTGTGGATCAAAGACTGATAAGGATACTCAAGAATTCATTGATGAACTCTCTAAGGTATTGACTGTTATGGGAGTAACTTCTGAGGAGAAGGCTGAGTTAGCTGCTTATCAGTTGAAGGATGAGGCTCAAGTATGGTACACCTAATGGTTGATGGAGAGGGTTTGTGGTGATGGAGTTAACTGGAAAGAGTTCAAACTTTCCTTTTTAGATCGTTTCTTCTCTCTTGAACTTACGAAGGCTAAAATGACAGAATTTATCAACCTCAAATAGGATGGTATGAATGTGAAGGTCTATGCCCTCAAGTTCACAAAATTCTCAAAGTATGCTCCTGTGCTAGAGGCTGACCCCCGTGCAAGAATGCACAAGTTTATTTTTGGGATCTCTGATTTGGTTGTGAAATAATATCATACGGCTATGCTTATTCGGGATATGGACATCTCCGGGCTCATGACATATACGAAACAGATTGAAGGAGAAACGCTCAAGGAGAAGAGGGTGCATAATTCTAAGAGGGCCCTTTATTATGGTGGGTTCTCCAACTCCAAGGGTGGTGGTTATGGTCGTTTTCTACAAGGCCAAGGTTCTAATGCAAGGCTTGCCAATGCTAGGGTGCCTCCTCCTAGGGCACTGAGGTAGACCATTACTTCCCAGGTGTGACAGGTGCAGAAAGAATCACACAGGTGCTTGTTGGAGAGATGTGGGCACATGCTATGGGTGTGGTGATAGGAGCCACAAGGTTGTTGACTATCCTAAGGCTGCCTAGAATGGTCAGGATCAAGAGGCCCAAGGTGATCAAGGCCAGCAGAGAGCTCCACAAGGTGGTGCCCCCAGACATAACAGATTTTATGCTTTGCATGCTCATCAGGAAGTTGAGGGGACTTTGGAAGTTGTGACTGGTATATTAAAAGTCTTTGATTTTGATGCTTATGCTTTGCTTGATCTGGGTGCAAATTTATCTTTTATGACTCCTCTTTTGGCTGTTAAGGTTAGTTTGAGCCCTGAAATCTTGAGGGATCCCTTTTGGGTTTATACTCCCGTGGATGAGTCTATTGTTGCCCGAAGAGTCTATCAGGGTTGTCCTATCTCTGTTTTGCATAAAGTTCATCCATGTGATCTTGTGTAGCTTGAAATGTTTGATTTTGATATTATTCTCATGATGGATTGGTTGCATGCTTCATATGCTCCATAGATTGTAGATTTCGGAAGGTCAAGTTCAACTTTTCGGATGAGCCCGTTCTTAAATGGAAGAGTAGTGACTCCGCTATCAAAGTTCGATTTATGACCTACCTCAAAGCCCGAAAGATGATTTCTAAGAGGTGTATCTATCATATTATAAGAGTCAAAGATGTGGAGTCTAAATCACCTATTCTTGAATCGGTTCCGGTGGTTAATGAGTTTTCGAATGTGCTTCCCGAAGATTTGCTCAGTATTCCTCCCAAAAAGAAAGAATACTTTGGGATAGATCTCCTTTTGGATACTCAACCTATCTCTATTCCTCCTTATCGTATGGCACTAGCTGAGTTGAAGGAGTTGAAAGATCAATTGAAGGACTTATTAAAGAAAGGCTTCATTAGGCCAAGTATATCTCCATGGGGTGCTCCAGTATTATTTGTAAGCAAGAAAAATAGCTCTCTTCAGATGTGTATTGATTATAGGCAACTGAATAAAGTAACCATCAAGAATCAGTACCCGTTGCTAAGGATCAATGACTTGTTTGATCAACTTCAAGGAGCCACCCATTTCTCAAAGATTGACCTCCGTTCCGATTATCATCAATTGAAGTTTAGGGAGTGTGACATTCCCAAAATGGCTTTTCGGACTAGATATGAGTACTTTGAATTTGTGGTGATGTCGTTTGGTTTGACTAATGTTCCAACTGTATTTATGGATCTCATAAATCGAGTGTTCAAATCATTCCTTGATAGTTTTGCGGTTGTTTTCATCGATGATATCCTTATTTATTCCAAAAGTGAGTGGGAGCATATGGAACATTTGAGGTTGGTTCTTCAGACTTTGAGGGAGAAACAATTGTATGCTAAGTTCAGCAAATGTTTGGTTAGGGGAAGTAGCCTTTCTCGGTCATGTGGTATACGGTGATGGTATTAAGGTTGACCCGAAAAAGATCGAAGTCGTGAAGAATTAGCCTAGACCATTGACTCCTTTGGATATTCAAAGTTTTCTTGGGTTGGCTGGTTATTATAGGAGATTTTTTTGAAGGCTTCTCATCTATTGCATCTCCATTGACCAAGTTGACTCAAAAGAAGGCCAAGTTTGTATGGTCGGATGAATGTGAGAAGTGTTTTTATACATTGAAAGATCGGCTTGTATCGGCTTCTGTTTTGACTCTATCGGATGGCTTAAAAGGGTTTGTGGTATATTGTGATACTTCTTGTATTGGGTTGGTTTGTGTGCTTATGTAACATGATAAGGTGATAGCTTATGTATTAAGGCAATTGAAAGTGCATGAGTATAATTACCCCACTCATGATCTTGAGCTAATGGCTGTGGTGTTTGCTTTGAAGATTTGGTGGCATTACTTGTATGGGGTGCATGTGGATGTTTTCACCGATCATAAGATTTTGCAATATGTGTTAACCCAAAGAGATCTTAACTTTAGGCAAAGAAGATGGTTGGAATTTCTTAAGGACTATGACATGAGTGTGCAATATCATCCCGACAAGGAAAATGTTATAGTCGACGCTCTTAGTACACTATCTATGGGAAGTGTAGCTCATGTTGATGAAGGGAAGAATGAGTTGGTAAAGGATTTTCACCGTTTGGCTAGGTTGGGCATTAGATTGGCCAACTCTAATGATGGTGGTATTCATGTTCAAAATGGGGTTGAATCTTTTGTGATTGTTGATATTAAGGCTAAGCAAGATTTGGACTCATCATTGGTTGAGTTGAAGAAGTTGGTTGCCGGAAAAAGATAGAAGTTTTCTCGTAAGGGCAAGATGCTGTGCTTCGGTATCAAAATCGGTTGTGTGCCGAATGTTGATGATCTTAGGAGGTGATTATGAGTGAAGCCCATAATTCTTATTATTCTATTCACATGGGATCCACCAAGATGTATTGAGATCTGAGGGAGGTGTATTGGTGGCATGGTATGAAGAATGATATAGCCAAGTCTGTATATGAATGTCCCAATTGTCAACAAGTGAAGGTTGAGCATCAAAGGCTCGGTAGTTTGGCTCAAGATATTAAAATTCCTACTTGAAAGTGGGAGGATGTGAACATGGATTTTGTGGTTGGTTTGCCCCAGATTTGGAGGCAATTGATTCAATTTGGGTTATTGTCGATCGAATGACTAAATCGCCTCATTTCCTACCGATCAAGACTACCTTCAATGCCGAAGTTATGCAAGGTTGTATATCCAAGAGTTGGTGAGGTTGCATGGTGTGACTAGGTCTATCATATCAGATCGTGGCACCTAATTTACTTCTCATCATTGGAGATCATTTCAAAGAGGACTTCGCACTAAGGTGAAGTTGAGTACCACCTTTCATCCTCAAATCGATGGACAAGCTGAAAGAAAAATTCAAACTTTGGGGGACATGCTGAGGGATTGTGTGTTGGAATTCATGAGCATCTACACTTATTGAGTTTGTTTATAACAATAGCTTTCATACTAGCATTGGTATGGTACCGTTTGAAGATTTATATGGTAGAAGTTGTAGATCTCCGATGGGGTGGTTTGAGTTGGGAGAGATTGATTTGATTGGCCCGGATTTGGTGTTGGAGGCCATGGAGAAAGTAAAGATGATTAGGGAGATTGAAGACGGCTCAAAGATGCCAAAAGTCTTATTCAGATGTTAGGAAGAGGGATCTTGAGTTTCATGTGGGTGATTGGGTGTATGTGAAGGTCTCACCCATGAAGGGCGTAATGCATTTTGGTAAGAAGAGAAAGTTAAGTTCTCGGTATATAAGTCCTTATGAGATTGTTGAGTGGATTGGGAATGTGGTCTATAGATTGGATTTGCCTCCGGATTTGAGTTCTGTTCACCCGATTTTCCATGTGTCTATGTTGAGGAAATTGATTGGTGATCCTAGTGCAGTTGTGCCTTTGGAAGGTGATGAGGTTGAGGAGAACTTGTCTTATGAGGAATTCTTGGTCGAGATTCTAGATAGGTAAGTGAAGCTGCTTAGCAACAAGGATGTGGCTTCGGCTGAGGTGCTTTGGAGAAATTAACATATTAAGAGTGCTACATGGAACACGGAGTTGGATTTGATGAAATGATATCCCCATCTCTTCCAATCTACTCAAGCCTATGGTATTAAGTTCTTCCTTTTCCAAGTGTTCCTAATTCTTTCACTCTTGAGTTTCATGACATGACATGCATACATATGCATGAAAATGATTCAATGATGTTTTGAATGATTTAAAGATGTTTTGATATGAGTTTTAACGACTTTATGATTTTCAAGTGATGAAATATGCATTGTGTCCTTGTGTTTGGATGTTTCATGTTCAAATCAAGCCTTTCAAGCCTTGTTCTAGCACATTCGTGGACGAAGGGGAGATGATGTAAGGACTCGGACTTTTTTAGGCCTTAATGGTGCACAGATTTTTGGTTTTGGAAAGTTTTTAAGAAAGGTGACACCTTATGGGCACCTCTACGGGCCGTGTGACTCACCAAGGGCCGTGTGGAGGGGCCCTGAGGTGACCCTTGGCCTTGTGTGTAGACTGTTAGCCTCAACATTAGAGTTCAAGACCAAGGCTTGCACCACATAAACCCCACAGGGTCCGTGTGGCACTTTATGGGTCGTGTGGTGGCTTGTGTGAGTAGCCGTGGCCTTGAAAACCACATTTTGGCCAAGGCACTTCACACTTGAACCTAATACGGTCCGTATGATCCTTCATGGTCGTATGGCCTTCTGTACAGGCGTTGGTGTGAAAATTTTTTAAGTATGGAATCCCCGCCTCAAAACATCGTCAGTGAGATTTTGGCTAAGTGATGTACCACGGAAGGTCACACGGTCTGTGTGCCTTTAGATGGTCCGTATGACCTTTATACGAGATCCCCGATAATATTTTGTCATCTTTTTCATTAATGGCGTTCTTGTAATTTTGGCTATCCTAAGTATTATTTGTGATTTTCTATTATATCCTAAGACTTTCAAATGACCTATACTCTTCTATTCTCATTCAAATTCAATTCAACACTTAGAATTATGCAAACTCTCTCATAAGAACACCTGTCAAGTGAATTAGTGAAAGCTTAGCTTGGAGATTAAAGAAAAGCTCTCTTATTCATCAAATTATTCTTGTTTCTTTTGGTTAGCTATGGTATGTGGGATTGATTTATGGTTCCTTTCAACCATGAAGACCCAAACTCTTTTACACTTGATTTTATGAAATTGAGCTTACTTTAAACATGGTGCTTTTAGATTATTGTTTATTTGATTAAATTGAGATATGGGCAATGTTTAATTGTTGTATTTCAAGTGATTTAAGCCCTAATATGTTGAATTGCATGAATATTATAAGGATTTGAATATGTATTGCCCCTTTAAAGTTTGATTTAAGCATAGGTAATCTAAATTGTTATTTGAATGTGTATTTTACTTATGACTTTACTTGAATTTCGTATTGTATTGTTAATTTAGGATTGAATCTCTATTGTCCTTCCTATTCTCATATCATTCATGGCATATGTATACATGAGCATTAGTTTTTAATGAAAATTATCGGTGTGTTGAGCTCACATATGGTTTTTATGAAAATGATTCGATGAGTTTAGCTCACATATGTTTATTATTCGATGAGTTAAGCTCACATATAGTTATGACAAGAATGTGATCACCTAAATGTCTATGATATGGCTGTATGAGCATTTTGGATGTTTACACCATCTTGATATGTAAATGAGCTATTCCTATGTATGAAAAGTATGATTCAAAGTATAATTTGGCTTTTGAGCCCAAGTACGAACGATTATGAAGTATGTTTGGCTTTTAAGCCCGAGTATGCATTGAAATGATTTGAAATGACTTGTACCTCTTTCGAAAGCATATCTATATATATGTATTCTTGTGGGATCATGAATTAGCACCGATGAGATTAGAGGCGTATCTCTAAGGGTCCTCTTCTCTCTCTTGAACTATGGTAACCCCCACCAAAATGGGAGGCCCATAAGGTGCAATTACAAATTAAAGCATTATGCATTGCATGCATCATGGATTTCATGGGATATTGTTATACTACTCTTCTTTGGTTATATACTTCTTTCTATATTATGTGCTCTTGTTATCTAGCATTAAATGCAGGTTAATAAGATCATATGCATTGCATGTCCGCATCGGTAGTACATTCAAATGTATTAACACATACTTTTGCCTACATGATCTAACCATGTAGGGATCGGAGGCCATATCCTTCCACCTTTTGACGACTAGTTCGGATTTGTGAAGTTGTTGTGGTGAGTCCTATCTTCCAAGGACAAGTCATCATCCATCTACTTTATGTTGCTCCCGCTTATATTATATTTACTTTGAGGGTGAGCCCGGGACATGTCTTGGCCCCCGTCCTATTCTATGATTTATAGGCATTGTTGGACGACATGTAAGCTCTTTTATGGTTATGTGTTATGTTATGCTATTTGGAGATTATGGTTATGGATATCTATTGGATGTGGATATTATGATGATTTGTTTATGATATGATGTGGAAATGTGGAAAGTCCTAACTCAAATTCTATCCCCATAGAGTGAATGCTTACCCGCCCTTTAGTCTCTATGTGTTATGTGCTATGTGTATCCATATAAATCCTCATCCCTGTGATATCCCCATAGTGTGAGTCCTACTTTTTTGTCCCTCAGAACAATGTGTTTACTATTCCATGATGCACTTTCGAACCGATGATGTGAATTAGAATACTTTGAGGCTTATTGTGGACTCTCGAATTTTCATTCAACATGCTAGACTTGGACCAAGCTAATTGCAAACTTTTTGGACCAAGCTAAGTGCATCAAGGATGAGAATAATGAGGTGTTGGTGGATGAGACTTCCATTAAGCAAAGGTAGCAAGCTTAATTTTACTAACTCTGAAAAATGGGACAAAGATATTGAGTTGGGTGATTTGGCGCAATCTAGTAATTATTGAGATTTTAGTGACTAAAGGTGTTTCAAAGCTGAGAAAATTAGATGTGCTATTAGTCAGATGAATAGAGGGAGAGCGATTGAACCCGATGAGATTTGGTGGATTTTTGAAAGAGCACGGTCAAGGATGGTTTGGAATAGTTGACCAGGTTGTTTAATGCTCTTCTGAATGTTATACACCATTTGAACCGAGGTCAAACAGTGTACAACATATTGGTGATTTCTAGTTAATTAACTTAAGAAAATTTCACCTAATTATTTTTAAGATAAATTAGGATACTTAATTAACTAATATAATACTAAAATTAACTCCAAATATGATCTACTTAACTAAAATTGGATTTGTTGTTGGCTCTAGTTCATAATTGCATAATTGCATTAGGGGTTATCTGTATATGACAGGGAGTTGTTGGCTCTAGTTCTAGTTGTTACTAAGTGGGCTCAGTATTTGATCGGGAAAAAGTTCAGTGTGAGGACTGATAAAAAGACTTTGAAGTTGTTACTAGATCAAAAACTCCATACAGGTTCTCAAATGAAATGGATTGCCAAGTTGATGCAATTCCACTATGAGGTTGAGTACAAAAAAAAAAAAAAGAAGGGAGGACAAGGCAGCAAATTCTCTGTCCAGAGAGCGAATAGGTGAGGTAGCATCAATGGTGTTAACCCATGGGTTCAGTGAACTGTTCGAGAAGATCAAGGACAGTTGGGACAAGGATCCTACTGTCAAAGCCATCCTGGTGAAGGGGATCCTACTGTCAAAGCCATCCTGGTGAAGGTATAATCTAAAGAGGAAGGATACGAGGAATTCACATTTGTGAATTAACAACTAAGGAGGAAGGGAAAGTTGTTAGTAGGAGATGAACCAACTTTGAAGAAGGATATCCTCCTCACTTGGAATGAAAATCCTATGGGAGGACACTTAGGGATTAAGAACACTTATGAAAGGATCTCAACTCTTTTTTATTAGAAGGGACTCAAGGAAGATGTAACTATGTTTGTGAGGCAGTGTGCAACTTGTTAGAGGAGCAAATATGATAGTACTACTTATCCCGGCCTTATCCAACCATTAAAGACACCCTCTTCTGCTTGGGCTAGCATAAGTATGGACTTCATAGATGGGTTGCCAAGGTCAACGGGCAAGACTACTATATTAGTTGTGGTTGGCATACTTACAAATTATGGGCATTTCCTGTGTTAGTCATCCTTACACAATCACTTATGCAGCTCAGTTGTACCTGGATCAGGTCGATAAACTCCATGGAATGCCTGTAAACATCATCAGTGGCAGGGACCCTATATTTATGAGCAAAGTCTAGCAGGAATTATTTGCAATGAGCATTTCTACTGCTTACTATCCTCAAACAGATGGCTAAACAAAAGTGCCCAATAGAACAGTTGAGACCTATTTGAGATACTTTTGCTCTGATAGAAGGATTGGGCCAATTACTTGTCTCTAGCAGAGTGGTGGTATAACATCACCTTTCACTCTGCAATCCAAATAACTCCTTTTGAGGCTCTTTATGGGCAACCACCACCTCTCCACATGTCCTATGTTCCAGGAGATTTTGCAGAGGAGGGGGTGGATAGAAGTTTGATTACTAGACAATTCAAGGTGGAGTTGCTCAAATTCCACATAGCCAGGGCTCAACAAAGAATGGTTTCGATGGCCAATCAACTCAGAACTGATTACAGTTTGAAAAAGGAGATTGGGTGTACCTTAAGATCCAACCTTACTGCAATTCACTATCTCCAGCCAGCCCTTTTCTAGTTGTTAGTTAAGTATTATGGCCCTTATCAGGTTTTGCAAAGGATTGGTCTAGTTGCCTACAAGTTGTCTCTACCATCTCAAGTAGCTATCCATCATACATTTCATGTGTCTCAACTGAAGCCTTGACATGCAGTGCCAACAAGTTTTAATCACCCTCCAACAGTTGATGCAGCATCTCCTAATTGTGTGCAGCCTTGGGAAATTTTAGGAAGAAGGATGATAAAAGGCGGAAACAAGGTCATTCCTCAAGTCCTTGTTCACTGAGAACAAATGTCAAAAGAAGATGCAACCTGGGAAGACTATTCTACCATGAAGTTGAGATTTCCTCAGTTCCCCTTTAGGGACAATAAAGCTTGTAAGGAATGGGGAATGATGTGAGAATGGATTTTGCAGCATAGAAGAGTAGTTGTAATTAGTCGTTAAGTTGGTTAGAAGAGCAATTAGATGGTACTTTTATTATTTATCATATATGCCCTTATGTTTGAGCAATTTGGACACTTTGGGTTCACTACTGGACTGTTATCTTTTTTTAGTTGTGTACTTGTCTTTTTTCCAAAAGTTATGCAGAGAAATGTTAGGTAGAGCTATTTCTTTAAATCCTCTTTCTTCTTTTTCTTAGATAGTACTATTTCATTGCCTATCCTTTATCTTACTTGCATCAGCTCCTCCCCCCGTCCTCGTGATTTGATATCATGGCTAAACAAGCCCTTAAAGTTTGCACACGTAATGTTCTGCTCTGGAATACAGAAATAAGCATGTTCTTCAACTATGGAATTTAATTGACAAATAGTACTGAAATATAAATTTTGAGGTTATATTTCGAATATTCCATTTCATTACCTCAATGACTTACACCAAACATGAAGAGCCTATGTATGTGTTTGAGCCTATGTACAAAATATGCAGTACTGGAAAAAGGATAAAAAGGAAAAAAGCAGCACCAGAAAACCAGCTGATAGTTCATGTAAGTTTGTTCTCAAATTTTTGTTGTTTTGAAGGAGGAACGTTATGAAAGAAGAGGCAAATTGCTGAGATATCATCCATGGGAACCCCCCTTCGTTTGCGTTTCCACGCACAAATGGCACTTTCCACCAGCCTCTTAGCTGCTTCTTCCCTTTCTCCTGTTGAAGAAACTATCTCCACTGCTTCTTCATTTGACATCACATCCCAAACCTAATCAATATCAACAATGAATGACTTAGGCACGAGTTTCAAAAAGAAAAAGCATGAAACTCTTGGCCTTTCATGTGGTCTTAAACATATCAGACACTTCTATGGCTATAAACAACACGTAAAATATAAATTTTCAAGTTAAATTTAGAAAGTTTTCATTTTTATGGAACAAATTTCATTTTTGAGACAAGGGTTCCAGGAAACAGTCTCTCTATCTCTATAAGGTAGTGGTAAGGTTTGCGTACACTCTACCTTCCCAGATCCCACTTGTGGGATTCCTATGGGCATGTTATTGTTGTAAATTAAAGGGAGAGAGAGTGTCAACGGGAATACATACCCCATCCGTTGCCAAGATGGCAAACTGATCTCTATGAGTTATGCTTCTGGATGTCAATTCTGGTTCAGAAATAAGGCCAAAGTCCTTTATGTAGTAATCACCAAAGGCTCTTGATATTGCTAATCCAGGTCCTTCAACTGTGGGCATCCATACTCTATACACTCCTGGCTCATCCTCACATGACAACACCCTGCCTCTTGACTGCATTATTCGCTCGCTTTCCCCTGTAATCATTTACATATTTAGTCTTCTCAAAAAATGCTCATGAAACTCTATAAAATGTAAAACACAGAAGAGGACCAACGAGGTAAGTTGGGTTTGAGGTCAACGGTGAGCTGAACTGATACCAATCTACCATCATCATCTTTTGTTGCCAATACAGCTCGAGAATCTCCAACGTTTGCTACTACCAGCAGATCACCCTGAAGTACCAAGTTTCAGACAGGAGACAAACAAAATTTTAGTCACTGATACGTGTACCGTATATTTAAGCAATCTGACTGCCTTACTACTTCACAAGATAAATATGATGTAGTTTAAACGACGACTGTGCCCTCCTGATTCTAAATGAGAGAGTTGAAATGAGAAATTGAAGTAAATGTCATTTTTCTTCTGTCCTGATAATCATAATGTAGTCTAACTTGTAATATGTGTAGACTTTACCTGTCTAACAAGTGTTAAAGATGTGGTACCACTGTAGAAAGAGTCAGCATACTGCTCGAGGTCTTGATCGATGATGGAACAGGTATCAAAGTAGGACTGCTTCCAAATGTCAAACTGGAAACATCTTCTATCCATCGATATCCCATCAGTATCATCGATGGCGTAGGCAACCCGCTTCTGCCAATTATGAAGCAAAGCTGGTGGCATCAGTTTTCTGACTCTTTTAGCAACAAGATGACCCCAAGGACCATGCCCATCAAACACCCCACAGAAAATCATATCATCTTGGCATCCAAAGTCCTAAAAATCAAATTTTTTACATATCAACAACTTCAGATACATGATCAATGGCATAGAAAGATGAGATTTGATTTTCGTATTTACCTCCCACACAACAAATCTATCCTGATTGATACCTTTCTTCCCTCCTTTGGAGAAAACAACAGCCAAATTGTGAGAGGCACCAGCTACACAGCCAGATGACGTTAACATCATCTCGTTCTTTTTAGCTTCCTTAGCCAGTGCAACCGCAGCTTCCCTTCCGACATGATCATGTTTACTTTTCTTTCCATTTCTATTTGCTATAGATTTCGTAAAGCCAGTGAAAATAGAAGAGAACTGCACCATCTTTTTGCTCCTAAGTGTCCAAACAAGATTAGGAGTAAGATACAAAAATCTGTAAATTTGAATTAACATATCATGACATTTCTATGACTTGCCATATATCTCAAAGGTAAAATGAAAAATTAACAAGTAAACACACACGTCCTACGTGGCATTAAAACGTACCGAGAGAGTTGAGTATAGTATTTTTGATCGATAGCTCTGTGTTTAGATTACGAAATCCTGGCAAGTGCCCGTCGCCGTCAGAGCTCCGGTGAAACTCCGGCGACAAAAACTGATCGGAGAAGCTTCAACCAATTGATCTTCCATTCTTAAGACTCTTTATTCATCCTGAGTTGCAATTATATATGCATCACCAACATTTGAAACGCCTAAATTACTGAACAGCCCTTTCAAATCTACAATACTACAATAGCCGTCGGGGTACTTTGGTCAAATTCATTTTACTTTTGACCTTTTATTTTTTATTTTTTTCCTTTCTTGTCTTGTTTTGTTTATTATAATTTTGGGTCCAGCCAATTGTGCAGGAGCATATAGTTTAAGATTTCAAATTAATATTGGCCATGCATTGTAATGTAGTTGCTTAGGAATAACCAAAAATAACCTTAAACTAATGAACATAAAATTTGACCCACAGATATCAAATTAATTAATCGGCATGAAAATTAAATATAGTATTTTTGTGGTTCTAAATAGATGAAAATTTAGTACGCAGTAGTAGTTGATGTGAATAGTTTAATTATTCGTTAGATTAGTAAACATTATCGTTCTACATAAACAAACATTAAACATTCTCATTAAATAATCCTAGGTGCTAATTGACGTTTTCAATATATACTCTAATTGGTTTGGCGGTTCATTAAACCTTAATCTATCTTCATTCTAAATGATTTGTCTCATCAATGCTTTTGTTTTCTTCTTGTCCTTATATGCTACTCTCTTCGCCCATCTTTGTTTGTCATCTATATTATTTTGTAATGTCCTACAATACTTGTCTACTTTATAAAATCAAGAGATAATTTTACATTTAGTTTTTAATTTGCCATTAATTATAGTCATTTCTCTATTTTATTTTTCAAAACATTATATTTATTATATTCAAAGGGTGATTTGGTAAAATTACTTCTATCATTTACTACTTTTTAATCTCTGTGTCAAGTTAATAGGAGATAAGTAAAGATAGACAGAAAGAGTACTTCTACATTAACTTGTGACTTATTTCTAAAGTAACTTTTTATTTTTACTACGTCTAGTTGGCATGTAAATTAACAATAATTGTTCCAAAACAATTATCAATCTAAAATCAAGAGAGAACTAATTATTCTTTTTCAATTTTGTCATTGGCATTAATTATTCAAGAATAAAGAGGCATATACATAGATAGAAGTTTAATTATTTATAAAATACTCCCTTTATCCTATTTCAATTGAATTTGTGAGGTAATGCGCACATATTAAGAAAAACATTCAAAGACAAAATTTAGACCATAGTTTCCACTATTGCCCTTTGTAAATTCATAAATATGTAGTGTAATTTATCTCCTAAAAAATATAAAAGTTCAATAAATGAAATGACTAATTTGGCAAAAAGTTTCAAACATTCACCTTGAACTTCGAACAATTCAAATATTTTGAACATTGAAAAAAAACTCAAAAATAAATTGATTTGAGATGGAGGAAGTATATATTAGTCAAACAATACTTTTAATTAAATTTTTTCTTAAGGATTGTGCCAAACCTTATCATGATAACTAAAATGGGGCGGAGGGAGACTTTATCACTATTGATATATCAATAAAAAAATACTCTAGTCGTCCCATTTTATTTGTCACATATACTAAAAATAGTTGTCCTAAAATAATTGTCAATTTAGATAATCAAGAGAGAATTAATTTTCTTTTTTCAATTTTACTCTTATCATTAATTATTCCAGAATCAAGAGTACTTATATAGATAAAAGTTAAATTATTTGTAAGGATATATTATCAAACAACACTTCTAATTAATTTTTTCTTAAGAATTGTATCAAACGTTATCATGACAAATAAAATGGAACAGGAGGAGTAATTATTTTTTTTTCACATCTTACTATTAGCATTAAATGCTACTGAGTCCATTCATTTTTACTTGTCTACTATAATTTTGGTGTGTCTAACAATAGTTGTTCAATTTATTAAAATCAACAAATAATTTATCATTTTGTGTCCATTTTCCCTTGTCACTAAATAATATTTATTTTTCAATATTTAGATGATTTATATTTAATAAGGTGATTTGATAAAGTTATCTCAATCATTCATTACTTCTTAATCCATGTATCAAGTTAATACTAAACAACTCATTTTTCAAAATCTAATATTAAATATTAATTAATAAAAATATTATGGTATATACTTATATCAATAATTATTTTCTTAATGTAATTGTCAAATCAAACAGGGGAGCAAACTGACAAATTCAAAACAGGTGGTGTTTTGAGTAAAGATAAAGTGAAAAAGTTTTTTCTTTAATTTTTTTGTTTTCTTTAATTTATTGCAGTATTATACTCCTTCCGTCTTATTTAATTTAAATTTATGAGATAATATATATATATATATATATATATATATATATATATATTATTTAAAGATAAATTTTATATCATATTTTTTACTATTGCTTTTTGTAAAATCACAAATATATAATATAATTTATCTCCTATAAAATATAAAACTTCAGTAAATAAAAGGTTTCAAACATTCATCTTGACTTGGACAAATTCAACTATTTTGAATATTGAAAAAAGCCTCAAAAATCCAATTAATTTGAGATAGAGGAAGTACTTTCCTGTCTCAATTTATGTGACGTCATTTAATATGATAGAAAGTTAAAAAGATTTGTGAAATTTATGATCTGAAATACTCTTTGATTATTTATATGATAATAAATTATTTTATTAATGATAAATAAAAATTTTTAAAATTAAATGTAACGACTTTGGTATTGCCTCTATTTTCTTACCTAAATTCTTAACAAAGCTCTTCCTTCAAGTTGCTTATCTGAGACTTCCAAATAAAATCATGAAATGAAAAGCAAGTCAACCCCCTAAATTGACCCTTGCTGATATTTTTTGGGGGCGAGGGGGGTGGGGAGTAAGGAGAATGATGAGTGACTAGGGTGAAATTCAGTTATTTTAGCCTAATTTTCAAATAAATATTTAAATTTTGAATTCAATTATTAGTATTTGAAATCACTATTCTACAATTTGAAAATCATAAAATTCAAATTCTTGATCCACATTGGATGGAAGAGTTGTAGTCTAATCCAAATAATTAGAGAGGTGAATGAGCAAGTTGCATGTGGCATGTTTTTGACGAGTAGAATGAGAAGGAGCTAGAGAAGAGTGATAGGTCTAAGGATACAACAACATTATTGAGGGACCAAAAAGGGCAAGTAATTGCTATATTCCAATATAGAAATGATGAACATGAGAACATATATAGCTGTATGGAGAAGCCAAGAGCCAATTGATCTAGTATGTCCTATTTTTGATCAATTAAGAGGCCTATGTCAAGTGTTATTTGCACCTTTATTGTACATAACTTTGCAGGGCAGTTCAAATGTCCCTCTCAAATATAATTGATGTCATAAGGTGCATTCCTTTCCTGTATCACACCAAAAGTACCTCCCCTCAAATTATTTGTGCTTTTAGCTCACCATTCGATTCTATGGAAATCAGTAATATTTTCACTTATCATTCACATGATAAAAGTTTTACTATCCATCCAATAGAGGTTATAACTCATCCGAGGAGCAGGGTTTGGGATGATTGGCTTGGCTAGAGTCTTATTAGGAGTCCTAGCCATGCGAGTTTGACCATTTTAACATATAAAATCCAAGTGATAAATTTAAGATTGAATTGTAAGTAAGAACAAAAGAAAAAAAGGAATCAGAGAGAGATAACTAAATAGGATATGAAGCAACTTTAGTTTACCAAGAACATAACTTTAAACACGATGACGTGAAGGTACGTATTAGGGTACAAGATTAGTAGCTGTGGTGTTATCTTGCTTAGGGTAGCTGATGTTTGTCATTACCCTAATTGTATTATTGTACTTCTTGTTTGATATCTATCATTATTTATTATTGTTTTCAATAATATATCCTAATACTATATTGTTCATTGTGTTTCGTATTAGGGTAGAAGGTTAGTAGCTAGTGTGGTGTTGTCTTGCTTAGGGTAGTTGATGTTTGCCATTACCCTAATTGTATTATTGTGCTTCTTGATTGATATCCATCATTATTTATTATTGTTTTCAATAATATATCCTGGTACCAAATATTCATTGTGTTTCATTATTGCACTATTTGTTATTTCTTCCACTATATTTTGCACTGTTTTCTAGAAACTCGCTATATTTTCTTCGTTGTATTTGGGATTACTGTATTTGAGATAAGAGTCTTTCGAAAACTACGTCTCTATCTCATGGAAGTAGTGGTAAGACCTGCGCATGTTTTATCATTTTCAAACCTCACTAGTGAAATTTTTTCACTGAATATACTATTGTTGTTTATCATTTACAAAATGAATAGAAGAAAATAATCTTTTCAGATCACGAAAGAAAAAAATTATTGCATACAATGTTATTTCTGGATCAATTGTTCCCAAGATCTATAGATAGTATTGAACTCTTCAGCTGGATTTGGATTTGCCCAGACATCTACCACCTAAATTATTATAGTGTTTTGGATTTTAAACAGGTGAAGTCAATAGTTTAAACGAATAAGGGTCTAAAATGTCTTTGAACTATTGAAAATAGTATAAAAGTATCATTTATCCATTTATTAGACCTAAAATTTCTCTGTCATCCACCTTTGGATAAAAAAATGTTATTCATTTACTTTTTGGCTCACTTATATCCTTGGAACTAACAACCCTCTATGTTTTTGCTTTTTTAAATATTTTTTATGTTTATGTTTTTATGGATTAAAGTAAAACCCCAATCCTCAATTTTATTTTTTTTTACCAAAAAAAAAAAGAATCTTATAATTTTTTTTATTTTTTAAAGTTTGTTTTGGAGTTGAAAGAAAGATATTATTTTGGTTTGAAAAAAATATGTGAAAAATCTAATTTCAAAAAAAAAAAAAACTAGTAGTTTTTCTGTAGGTTTTTCTTTTTAAAAAAAAAAATTAGAACCATAAAGAAGGTATAGTTTTCGTTATTTTTTATTATAACAAAAAAAAATAAAAATTTACTCTTTGGATAAATTAAAAACTTACTTTTTCATTAACTTTATATATTTTTAAAAAGTTTTTTTTACAAAGCTAAATCAGTTAATTATTTTAATAAATCACTTTGATCACTTTTTTAAAAAATCACTTTGATCCTTAAACAGATACATTATTTTGATTTGGATAAATTATGGAAAGAAATCTAATAGAGATGGAGATTTATTTTATTCTATAAGAAAATGAAACATAATAAATATTTAAAAAATAAAAAGAAAAAAGTTGTAAGTTTTAAGGGTATAAGTGAGTCAAAAAGGTTAATGAAGAACATGTTTGAACCTAAAGATGAATGATAGGAGCATTTTAGGCTCAATATGTAGATGGACCATATTTTTGTACCATTTCAACAGTCGAGAACATTTTAGACCCTTTTTCCATAGTTTAAAAGAGATTTTAGCATGCCAAGATATTAAAATTCATTCACCTATTTACAAGGAAGCAAAATGATTTAATAACACATAAGAAACGATCACGTTTTGCTCAATGGAAAAAAGTGATATTCAGAGTCCAACAATTATTGAAAAAAGAAGTGGCCAAAAAGAAAGGTATAAAGACTTGTCCATTTTGATTTGGAAAAAACATGTTTGTTGGACATAGAGGACCCAAAACCACCAGTATACCCTCTTGTGCAAATACTACTACTTCCAACATCACCCGGGGGCATGTTGAAAATGAAAAAAAACATCATGCGGGGCGGGGCGGGGCGGTTTTAAAAATTTGCGAGTTGAGCTCAACCCGCCCTGCGCCCGCCCCATTGTCATCCCTACATGCAAGCCTTTCAACAAGAGCTAACAAGGAAGACAGCATTTTGCAAATTGTACAATAAGGCTTCTACTCCAACCATGAATATGATAAGAATGGTCTACACAAAGTGATATCTAGCTACTTACTTTTCGAAAATATTCAATGATAAATCCTTTACTAAGGTTTCTAACTACTAGCTTGAAAATCTCTCAAGAGCTGCAGAGATTGACGATACAGATTGAGATCCATTCCATCAATATTTCGTCCAACTCGTGCCTTCAGAATTGCCTGTAATCAGAAATCAATTTGTGTATCACATATCATAACATCCCTGGCCACAGTAGCTGATGCCTGATGCTCCTCTAACCATTTAAGGGCAAAAGCCAACAACTTATCAGCTTATATAAACAGACACTAAAACAACAATGTCATAGAGATCTAATTGTCAAGTCATTCTATGATTTCGGTTATTTCTTTTAGGACTGAGAAGTCCATCTGGAGTCCACCCTTTGGGCCAACCTAGCCTTCAAAACTCAGGGATGGATGGATCCATCCCTCTACCCTTCTCCACTTAAATAATGGACTTAGTTCGCTTTGTGCAGGGCTCAAACTTGTGACCTAAGACACAAGTTCCTCAACTTTTGCTGAATTTCTTGGTGCATCACAAATATAGTTTTGATTTTATCATGTAATAGCACCATTTTTAAATTCAAGTCTTCTGCTCATTTTTCTTGGGGATGAGAAGTGGATAGTAGGTAGATATTAGAATGCTGTAATATGAAGACCAAAGGAGCGTTACACACCATAAGCAAGCAAAGCAGCTTGTGCCACAATATGAAGATTCAAGTTACCATACCTCATGATTGGGTTCAAGAAGCAGTTCTCCAATAAACTGGAAGATGGAACCAACGCGCAGATTGATATTCAAGTGTTGTGTGTCAACTTTTAATGATGCATTTTTATCAACAATCACAGCCACAGCAGTCTCTACATCATAATCTTGGAGCCTAGAGGGCACACAAAGAATAGTCAAGTCTTAAGTTTCAAATTTCCTCCCTTAGATTGATGAGCAAGTACTTGAACCAACTGATGGAAACCAACAACAACAACATACCCAGTGGAACACGTGGGGTCTGGGGACGGTAGAATATACTTAGACCTCACCTCTACCTCGCAAGGTAGAGAGGTTGTTTCCTGTGGAAACCAAAGTATGATATATGCACATTCATTTCATCAGTAACAATATAATTTAAGGAGACAAATTAAGTTGAAATGGGGTTTGTATAGTCTCCAAGCTTGTTATGAACAAGTATTACCCTAAACGGCCGGACTAAAGAGTAACCCTGTACCTGCCGCAAGAATTATGAAGACTAACATTTCACAAATCACAAGTATACCACACATATAATATTCTCTTCAAACTCAACCAAACAATGAGGTCAAATTACGCAGGAGCTATTTCGAATTTAGACAAAATTTCGCTTGCTCATTATTCTCATGAACAACAAAATACACTTCCAATTCAAATGTATTGGTGGTTATAGATAAATAGATTACACCATATGAGAAAAAGCCAAAGGCAGGAAAACAAAGTTATCAGATTGAACCAAATATTATTAAAAAGTGATAACTCACTTTCCAGTTACACGAAGAGAAATCCCATGCTTAAAGTATTGTGAAGATGGAACCAGCTCTTCTAAATTAACCAAAGCACCAGAAGATATTGTGGCCATTGACAGAACCGGAAGAAGATGTCAGATTCCGGCACCGCAACTTTCCGCAGGGGTTTTTCTTTTCTCCCCCAAATCGCCGTTAATTTTAATTTTAGCAATAATTTCAAAGACATCCTTCTGGATTTACTTTATTACAATAACCTCCTCTAAGGTCTACGACATTACATTTACTTCCCTTTATTTTAATTTTTATAATCATTCATTAAATCTATTAAAATAAATTAATTACAATTTGACAAACTTGCCCTTTTATATTAATTAGACACAGGAGTCTATGCTAGCACATGCGCAATATGTATTTTGTTAAGGATCGGATAGTTATCTTTTGAGTTTCTTTTATAAAATATTTATTGTCTTTAAATATATTTTGTATTTGTTACCTAGGTATATTATTTTAGAAAAATATTTATCATCTATAACAATTATACTATAAATTAAAAGTGAATTATATATGTAATATATATGCATTATAAATGTACTAAAATTTATTATATTATTTTGGTTAAAAAAATGTGTGTGTGTTAAAAATGAATTACGCATGTAATATTTGTCATGATCCAAGCTTTGGTCCTAGTCATAACATGAAAAATTAGGAACCCAAAAGTAACTCATCCAAGCCTCTTAACATTCATTAAGCATTCATAGATAATTAAACATCATAATGCGGAATTAAAAGTGGGCCGTCAACCTTGAAGTTTGGCACCAAATTCCCTAACTTTTTAGAACATATACATAATGATATATATGGGTCTATTCGTCTACCTAGTGGATTGTTCAAATACTTTATGGTCCTAATCGATGCATCCTGAATATGGTCTCATGTGTATCTCTTATCATCTCGCAACCTAGAGTTTGCGAAGTTATTGGAACAAATAATAAAATTAAGGGTGCAATTTCCAAATTATCATATTAAGGTTATTTGCCTCGATAATGCTGGAGAATTTACATCTCAAGCTTTTAATTATTATTGTTTATCAATGGGGATAAAAATTGAACATTTTGTTGCTCATGTTCATACTCAAAATGGCGATGTGGAGTCATTTATTAAGCGCCTATAATTGATAGCGAGATCATTGCTTATGAAACAAAAATGCCCACTATTGTTTGGGGTCATGCTCACTTGCATGCGGCGCACTTGTTCGCATTAGACTGACTAATTATAATAAATACTCTTCGCCACATTAGTATTTGGCCATGAGCCAACTATAGCTCATCCACGAATCTTTGATTGTGCGGTATACGTGCCTGTAGCACCACCACAACGTAATAATAGGACCTTCAACGAAGATTGTCGATTTGATAAAACAACTTTCCCATAATTACGGGGAGAGAAAAGGATTCTAAAAAGAAAATTACATTACATAAAAATTTTCATCACTATCTAATTTTGATCCACATACTCCTATATGTGAGCAGGAGGTCTAGAAGATCATCCACTTACAGAAAATAGCAATCAAATGTCAGATGCATTTATTGATTTGAAACGGATAACTAAGTCACCTATTCCTGGGTGAATATGCCTATCCGAATTGATGTCTCAAAGGGACCATTTACTAGTGCCATAGCTTCTAAATCTCAAACACGTCTGAAGCATGATAGATCATTAGGTTTAAAGGATAAAAATGCTAGAAAAAGAAGCATGAGAAATGATAAAGATGACACAATAAAAGAACCTCATGAAGAAATAAGAGATTCTTTAAGAATTCTTTATATTGCTTGTTCTCATGATAAGTTGATGGGATCAACTAATATTGGGGCTTAATCCCCCTAAATTCTAAAAATAATAAAAGGTGAATGTGGACCTGTTCACAATCATGTGATATGAGAAATAGATGCATCTATAAGATAATTACATGTTTATTTATTATCAACTTGAAGTTTGACATTCACAAAATTGTTTGTGCCAGATAATCAAGTTAAGTACACAACTTTCAGAATATATAATCAAGACAATTCATCTTGATAATATTGCTAAATATCTAAGCTTATGTCTCAGATAAATAGTCAATAATTGCTTATGAGAACAAAGTTTCTTGGTCTGAAATATGATAAATTATAGACAAAGATATGCATCGGTCTAATAAATTATGATGATGAATAAAAATCGCTTCTTGAAAGATAGATTGAAATATATGTTAGTTTGTCTAACATAATGGAGAAACGCCCTTGTGGATATCCCTGAAGAGTAGAGTTTATGACATAAAATAATTCTTAAAAAAGAAAAGGGGCAAATGAATAAAAAAAAAAGGTTCATAACTAAGAGGCAATATACTCCTGAAGAGCTTACAACATAACACTTCATGAAACCTCATAAGGAGGGTAGCTACCTGAAAATAATGAAGTGATGAGACCTCAACAAGTTATGTCGCATTACAAACCGACAAAGTTGATGATATATTTGCATGCAATATTTACGCTCGACCTCATGCAAAATAGTGAGAAAATTGAGCCTAAAGCTAGCAAAAAATATCGATAAATATGTGATTGGTCAAATGGCAAGAGGCACTTCAATCAGAATTGAATTCACTTGCTAAATGTAAAGTTTTGGATCTATAGTCCAAACTCCTAATAGTGCAAAATCAGTTGGCTATAAATGAATTTTTGTGTGAAAATAATTTTACATGCGCAAAGTACATCCATTAAATGCTCCAATGGTTGTTGGATCACTTGAAATGAATAAAGATTTGTTCCAATCTCCATAAGAGAATGAGGAACTTCTTGGCCTTGAAGTGTCATATCTCAGTGCTATACGTGCACTTATGTATCTTGCTAATACAACTAGACCTGATATAATATTTTTTCGTTAATTTGTGAGCAAGGTATAGCTCTTCCCCAACGTGGAGATATTGGAATGGCATCAAGCATATTCTGCGATATTTAACGGGGACTATTGATATGGGTTTGTTTTATACTAACAAAAATTGTATAGATCTTATTGGTTATGCAGATGCAAGTTATTTATCAGATCCACATAAAGCTTGATCTCAAATGGGCTGTCTATTCACTTATGGAGGGACTGTTATATCATAACGATCTATGAAGCAGTCCATTGTTGTTACTTCTCCAAATCGTTGCTGAGTTAATAGCAATTCATAAAGGAAGTAGCGAATGTGTGTAGTTGAGATCACTGATACAATTTGTTAAAGAAAGATGCAGCCTGGAGAATTATGTTAAAATACTCACGGTTCTATTTGAAGACAATGTTGCATGCACAGCTCAATTAAAGGGAGGGTTCATAAATGGAGTGATAATCCAGCAGATTTATTGATCACCAAATCTTTACCAACATCAACACTTGATTAGATGGTACACAAGATTAGAATACGAAGACTCCATCGCTTGCATCGTGGTCTTTATCAGGGGGAGTATAAAACGTGTTGTACTCTTTTTTTCTTAACCAAGATTTTATCCCATTGAGTTTTCCTGGTAAGATTTTCTTGGTAATTAAAACTTTATTAATCACCAAAGAGCTTCATTACAAATCCATAACAATCACACACTGATTGGTAACCCTTTCTAAAAAAAAAAAAAAAAAAAAAAAAAAAAAAAAAAAAAAAAAAAAAATTATAATAAATTAATCCTTTACAAATTTTTTTATTAAAACATCATTTTTTATTTTTTAGCTCTAAAGGTTATTGGGACTCTCATATTACTTATAAATGCTATCTCTTTTGCAATTACTATCCACTACTTTTGTTTATCTTTAAATGTTCTCTGGTTTCTCTCCATCCACACTGCATGCATGTATTCAGTATATACCAATTTGAGGATTTGAGCATTCTGTGTTTTACCTTTTGTGTTCCGGATAACTCACTCTAAATAATGCTCCCAAGTAGTAGCTTGATAAGATGTTAGGTTCATCCAGTTGAGTAGTTTATGAAATAAGCTTTATGTGAACAAGCATGACGCATATAGATGATCTCTCGACTCCAAATCTCTTTGACAGAGTTTACACTTCTGATCAACCTCTATGCCCCATGTAGTTAATCTATCAGTTGCTAGGAGTTTGTATTGAAATTGTAATCAAAGTGTGAATTTAGCCTTAGGTCTTGCTTGCAAACATTAAACCTTTCCAAGGAACTCGATCTCTCTCCCCAAGAAGTTGTAGATAAATCATCCTGATGGTAACTTTACTTTGTTTAATAAGATGAGTTTGTTCTAGAAAGTTTTTGGCTGATATGATCTTCTTGATCATCCAAGATGCCTGTTGGGGTAATGGAACTGATATGATCTGATGATTCTTGATGTAGAACTTGTGAATCCATCTTATCCAAAGCTTATCAGCTTTATGAGCCAAGTCCCAGCATGTCTTTGCCACTGCTGCCTTGTTCCATATTTGGAGATTAATAAGGTTTAGACCACCCGCTGATTTGGAAAGACACACCTTGTCACATGCCATTAAGGCCTTCTTTGCAATTGAGTTAGTTCCGAACCAGATGTAGCTTCTACAATATGCCTCAATAAGCTTTAGGATTTTAGTAGGAACTACAAATAGTTGAGTCCAATAAGCTTGAATGCCAAACAGGACAGATTGAACTAGTTGTGTTCTGCCTGCATAAGAAAGCTTTTTGCCGTCCAGGAGGAGATTCTTGCAACAATTTTATCAATAAGGGGAGTCCATTGGCTGACTGACATCTTCTTAGTAGATAATGGTATCCCTAGATATCTGAATGGTAGTTCTCCAAGGGCAAATCCAAACTACAATAATAAACACTCTTGTACTTG
Source organism: Solanum medicagineum (assembly GCA_026153255.1). Taxonomy (NCBI): domain Eukaryota; kingdom Viridiplantae; phylum Streptophyta; class Magnoliopsida; order Solanales; family Solanaceae; genus Solanum; species Solanum medicagineum. The sequence goes on from JAPFFP010000001.1 coordinate 13,076,744, forward strand.
TTTATTTATGCGACCAAAGTAGGAAGAGCTCTTACCAATGTTTGCTTGTAGTCCAAAAGCTTGAGAAAATTATTGAAACCATTGGTAGAGGGCAATAATAGAGGGTTGGTTGCCTCTTTCGAACAATGAAAGATCATCTGCAAAACATAGGTGAGTAATACCAAGATTGGAGCACTTGGGATGATACTTGTACAATCTATTTTTCCTGAGATTACCTAGACATCAGCTCAAATACTTCATAGCAATAGCAAAAAGATAGGGAGAGATAGGATCTCCTTGTCTAAGTCCCTTAGCAGTGTCAATGGCTTGCCTCTCCATTTACTACGATCGAGTAATGCACAGTTTACACACACTCTAGAATCCATTTAATGAATCTAGTAGGAAAGCAAAGTGCTTCCAGCATTTGTTTCAGATAGCTCCACTTTACAAGGTCATATGCTTTGTGTAGATCTATTTTAATCATGCATCCAGGTGAAATATGCTTTCTAGCATAGACTCTCACTAATTCATTAGCCAGAATTATATATTTATCAGCTATCTTTCTACCAGGAATAAATCCAGATTGTGCTTCACTTATTATGGTAAGCATAACTTGTTGCAACCTTGTAAGCAGAATCTTAGCAATTATCTTATAAAGGGTATAACAGCAAGCAATTAGCCGACATTCTTTGATGTTGTTTGGTGCAGCATTCTTAGGAATCAGGCTTATCATAGTACAATTAATTTGTCTGTATAATTTTCCTGATTGATAGAAATCCAGTACTGCATCATTGATGTCCTCTCCAGGTCTTTTTAAAGAAATATTCATTGGGAGCTTTATGTGCTTTATATACTTCCTTTTCAGTGAGACTTTTACCCAGCACAACTCCGAACTCGACCTTTTTGCACCACCTGAATGTTAACAGTAGGAAGATTTGATTTGGATGTTCCCATAAGTCCTTTATAGAAATTCACAACCTCTTTCCCCCTAACTTTATTCATATATTCTTTTACCCTTGTTTCCACCAAAACCTGCAATTATTCTTCAAATAGTTCCTTTTGCTTCTGTCATTTATTAGGAGGATGTTTATTATTAACACATGTATCTCTATTCTTCCCCTTCCTGTGTGATTCCGTGCTCATTCTCACATGAAGCTTGGAGTTGTTGATCAGCTCCTTCTTTTTCGGTTACTGCGTCCTGAATGATACTTTTAGCTAAACAAATAATGCGTACATGGACTCCTAAAGGGGAGTGTCGTAAGTAATAATACATCTAGTAAAAGTCCATGTACGAGTGTTATAAATAATAACATATGTATTACAAGTTTTTATTTTCCTTAGCATATATATGTATATGGCCTTAGTCCTACGTAAAACATATGTTGAATGATAGAAAAAAAATTAAGTTTTTCTCTTTATATCCTTAAGAATTGAAAGTCCTCTTCTATCCAAACTTCCATGTTCAAATCTCTTATTTTCTTGATGAAAATGGTGATTAGAATAAAATCACTAGTGAATTAGTTCACTTTATCTTGCAGAGACTTAATTTTTGTTTTGTAGTTAAAAAACATGTGTATCTATGTATGATATATCATAATATTAAATTATTTTAATCTGTATTAATATGAAAAAATTAATATAAATAAGCCAAATTTGTCAAATCATGATTAATTTATATTTATTTTAAATAGATTAAAAAAGTGATTATAAAAAAATCAAAATGCATAATATTGTAAACCACGAAGGAAATGAGTTTTATAGAGCAAAATTTGAAGGAAGAACTTCAAAATTATTCTTTAATGTTAATATACGCGCCACCTAAATAAATTTGATTAACAACATAACCTAGATTATATTACAAGTATTGCTTCATGGAAAAGAATAATGATCTACAAATCCACTTAATTTTTAGAATGTCAACCTTCATTTCCTTAAATTCAATTTACATATTGAAATATCGTATGACTAGTATTTGTAGTTATAATGTGCTTACTAGAGACAAACAGGTTAGATGACAAATTGTGTAAATCTGGTTGTGATTTGTAATGCAGCATTAGTCACTAGTGCTCAACTAATTTACCAAAACAACAATTACCTATGGTGTTAGCGTGCAGTCCTCATGTTAATTCTTCATAAATTCATTTGAATACATACAAACATTAAATTTAGAACATAATTATTATCATTTTGACGTTTTCTAAAATTCAAAGTACATAAAGCTTCAAACTCACATGATATATGCCTATCTAAATGCTCCTAGTTTGAGAAATGACCCAACATAAATATCTAGCGTAGAATTGAATTAATTGTCATCTTTCCGACTATAATTATGAAGTCATTTGATAGGAGATATAAAAATAATATTAAACAGAATGTATTCATAACACCTGTCTTAATTACGTTTGTATTAATTGTTAAGACATATTTCTTATGTGCTCCCTCTGTCTCATATTAGATGGTTGGCATCTTACTAAAAGTATTTGTTCATATCACTTGATCACTTACTAAATCAGGATAGAATTTGATCATTGGAAGTTTAAATAAATTTTGAAGAGCCAAAATTTCAAGAGACCAATTAATATGAACAAAGGGCAAGTTAGAAAAATTGATCAATCTATTAATAATTTATTAATCGCCATGTAAAATAGTAGAATGTGCCCATCTAATTTGCGAGAAGGGAGTATTGTTTGATTTTGTGTATTAAAAATAGTATACATTACATTATTTTTTAAAAATATTTATTTACAAAAATATCTTCTATAATTATGGTGGAAAAAATGTAAGAAAAAAAAAAGAAAAAATTTTGAAGGACAATTAGGCCTGTAACCATGCTAATGCATGCATTGAATCCTATCGCATTATGAATACCTAAAATTCCATGATATTAGTATATACATCTTTAAAACACAATAGAGTGTATAACTAATGCACTCTAATTATACATAGCACAAAAAATATACAAAATAAATTAATACATGAATTATTTTACTAATAAATTCTACCAAAAAGTTCATGTCTAATTAAACAAACTATAGCGTTCAACAATTGTATGTGTTTAGTATACAACTAACTTAAAAGAGATTACCTGGAAGTTGCAGTTCAATATGCTCAACGTCCATTAAATACTAGTTTTCATTTCTCTATATTTAGATAACTTATATTTAATAAGGGTGATTTGATATAATTATTCTATTTTTATTTATTTTCTTATGTGTAAATAATTTATATTTAAAAGAGATAATTTAGTAAAATTGTTTCCTCATTTATTATGTGTCAAATCAATAGTAGACGATCATCGTTGAATAGAGAAAGTAAGGTCATTTTTTCTTTAAAGTAAAAGCAAAATATAATTGAATACATTCTTCTCAATTTATCTTTAATACTCACTCTACGGCTCTAACCCATATTAACTTAAGGACTTGATTTTTGGAGTTTTCATCATTGTTCATAATAGTTTAGTCGTTTTTTCAAAAATAAATTTGAATTTTTTTTTAAAAGTTTAATAATTTTTAAGAAATAAATTACACTACTCGTAAAATTATATTTATTACTTCACAAAGAGATTTAAATTATCTTTAATTATATTTCTTATTGTATACATTGTTGCACAAATCCACGGGATAAAGAAAATACTTCCCTCCGTCCATCTTTACTTGATCCCTATACTATTTTAAAATATTCAATAGTACTTGTCTAGTTTATAAAATCAAGATATAATTTTATACTTAATTTTTAATTTATCCTTGTCATTAATTATAGTCATTTTCCTATTACATTTTTCAAGATATTATATTAATTATATTCAAAGGGATTTGATAAAATTACCCTTATTATTTACTACTTTTTAATCTACGTGTCAGGTCAATAGGGAGCAAGCAAAGATAGATGGAGGGAGCAATACTTATTCTTGAAAAGATAAATATTGACAAATTAACATAGAAAAGACTACCTACACATACTCCAATATTATAGCTGCTTAAATTAACTCACGCCCATTAATTGCTTCAAATATCAACCATACTCCCACCATTGAAAACAAATTAACATTTGAAATGACTGAAGATAATGAGGGTATGATAGTAACTAAACCAAAATGTGACAAGGTTGGGGCGTATATTTTCATCAGCAGTAATCAACAACCTAATTGTGATTACATTTATTCCAGTAAGAATTCAAAAATCTTGTCTTGAAAGGGAACTTGCACAATTTGTATTGGGATGAAATGAGGTCTATCATTATTCATAGCTCTATATATCCAAGATAAGATGCGAATACTGCACAACCATGATCCTTGACAATTAAAAAAGCTAAGAATAGTATCAAACAAATTTTATGATAGTTGATACGAATTGATTATACAACCTAAAGTGCATCCCAAAGGAAAACCCGGGACTCATAAATATAAATTAAATTGCTCCCAAGAGATCAATGGATTCTCTCTCTATATGCCATAAATATACCTGAACAGAAAACAGCTGCTGCGTATGGAGGAGAATGTAGCCAAAAAGCTACTTACTGTAGAGAGAGCTCATCAACCCAAAATGTCAGTCTTAAGTGTAAAACATCTTATGGAGGCAGTAGTACCCTCAAATCACTTGGCAATGAACCATGCGCTACAGAAATCCAACAGTTAAATTGACCTCTGAACCAGTCAAGTGTGACCCTATTGGCCTAAGTGAACACACTATCAACAATTATATATATCCTCCTTTGCTAGTTACATACGCTTATCTTAGTGAGTCTGCACCTTCCTCAGTAATCAACAGATAGCTTCATAGGTGTGTATTGCCACTTCTATACAATGTTGCGATAATAAGAAAGCGGGAAATTTTATGCTCCGATGTGGTGTCTTATAGAATTTCTGTAGAACGCATAGCCCACTGAGTGACTTGATAATTATTCTGATTTGTGTGCTCCATAAGACGACAAACTTTAATGAAAAACTTGAGCCGATGCATAGTACTCACTTTCATTAAACACAGGTCTTAAATCTTCTTTGCACATAAAATCCAAAGGGAAGGAAACAAGATGACCTTTCACAGATTTTAATCTCTCCATGGGATCTATACTCTCGATATCTCCACCCTGATAAGCTTCTAACTTGCTTGGAGCTATTCCTAAATCAATGGTCGTATGACCAAGTTTTTCTTTCGAGAATGCCATGCATTGTCGGAGTGAAACCCTGCATGACAGTAGTGGAGAATATGAGATCAAAAAAGAAAAGGAAAGGAAAAAGAAAGACAAAATGAGAAAATGATGCAGCTAGCTATACCTGGATTGAATCAGATCGTTGGGTATGCAAGAAAACACATCTTGGTATATCATGGTATTTGTCTGACAAAAACACCGCCACTCAAGCATCAGAAAAGGTTGACATATTAAAGCACACATGCAAAAATTTTGAGTGTCAATAATTCGGTTTGCAAATAATAATTCGGTTGATTTTACACCTATATAATATTATTTTATGCAAAAAAAAAAAAAAAGAAAAGGACTTAAATCATGAAAACTTCAGAGAAGCACTTCATCACACATACCTTAGCAGTTGCCATCCAAATATCCTTGTACGTTGAATCAACCACAGGGTCCTTAATTTGACCAACCTAGCAAGGAGCAATGATTAGTCAATTGAAAACTCATACAGCCTAGAACAAAAAGCCTCAAGAGTAAGTTAGCACCTCGCCTGTACAAAGACCAAGGTGCTCAGACCATAGAGAAAGGCGAAGAGTTGATGCAAATTTTCCCGCCTTCCTTGGCTTGCCTCCCATGAATGAATCGAGAAACTCCTTATCCTCGATAAGTACACCAATCTGCAATAAAATCACAATCCTACTGATCAGTTTTTTTAAAAAAAATGTTGGGTAATAGAACATAATACAAAGAGTATAACATGACTCATCACTGGATACAACTCAAAACATCTAACGTGACTAATAAATAACTCAGAAGTGGGATTGTCAGTAAAACTGTCAAAAGAGTGCAACAGAATAAAATATGCTGTCTTCCACAGACTGTCTTCCATAAACAGTCTTATAGAACCGACTTGTTGACAAATATTAAGCTGACCATCCTCATGTAGAATTGTTTAAAAAGGAAAAACAATCAATTTGCTGTCATTAACCCAAAAGGACAATTATATGTGAGGTTCAAGCATGATATTTGAAGAATTAATTTGGTAATAAGTTGGAATAAAATTGGTGCAATAGAGCATAATGGTTATAGAGATTTCTTATAGCCCGCCCAACTGTTTGAGATCAAGACATAGTTCATTGACTGACATGGTTGTGAGGCAGACTAAATTCTAATAACAGCCATTTTAACATCAACGCTTGATAACAGATGGTTATAACATTGAATCACATCCCCCAGTGTATCCATAATCAAAGTGAATGTTACAATAATATCAACATTAGTCCTGAATCCCACCCACCCAAAAAAGAGCGGTATCAAAGTAATGCTGGGAATTCGCTTGTTTGTGATTGGACTGAGCAGAAAGTGGAAAGACATAAATTAGCCATTTACCTCAACAACCTGCCATGGGGAATACTTTATTTAGCAATTCAGTAGCCTCTTTTGGTGGAACAAGAGACATGTTTGGCCAGCTGACTTTCAAACACGGATACAGTAACTCAAAAATAAACTTCCAATATGATTTGTAATGTAATTAACAAGAAGAATGGAATTGTTATGTTCACGTGATGATACAACTCACATCCAGGATTAAGCACACAAGAAAGGGAAAAATGAAAAAAAGATAGATGCTTCTTCAATCCACTATGAATATCACAGCAGTGGCATGCACAGTATATGCAATTTAAACACATGATGCAGGCAGTTTCAATTAGGTGATATACTTTTATCAACAATTGAAAGCTTCACTCCTTTAAAAGTTAAGGTCTTTTAGGTAAAAATTGAGAAGCAATACCTCAGAGTCTCTTGAACCAAGCAAGCTTCGGTCATTTATATTTCCAGATCCAATCAAGGCTGTATGGTCATCAACTATCATGATCTTGCTATGCACATATATCTGGAGAAATGAAGTGTTAAGACACTTCTAGACTTGCTATACTTGAATAAGGAAAATCATATAGAAAATTCTATAGGAAACATTGGATATTCTGTATTTAGTTAAAGAATACTTTCTTGCCTTATTTGCGTAGGGAGTGATTATCTACCATATTATGCATAGCCTAAGACTCCCATATAAGAACATCTCTTTTAAATTATTATTAAGCTAATGAGAAGCTTTCTTATATTTCATTTAGTATTTTAGCCTCTACAATCTTGAGAGAGACTTGAATAGCTTCCACTACAAACGGGTGGGGTACTGGCCAACATAGGCCAGCCATCAAGCCAATGTTTACTTAATTTGTTCTTCCTTCTGGTTTTCAACACCATTCTTCTCTTCGGCAACCAGTGCTCCTACTCTCTGGACAGCCATTCAGGCGTCACTCCTCTCTCTAGGATCGCTAAAGAACCACCAGTCTTTCTGGCGAACGGCAATGTTACTTTCTGCTCAGCCAGCACCCTCGTCCAAACCTTGAATTTCTTATCATTATTCTGCCAACTCAAGTTACGCTGATAATGTTCTAGAGATTTGCAACACCATACCATTGAGAATAGCTTCCATTTCGTGAGTAGGGTAACCAAGAAACACTTCGCCTCGTTGTGCAATTACCAGCGACTTTTTGGAGGAAAGAACTCTAGTGCCACTTTTCTATATAGTGATTGTGCACTATTCAACGAGATTTCGCCATCAAATTTCTATGATTTTCATTTCAAAATAAACAAAGTCAAATTGGTGTCCCTACTTTGAGTTCGAGGGTGTATTTCAGAATATAAGTGAATGTATTGTCTAAATTCATCGTCCTTGCACAAGGAAAATCATATAGAATATTTCATAGGATACCTTGGGATATTTCATAGAATACTTAAATACCTTATTACCATAGCGATTGATTACCTACCATTTCATGCATAGCCCAAGACTTCTAAATAAAGACACCTCTCATACGTTGTTAAATCAAGTCAATGAGAAGCTTTTCATATTCTCTCTCTCTCTCTCTCTCTCTCTCTCTCTCTCTCTCTCTCTCACACACACACACACACACACCCCGCATATATATAATAATAACCGTCGTGTCCAGGTCTTGCAAAGCTCGAATAATTCCACGGGATACCTTCCACCTCCCACCGGCAACGGGTACTAGGTAACTTTGTCCACCAAGGACAAATGAGAAGAAATCACAAAATTAGTTATCATTTGATATTCCACCTGATGACACACTTTAAGTTCAGATCTTTGGTTTTAACATCACATAAGTTCTTCTTCAAGGATAAGCAATAAGCGCAGACATGATTATGCACAACTACTACAAATCAACTGGTAAATGTAGCTAAGGTTGAGTAGAGTAAGGCCTAGTGTGGTAGTATGGTGTGTCTGAGTTATAAAATGTCTAGCATGAAAGGCACTTTCTCCAAAGGTTTGGTGAGCATCTAAATGTGTTTGTAGAGGTTTCAATTAAAAAGAACACTTTGACTGGAGCTGAAAGATGCTATTTCAAAAGCAACTAACCCCCTATCAAATTTCAAGTGATAAAATTTAAATATTTAATGGATGACATTGGAAATGTCTTAAACCCCGTCCATGTCGTAGCAATATTTCAAATCCTATAAGTATAAAGCAATGTTAGAGGTCTGTCTTATTGGTTTAGAGAACAGAAGGGCTTAGAAAGCACCTTACTAAAAGCAAAAAAGACCAAAGTTATGTACAACAAGTTTTGATTAGTACTTTTCCTGAAAGCACCATTATAGAGATAGCTTCTCATAAGAAGCCAGAGTATAAAGGGATCCGGCCTGAATGTAAAAGCATCATGTTATTCCAGGCCAATAGATTTCTCTTGAACTTGTCTCGGATCTGTTTAGGGAACAATTCTGGCTTTTAGTAGACTGATGTCAAGTGAACACCCTATCCAAAAGGGGTCTTGACAGCATGCCAAATTGGAAATAGTCAGCTACAGGTTC
>JAPFFP010000001.1:13099488-13116593 GCA_026153255.1 Solanum medicagineum
TCTACATTATTACATTGAGACCCTATTTATAGATACTATATTAGACTCCTTTTTCAACTAGGATACTATAATACAATACTTTTCCAATTAGGATTCTATATAGTATTGTTATTCCTATTCCTATGCTAAGTAGGATTGTAGATATTATTCTTGTTCCTATTCCTATTTTAACGTTCCCCTCAAGCTGGTGCATACAAGTCATATGTACCTAGCTCGTTACAAATGTAATTAATACAATGACCAATGAAGAGCTTGGTAAGATATCTATAAGTTGATCACTCGACTTCACAAAATTGACAATCAATCTCAATGTGTTTGGTCTTATCATGAAATACTGAATTTGATGCATAATGCCAGTCAATCTCAATATGCTTAGTCTTCTTATAAAATACTGAATTTGATGCATAATATCGATAAAACACAGAGTAATAAATTCCCGAATTGCAGTGTTGAATTTCCCAAACCAAGCTCATAAGACTATTTCATACCATAGAGTGACTTACACAATCGATATACAAGGTTACCAGACTCCCCCAGAGCAACAAAGCCAGGTGGTTGCTCTATATAGAGTCTTCTTCCTCGATGTGGCGAAAAACATTCTTAATGTTGAATAGAGATTAAACAGCCAATAGAAAACAACCATAGATAGAAAAAGGCAAACATATGTTATTTTAGCCATGGGAGAGAAAATATCATTGTAATCTGATCCAAATATCTAAGTATATCTTTTGCTCGAAATCTGATATAGAATAAATGGATCATCTCAAAATTGCTCCAACAAGTTACTATAGAATTGGTTAGAACTTGCACATGCACTAGAGTATAAGATTTTGAGACGAGTGTTTAAACAAGAAAGTCACTGTAAAACTGGTTGAAACATGCTCATATGTCGGATTACTAGATCTGATAGTTGAAAGTAGTCACAAATTGAGAAATAAAATTATATGGGTAGGGTCAAGATAATGACACTCCCTACTGAGAAAGAGAATTATATAGGTAGAGTGGGAATGATGGCACGACCCTACTGGTAAAAAGAAATTATAGGGTCGTATTGACAGCATGACTCTAATGAAAAAGAGAAATTGTATAGATAGGGTTGGAATGATGGCACGACCCAACACAAATAAGAAAGCAGTCACCATAGCACGGTGCTACGCAAATTGAATATGAAAAAAAGAAGTCATCAGAACGATGGCACGGTGCTACACAAATCGGATATAAGAAAGTAGTCACCGAAAAGATACACGGTGCTATGCAAATTAGATATGAGAAAATAATCACCAGAAAGATACACGGTGACCTAATTTTTTTCGGCTAACATAATCATTGGCCAGACGGGCAACATATATGGGTCATAGCAGCCCGCAGCAGCGAAAGCTCTTTGATTTTCTACCAGGACCGTAGAAGCTATGATACGGTGCGAGAAATATTGGAGAAGAATATTATTGAATTGTTGTCTCTACATTACCACATTGATACCATATTTATAGATACTACATTAGACTCCTTTTCCAACTAGGATATTATAATACAAGCTTTTCCAAATAGGATTCTATATACTATTGTTATTCCTATTCCTATTCTAAGTAGGATTGTAGATATTATTCTTATTCTTATTCCTATTAGTAGGATTGTAGATATTATTCTTGTTCCTATTCCTATTCCTATTCTAACATAGGTAACGATTGTAGAACACATTCTCATTACTGCAGCACTTCTTTTGATTAAACTGTTGTCAATTGCTAGTCCATAAAACACCTTGTTATGTTACTTGAACAATAATTTGCTTTTGCCTAACCGCCTGGTCCTAACTCCTATGCATAACAATGTTCAGATGCATTCACACGGAAAAGAAGAGAATAGATCTACCATTGCTACAAGATATACCAATTTAAACCAAGGAATGAACCTTTTTCTCAAAAAAAATCCTCATTAAACATTTATCATAAAAATTTGACCAAAAAATTTTTGTAATATAAAATTACAAATAGATATTCCGCGAGTCTAGCCTGGTAAGGCTTCAAAGAAAGGAAATAGCTCTACCATTTCCATCATTAGTCAACTCACTTAAAGATATTTATGACATCAAAAGTTCAATAATTCCAATATATTTGTTCTATAACTGAGAAATTCCCGAGGGCCAGTAGCACATGGTTCAAAACTTGATGGGTGATGGGCCTGCACTTCTACTCTTCTCCACTTAAAATTTCATGCTATTGTCTGCGGCAAGGTTCAAAACCGACGTGCACCTAACCTACATATCGAGCACTGCACTTATAACACTAAACCAAAGCCCTGGCCCCTGGGGCCAAGGTCAACAGTTCCAATATATCTTTCTCTAGGTTGACAAAACTTAGATTTCAGAGATGTCTTTCTACGACTCAAGTGTCTTTCTCAAGAAGAACCCAGAGTTGGACATGCCTACTCTCAATTATATGAATCATCAAACATGAGTCATAAAAGACACTTTCATTTTCAACCCAAAAAAAAACAAGGGAGCTACAAAAGATATTCCAAATTTTGTACTTGGGAAAGCTGAAAGCATAAACACACGGGGCTTTTTTTTAGGGACTATGAAGACTGCATCTAAACATAAGGGGCCATTTTTTGTCATTTTCTCATACAGTCAACTAAAAAAGTACAAACAACTTTTTTAAACAAAAAAATCATGAGATTCCTCTTCCAACATTATACACCATCAACTAATTTTTGGTGAGTTCTAAAACTCAACTTTATTGGCAGTTAAAGTTTTAGCGGGTTAGACTTGTTTTGTAGTATTGGGGTGTGTGTGTGTGTTCGCCAGTCAAGAACTCTCAGGTTCAAAAGATGCAAGTGGCGGAAATGAGGATGTTGAAATGGACAAGTGGTCATACTAGGAGCGATAGGATTAGGAATGAAGATATCCGTGAAAAAGTGAATGTGGCCTCCATGGTGGACAAGTTGAGGGAAAGGAGATTGAGATGGTTTGGGCATGTAAAGAGGAGATGTGCGGATACTCCAATGAGGAGGTGTGAGAGGTCGGATACAGTGGGGCAAGGAGAGGCAGAAGTAGGCGGGAGAAGTATTGGGGGAAGACAATTAGACACGATATGGCACATCTTCAGCTTATCGAGGACATGACCTTAGATAGAAGGGTGTGAAAATCGCAGATACAGGTAGTGGTCCTATTACTAGCTTATGCATGTATTTGGTTTGGGGGTACTATAGAGCACTGTGTCGATTGTAGTACTAGCCTATTCATGTAGTCTTTGGCTTTTGGTATTCATTATCATTTGTGGCTTACAGTGTTTAGGTGATCACCACCTTCTTGTTTTTGTATTGCATATAGTTGTTACTACTTTGCTATTCATGCCATGTTTCTCCGCACCACCTTTTTTTCGTTTTATTACTGCTTTAATTTGCTTCAGTCAAGGGTCTTTTGGCAACAACCTCTGTACCTTAGAGAAGTAATGGTAAGGACTGTGTACACTCTATCCTGCCCACACCCCCCTTTGTGGGATTTCACTGGGTATATTGCTGTTGATGTGGATTCTCATTAAATCAGAAAAACAGCAAAGATAACCAAAATATAGAAGCTTGAAAAAACTGAATTTGTCACGAGTAGAGATGTAGGCATGGGATGATTATAACTCACCTGACAACGACATGAAACGCGAGGACCAACTTGCGCATTTTCTTCAGGTGAAACAACTTGATCCCCTCTCTCTTGTTTCTCCCACCAATCCTTGTCCAACTTCTTCATGCCAGGCTGCACCAGATTTGAAGATAGCTCCAGATTTAGATCCAACTCGTCCACAAATCCTTTCATTGGCAAATCTGGAACTAGAGGTTCTACACGGTTCTTCCTGAAAGAGAAAGCGATTCTACTAGGCCTGCTCCGCTGATCATGAAAACCATGCCCTGTATGGAAGCCATTTATTTTTAGTTCTTCCTTGAAACTATCCCCACCTTCAGATTCCTGAGGCATTAGCAAGGGAATATCCTGGGAAGAAGCAGACCCTGAAGAAAATGAATCATGTCTTTTGATATTTTTATGAGGACGAGCAACACTATTACTTCCATTGTCCATCTCACTGCCCATTCCCATGTAATGAGGAATAACCATGTGATGCTGAGGCATAAGCAGCGGAATTGCTTGCTCACGTGGAGCTTTGTTCCTCTGAGGGATTATAGAAGATGTCAGTATGACAATACAATCATATCAGTGAAAGAAAAATACGTTTACACCAATCATAAACCTTTGCATAATTCCAGCGCTGAACAAAGTGTCGAGCAGCATCACGGCATGGTGGTCCCCAGAGAGCACAATGGACATCATGCCATGGCATACGTGGATACTTTTTCCGGTCTAATTCATCCTTCATGGTATCTTCCCAGGAATTTGGTTCAGATTCCCTGAATGTAGTTTACATGAGCAACTAGCAAACTTTCAAACAGAAGAAACATCTGAGAGCTGGACTAAATAGATGATCGACTTTTTTTTGAGGACAGTGATAACCTATCAGTTTGGTTCTTAAAGGAAAAGGTGTTGGGAATGAATATGAGAAACTCATCGACTAATCCTGAAACGCAAAAATCATTTATCTAAAAAAGAATCAATAATCATACAGTTTTCATTACCTACCATAGAGCAATATAAGATTAACCTTGACCTCAAAAGGAAATACCCAAAAATATGCTCATCCTTAGTAGTAACTTCCATGTATTTGCTTTGATCAACTGAAATTTTATGTTAAAAGCCTCTTCTAGCTTTTATATTAGAGGCTTTTAAACTGTGAAGTGTTAGTGTCTTAAAATGTTGAAAGTTGGATATTGTTAAGTTAGTTCCTCCCCAAATAAATATAACAGTGAATTGTATCTCATATCTATTTGTAGGTGTGTCTTGTATTCTATTCATCAAGCTAACTGTTCTCTTCCTTTTCTAAATTTTCTCACGTGGCATTGGTGTGTTAGAGCTAATGCTAAACTACTCCCTCATTGAATAAATATAAGATGTGAATTGTATCTTACACTTATATATAGAGTTTTCTCTTGCGATCCTTTATCTATCTATTTATTCTCTTCCGGTCTATTATTTTTGTCACACAACCATCTCTTTCTGCTGTTTCTGAACGAAGGGACCAAATGAATTAAATTATACTGCTGTCAGTAGTTACGGAGTATTTCAACATCTTCCCTAAGCTTATATGAGCTACAAGTATTTCAGAATTTTTATACAATAATGTTTTAATTATGTGCACCTAAAATCAATCAATATTCTAGGGCAAACTTACCATTTTAGTATAACCCCAAAATATTTTATTATACTTTAAAATATAATGGGATTTACACATTTTGTTCAGGATTCTCGCATTTGATTATTTATGATTCAAAGTAGAGTATGACTAGTTCCAAACAAGATGAAAGTTCATGTGGAAGAACACCTTGGATTATAATAATCTTTTCCAGGCCATATAAGAGGTGGACAATCACCCACTTTGTGTTCAGGTGAGTCATAACGGCCAAAGCACAAATCCAGTCCTCCGATAAAGCAAATCTGATGGTCAACAATGACAATTTTTTCATGGTGGGACCTATATGTAACCATACATAACCATTAGTTGTAAATAGGGTAGCTAAAATTGATGATAAAAATAACGAAACAGGGCAATAAGAAGATTCAGGAAAGACATACCATAGATACACGCCACTTGAGAAATGATCCGGATAACGCAGCACTCTGACATTCTCGTGGATGCCTACCAGTTTTCTCTTGCTATACACACTGTTGATTTTTAAAGCAATAGCAACCTCTTTGTACAGAAGGATGTAGATCTGCATTTGAAATGAGCCAAAGCTTTTTAGACTTCAATAAACAGAAGAAAACACGACATCACATGGAAAACAGATGAGAAAATAAGAAGTGCCACCTTATTTGGGAAAATACAGACCTCGATTTTAAAAATACTTGAGCTAAAAATATTCAAGATGACACAGGTTTGACAAGCTATTTACCTAAACCTAGGAAATGAAGCAACTGCCCTCCAACATCCCCCCACCCCACCCCCCCGAAGAAAGAGGGAGGGAGGGGAGAGAAACAAGAAAAGAAAGACCACAGCACTATCAGAACCAGAGAAGTAACCACACATTTATAAATAACTGCAAAATGTTGACACTTGGGAGGGGATGGGAAAAGAGAACCGGCACATCATGTGGTAACACTCATAAATAAACCATTTCCAAGGCTGGATTCAGGCAGGACTGGTACCTTAACAAAATGAGATGCTAGTCACAATCAGTATAGCACAAGGATAGGGTTTATGCAAGAAAAAGAGAACTCTGATTTACAAGTTCAAATATTTTTCACAGTAGAATTGTAGAACCTTTCGCTTTAAAGGGACATTACCTTACTATAGATTAAGAAGACCAACCGACAAGAATTCCACTCCATTTCATATTAGATACTAAACAATCAGAACCTAAGGAATAATTTTGACAAGCTTTATCACCAACCTGAACACCTTGTTTTGCTTTGGCTTCCAGTAAAGCATCAAGCCGGAAGGCTGCATTAGTGTGAAAGGGACGTCGCATATAAAGTTCGGGACACAGCCACCAGCCACAAATAAAGATCTATAAAAACATTGAATCAACCAAATCCTTTCTAACTTTGAATATTTACATAAAAATTGACTTATGCAACAAATTCAAACTTAAACACAGACCTCTGATTTTGCTTCTTCAATAGCCAAAGCTATAGCTTCAAATGCTGATTCACCATCAACAAACCACTGAGCCTGACTGCCATCCTCTGTCAAACCCCTAGGAGGAGCATAAGAACCAAAGCGGTGAGGATGACACCATCCCTCAGGTGGCCTAAGCCCTGCATCATTAATTGCTGCTACCCAATCTTTAACCTTTGCATCGCTCTTGGCCCTCAATTTGATACACCTTGACCCACAAGACACCTAAGAAAGAACTACTGTTGTAATACACAAGAAGGAATCCAAAGCATCTTTAACTAGTGTAAGTTACTAAATACGTTATCTCAATGACTCCAGAGGAATTGGCAGAACTGCAACACTAAAGAATACAAAGCAAAATTCTTCAAAAGCGTCATAGTTTCTTAAGCTGCTTACCCTAAAATAGTGGCGTAAAGGGTTTCCATCTTTTATTTCTTTTGCTAAAGAAACACGACCCTCTCCATTGCCATCAGAGGCTGGTAGTACATCAAACACTATTATATCTAATGGCTCGGGGTCAAATGGATCCTTGAGGAAAGCCAAGAATCCAGGTTTCAATACAGCCCAGACCTGAAACGAATCCAATCAAGAATCAAACAGGATCTTTACATCAAACTTAGACAATTACTCAGAGCCCCTGAAAATTTTGAAAACATAACTTGAGATTACAACAAGGCAAAAATACTAACCCATACATAAAACTTGAAAGATTCAGATATGACTCCGTGTCAAAAGTCATTTGTGTTGCTTTATAAACACTCATTGTTAATACTTCAGAAGAAAAAAATCCAAAAAATACACCTCTTTTGAAAGTAAAAAGTATACATTAGGCTAACCAGCATAAAAAGAGGAAACATCAATTCAGACAAACAAGCAAAACAAATAAGGTTGAAAGAGAGAATATCGGACTGCACTAATCTCTTTCCAGCTAATGGAAATTGCTCAAATTAGACATCAAAATCAATTACATCAGTCGATAGACAATACCAGTCCCTTAAACCATGCCCAGAGTTCAAATATAAGACAGAAAGGACCTCAATCCATCCACCATGCCCTTAAAACATGGTCAGAGTTCAAATATAACATGGAAAGAATGCAAACCAAAAGAATTGTGTCAATAACAACAGAAGAAGAACTTCACTTATAGAGTAAAGAAACATTCTCCACTTGAAAACCTCAGGCCCAAGGAACACAAGTAGCTTTGGCGTTGTTTCAAAACCAAGCATAAAATCAAACACGAAATTACCTAGATCTCCACTTACAAATTTCAAGAAAGTAGCCTCAGCAATGATTTCGCAGTTTGTAAGACAAAGCCATTACTCTAGGTGAAGTGAAGGCTACTATTGCAGAATCATCTAGATCTTAGTCATTAACGCGAAGAGATACAGCAGTAGACAGCTCCAAAGAAATTTGAAGTTTTCATGTTCTATGACAGTATGTGCTTCAGACAACCCTTAGCAATAAACTTCCACATAAAAAAAATACTGGAAAATACTTATCATGAAAAAAGAGAGTAAAATCTGGAAAATATATAAAGAACTCTCAATTTTCACTAAGTGATTATCGTGCCCTCTTAAGTTTTTTTTGCAGGTAAGAAATAATCCGACAAATGGACAGCTGAGAGGCTGAGTAGATATATATAACCATCTTAAAACCAGAGAACCATATACATATGAATAGTAAAGCTACCTTCTGCCAGTTGTCTTTACAGCAACCAAACCACTGACATGAACAACATTTCCGACTATCATCATCCCTTTGAATTTTTGGTAAGTGCTTCACCATAATATAGTCTTCTTTTAGCTTAGGACCATACTCGGGTGAAAAGGATAATCTTGAAACTTCCAGAAACCTGCATACCTGCAATTTAATTCCAGTGAAATGAGGTGTTGCCAAGTGTCTACACATGTTTGCTATCACACTTGACATAATATAATTTGGGCAAAGTGCTTTCAGCATTAACATATTGAGTAAGAATACAGCTGTTGAGCCATCTTCAATTATAAACCAAGGTACACTAACACAAGCATATGTTAGATATCTCCACAGTCCACATATAGGAAAGCGATATTTTGGACTAGTCAGTAATTGAATGTTGAAATCCTACAAGGTGGTCAATGAGAATCTAGAATATTAAATCTATGACAGTTGATGCTAACTCTGCCCAAAAATGTTATTTCAATCAGAATCATCCACAATTCCTATTGCGACTGCCGGCTAGTAGCAATAACAGATATATATCACAAAGATGGCAGAGACTCCTGTTATTGCAATAATGACTTAGGAATTTGGTTGTGACCCAACTGAATCATCAAACAACATTCTTGGTCACCACTTTATTGCTTTCTTTTTTCTCTTGTGCTTCCATAAGTAGGCATCACTTCATTTCTATGGAGGCAATTTATTTTTTCATTTTTGGGGGGTGGTGTTGTAGGTAGGGGAAGGGAAATAAGTGGATAGAGAATGTAAGAGTTAAACTACCAGTTGATATCAATATTTTTGGGTTTTATGTTTTAGATATTACCTTTAGATGAGTCAAAATCATTCTCCTTAGAAGTGAAACTTCAAGATTCAAACCACTAATCTTATAAGGTAGCTACAACATTGGGAACTTGGATATAAGATTCGTAATCTTTTACAGACACACATGGGACTTCTGATGGAGGACCACACATGGCACCTTAACACAAATATATTAACTCTTATTTATTAAACTAGTAAAGGCAGCCTGGGCATTGCCCGGGCCCAATAAATATGTTCGATTATTTTTACACTTTTATTCGTACGATCAAATTTAAAATATAATATTTTATTCATTTTAATTTATTTGTCCTTTTTTAGTTCATCAGTGATAGATTCTTGTATATTTTTTAAAAAACTTAAGTCGTTAATTATTGCGATTTAGAGTATATTTTATGTTAATTTTAAATAATATACGCTACTCATTTTGTTCCAAGTTATGTATTGCACAAAAGATTTTGAAAATCACTCAAAAATTTTCAATCTTTGATTAAATTATTAATTGTCGCAAGTGGGCCCCACTTCTATTGGTATGTAAAAATGAAGGAAAACGAAATAATCAAGCGAGGCTCAATTATGTTGTTCTAATTTATGATTATGTATATAAATTATTAATTGTTGCAAGTGGGTCCTAATTGTGTTGGTATGTAAGAATGGAGAAAAATGAAATAATCAAGCAAGCTCCAATTATGTTTATGTTATTTAGTTTGTTCTAATTTATGATTATGTATACAAAATTTTGAGAGTCCATAATTTTTTTTCAATTTTTGGTTAAATTATTAATTGTTGCAAGTTGGCCCTAATTTTGTTGGTATGTATGAATGGAGAAAATATGAAATAATCAAGTGAGCCCAATTATGTTGCTATGCAAAAATTTAGCAAAAATAAAAGCTATAGCTGGGGTTTGAACCCGAGACTTCCAACTTGAAATGTCAGGCTGGAACCACTGAGCCAAGCAGGTCTCTTGTGTGTAAATTCCCCGAAATTCTAATTTTATTTATGAATTATGTTGCTGACACAAAAATGCAGGAAAAATAAACGTTGTAGCGGGGGCTCGAACCATCGACATCCAGCTTGGAATATCATGCTGGAACTACTGCGCCAAGCTGCTCTCTTATGCGGAATTGCCCCGGAAGTTTCATTTATTTACGGGAAAGCACATGCGTTGATGGAGACGCGTGTGCTTATTCCCTCTTATTAGTAACGAAATGTTCATAATGACCTTGCCTCTCTACCTTGTGAGGTAGTGGTAACGTCTGCGTACATTCTAACCTCCCCAGGCCCCATTTGTGGATTCACTGGGTATATTGTTGTTGTTTGTATATAATGACCTTAGATAGGAGAGTGTGGCGGAGACACATTAGGGTAGAAGTTAGTAGATAGTGCACTAGTTGTTTAATTGCAGTTCTTGGTTTTTGATTTTTATCATTGTTTATTATGTTTTCAATAATCTATCCTAGTATATTGTGTACTGTGTTTCGATTATCATATTATTTTGTTGCTTTCGACTCCTTTCCAGTTTCCGATAGACTTTGCGCCATTACATTATTATTCGCTACATTCTCTCCCTTGTCTCCTTTTTTACCTGGATTTGTTGCACTCTATCTCTACAAGGAAAGGGTCTTTCCGAAGCAGTCTTTCGGTAGTGGTAAGGTTTGCATACATTCTACCCTCCCCACACCTCACTTGGGATTTCACTTGGTACGTTGTTGTTGTACATGATGAACAACTTTTTTTGGTATTGTGCTAGGCAAATGAGAATGTCTTTTTTCTGTTTTTGCTGATTTGTGCCACTTCACAAGAACCATCTTAATTCCAAGCGGATTATACACGAAGACGTAGAGCAATGAAGGTTTCTAGACATTGATTAGATGGTCAAGTCAGGGAGGTTATTTCTCCGGCATTTTCATGAATACAGGAATCAAGTCCTCTAACTACATTTTAAAGTTTGTTTCATGGAGATGCAATTATGTAAACACAAAAACATTCACTAAGTAGGGAAATACACTTATCAACTATAAAAAAATTTTAATTTAGAAAAACAATCTAATCAAGAAAGGCATCTTTCGAGGTGAGTGAAATCCAAGAACTAGACATCAAGGTTGAATGTCATTCCAGGAGAACTCAGTAGAGTGAGGCAAAAGTGAAAGGTAGTACTAAGAAACATCTGCTGAGCTCAACCAATTGCTAAGGCAAAGAAAAAAGACTTGCAGAGAATTTTTCAAGTAAAAACAGCAAAGAAAAGCAAGATTAAAACCACTTCAAGATACCTCCTGGGAATTGACAATATCTATATTTCCAAGAAAGTGATTCAAGTAACCCTGCATAGCAGTTTTTGCTCGATCTGACATTGAATGTTGCCTTCCGAGGGTTGGCCGAATTATTGGCAAAGCAGCACTAGATGGAACATCTCTGAACAAAAAACCACCTGTAAGAACGATAACTATTATAACAGGAATACATGTATTTAAAGCTTCCCTTTTATCATGAAAACTGGCTCTAGTTGAAGAAGCACCTGTTTTTGGCACTTTCCTCAGCACGCACAGGACTAGCCTCATCATCAGGTTCATCCTCATCTTGAATTACAGTTGTATGATCTCCTATCCCCAAGTTTTGAAGCCATTCTTTGACCTTTAAAAGAATATAGCAGTCATGAAAAGTCCACCATACTCACAGTTGTCTAATCAGACCAGTGCTGCTGCCAAATGCACCAAGCAACTAAACAATATGGAGCCAACAATATTTCACAGAAAAAGCCCAATATACCTGCTCTTGCTTCTCATGGATCTCCTCAAAGAATGCACGCTTCTTTAATGCAAAATGTAAATAAAATACATGTGAGGCTTTCTTCACCAATTGCCACTTGAACTACAGGAAAAAAGAAAAGAAAAAATTGTGGCACTGTTAGACAAGAGTGCCCCAACTGAAAGAGAGGGAAGACAAATATTTAGGGAATAAGGTCTTTATGGAAGGAGATCAAGCCAAATACGTTGTTTCGAATGGGGGATTCACAACTCCAGCAACATAAAATAAGTCTAGCATTCTCAGGAACAACCAGGTGTTCAAGATGTTTCAGCATACAGGATAGGTACTAAGTAAAGAAATTGCTCTTTGAGTTCCAAATAACAAACTAATTTCTTACCAACCTTCTACACATCAATGTTAAGACTTCCCGAGTTGAATCTTTCATGTCATTTATCACCCATAATAGATAATGTAAGGGACATTGATGTCAAAGTTACTTACCTGCAATAATTTCTAGTAGCAAATGCAAGCCCTTTTCAATGAGAACAACGAGAACAGGAACAACAACTATGTTCAAACCCAAACTAGATGACCTCAGCTACTCTATATCCGTTTCTTGTTTACTCACACTACCTTAAGCTATGCAAATTTTGTCCCTCCTGACCTCAAATTGACGTCTTTTGGTTTAGAAATTTGAATTTTTATTAGTAATCAAGCCATATGAAAAGAGAAAAAGATAGAAACAAGCAACCGAAATCACCTAAGCATAAGTTAAGGATTTATCTAGACAACCAAAATCCTTTTTAACTTCGTTTAGAAAAAAATCCCACATTTGATGCCATCATCCAATTATAATTCGAAACGACCGCTACCAAAACAAAAGAAAAAGAGCACCTGCTTGTATTGGACTTGAATGGTATAAGTTAGAAGCATGGGGCTGATGTCGCCGGCGTCGGATCTGGATACCTGTATGATGGTAGCCTTAGGCAACTCATCGAAAATTCTAGTTGCACTATCCTGATGAAAGGAGTATACGGAGGACAAGGTAGAAGGCAGCCGCTCCGGCTCTGATTGCATCTGTACGTAGCGCGGTCCATCGCCGATCGTCAACTGCTCCATAATGTTTGATCGCAATCGCCAAAAAAATAAATATGTGCTAGGAAATCTAGATAGAGAGAATTGTATACAAATGATAATAAGTTGTAGTTTCTTCCTTTCTAGTTGTAGAGAATTGTATACATTTGTTTTCAATTCATCACAAGCAACAATGGGTCAATTCTTTATTTCTTTCACTTTTGCCGTTCTTTGTTTTATTACCTAACCTTGCATCATTAATGGAAAATATACATCTAGCTAGTCCAAATTATATATCGAAAAATCAAATGAAATTAAACTAATTTGATTTTTTGGTTTTGGTTCTTTGATTTAGTGTCAGTGTTATTTTTCAAAAGTTCGATTCTTCCGATTGGAACTTCAGTGCATGATCTTGAAATTTCAGTGCACCAAATAACCCAACTTTTATTTTTAAAAAGATTTATATTAAACCAAAAAAAAAATTATATTTATATACATATAAATAAATCAGCACGTAGATCATTCATGAAACAAGTCAAAGTAGTAACAAAATTTATAATTTATATAGTTAACTGAAATATTATTTTCTAAGAGAAATTCAAATATATTTTTGCCAATTTACGTCGTGTAAAGGATGTTTTCGTTCTTATTTTCCTCGAGCAATAGTTGAAGGCGCAAGTTCTTGATAAAGATAAATATAATTTTTTTAAGCACAATAAGTGTTCCATGGAAGCACAGCATCACTTAATATGATTTTAAGTTTTTAAGTGTCTTATACTTTGATTTTATCCTCATTTTATTTTTTATTAGTTTGCACTGAAAAATAGTTTTAAAACAGCGAATAAAACCGAATTGAATTTGAAAAAACCAAACTTAACTAAAATATTTCGGTTCGGTAGATGGTGCACATTATCTCAAAACCGAAAATCAAAGAATCGAACCGAAATTTGCTAAAATCGAACCGAAGAACCGAACGCCCACTCCTAAATCTGATATAAAGATCTTTTTTCTTTTTTTAGATGGAGTAATTAATTAACCTGTAAATACTATGTTATTCCAGAGAACTCGGTTAGTATATCATCATTAGGGTATTTTCAAGAGAAAATGAATAAAAACCCCTTTGAATTTGACACCAAAACTTAATTTAGCACTTTAACTATACAGACATTTAAATACCCTTTCTAACAACTTTTAAATGAATTAAATATCACTCTGAGAGCATAGCAACACTCTCGTTTGCCACATCATAGCCATGTAAGCGCCACAACATAGCTACGTCAGCACCACATCATTAATTTTATTTATTCTTTTTGTTTATTCACCATTTTCACTCTAGAAAAAAAAAATGGGTCCACATTTTAAATTTTAAGTTTAGCAAGTACATTTTTAAATAATTAAGTAGTATAAATTAATTTTACAAAAAAGTGTTAGAGCAATTCACAAATATTCGTATTGTTAATCAAATTACTTAAATATACCTTTTTCCTTTAATGAAATCAAAAATTTAATTTTTAATTTTTAATTTTTAATTAGGAAGACATTTATGCAGGGGTACAGTTATTTGATAAAATCAAAATCAAATCAATTTAATTAATTTTTTAAATTTTTAAAACCAAACAAAACAATAAATATTAATTTGGTTATTATCGGTTTGATTCTTTTTTTATTTTTATTTTTTCAATTTGAAAGTAAAAACTTTGTTGACGATATACACATCTCAATAAATATAGATACATGAACAATCAACAAGAAAGCTTATGTGGATTCAATTAAGCAATGCTAGAGTTATTATTATAAGAATAATATAATTTAGCTAAACAATACTAGAGTTATTATTACGTGTACAAAATGATTTAGCTAAGCAATAGTAAAATAATTATACAGCAAAGAATAAAAGATCAAATGTTTATAACAAAAAAATAACTCTAAACTCATCAATTGAGGAACTATCGAGGAATGAGGTACAAGAAAATTATATACCACAATATTATGAAGAGAATTCTCAAATATAAATGGTAACGTGAAAATTTAAATTTAACAAAATATTTTTTTTTTATGAATAATATATAAATAGTTGTTAAATTTATATATGTAATAATTTGTTAGTTCAGTTTGTTTGGTTATTTTTGTGATTTTTTAGTGAAATCAAAATCGTAATAAATAGTATTGATTTTCCAATCAAATCTAACTAAACCAAATCAAATATCTATTTTATAATTCAATTTGATTCGAATTGTTATTTGGTTTGATTTTTTAACTATAACCATGAACAACCCAACATCTTACGCTCTTTTTTTCTTGCTTTGTTGATTCAATGGTTAATTTGAGTTTACTATCTTGATGGTCAAATTTATTTTTTCACTAACTTTCTTCTAGAACTAGTCACGAGCGCCCGCGCCTGCACGGGCCCAACATATATTTTTTAATCTCAATTTTTGTGATACGAATAAATTTTTTGTATGAATTTTTAAAATTTTAAGTTATTAACTATTAGATCTAGAAACAATGGAAGAAATATAATCAAACTGCTTTGAAAATATTAAATTACGAAACCCGTAAGCTGCTTTGAAAATATCAAATTAAGAAACTCAAAAAAAATCGATAAAGAAAAATCAAAGCGTTATTGTTAGGATTCAAACCCGCAACACATAGCTCAAATTGGCAAGCTACAACCGCTGGACCAAACAACTCCCTTCTGTAGGATTATCTCAGAGTTACAATTTATTGCAATTTTAATTCTTTTGCCCATGTAAAAATAAAGTAAAATCAAAGAGTTGTTGTTGGGGTTCAAACCCGGAATGCACGACACCAATTGTCAAGCTGCAACCGCTAGACTAAGAGTCCATTTGACTTAGCTACAAACAAAAACTTTGAAAAAGTACTTTAGAAACACTTTTTAAAGTGCTGAAATTTTTTAAAAAAATAAGCAGTTATAGCTATGTGTTTGGAGAAAATGTTGTAGCTGAAAAAAAGTTGTTGATGTGTTTGGTACATAAGTGTTGTTAAACACTTTTTTAATTAAAAATGTCTGAAGTACCCTTCAAGCTGGTAACATTGTAAAAACTGATTACTTTAAGATTTTTCTATCTAAAAAAAAGTAAAGTAAAATAAATTTATATTTTAATTCATCAATATAAATATAAACTTATTATTTAAGTAAATTTTACATGCACAATTTATTTTAAAATATATAATTTGGATAGATCACATGAAAATTTTAAGATGTCTTTTTTTTTATGATCGAGATTGAAACATGATTGAGATATTCAATTGCCAAAATATACCAATTATTCTAATTTTCTCTTGCCCTCTCAAGAAACTTCCAACATTTAATCAACCTATAATGGATATTCTTTCTAATGGCATGCTCGTCGCTTCTTATTTCACATAAAAAATTTAAGATACTTTTTTTACATTCATAAATAATAATATTTATTTATCATTTATGTATTTCTCTTACTATCATAAATTATTTATTAAAAAATAGTGAAAGAAGGACATTGCTGGGCGAAGAGCAAAAGAGTATTGAGCTGTGATTTGAATTGAAATAATGAGAAGGGAGAAAGTAGTTAGAGTTATTTTAGTTAAGGATATTTTTGGAAATATGAAAAAATATTTAGAGTAAAAAGGTAATTTTTTTGTCAAATTACGACAACTTTTAAGCTAAAAAATAAAAAGTTGGGGGAGGGGGTGCTGCTTTTAACTTTTTACTTATTTTAAGCAAAATTTAACTTTTTAGCGTAAAAGTTGTTTATATTTAACCAACAAATGTACATTTTTATCCCCCAATGTTTGCTTATATTTTCTATATTATTTTACTCATACTTTTTATTTTATTTATTTATTTCTTTTTTTAAATTTTGGCTCCGTCTTTTTTCCCTTGTTCTTTCTTTCTTCCTTCCTTTTTTTTTCCTTTTTCTTGTTTTTTCTTTTCTTCCATTTTTTATTCTTTTTCTTGCTTTCTCTTTCTCTTTTTCTCCTTCTAAATTTTTTTCTCCTTATTTTATTCTTTTTATAAATTATTTATGGTAAAGAAGAAATATAGTC
>JAPFFP010000001.1:13116693-13138032 GCA_026153255.1 Solanum medicagineum
ATTACATTCTTATTTTAGACTCTTGACATGATGATTTAGTTTCCTATTTCTTGAGTTGAGTTATTCGAGATGATGTTATTCTTCCTTTACATGCTTCTTTCTGCCATTTTACATGCTCGTACATTCCATGTACTAACGTCCATTTGGGCCTGCTTCTTTTCATGATGTAGAGCCAGGTACTAGTGGTCATCAGCAGGTGCCCCATTGAGGACCTAATTGCTTTTAGTTGATTGGTGAGCCCTTCCTATTTTTAGAGGACATTTTGTTTTCATTCTAGCTTGAGTTAGACTTAGCTTATTCTATTTAGAGGTATCCATGAGTCTGTCATTGAGATCATTATTCAGATGTTTTAGAGGCTTCATAGACTAGACTGTTGATGTGATTGAATGTTATTATTGACTAGTTTCTTTCATACTAGTCTTACTTAGTTGATCATTCATTTCTTTACGTATTTCTTGTTCATTGATCTCTTTCGTTATAGAATGTGATTGAATAAATGTGATGAGACCAAGCGGTTTGCTTAGGGACTAGCAATAGTCTCTAAGTACTGGCCACGCCCCTTCTAGGGCGTGACAAACTTGGTATCAGAGTACAGTGTTCAAGAGTCCTAGGGAGTCTATTACACCGTGTTTAGTAAGTTTTGTTTATGGGTGTGTTGTGCACCACACTTTATAAGCAGGAGGCTATAAGACATTAGGAATTGTTTCACTTATATTTTGAGTTCGTATGATAGAGTTAAAAACTCTACAAAGCTCTTTTTTAACTCGTGCTTTACGCATTTGTAGCTCATGCCTCCAAAGTGTACTGTAACCCAGAAAAATGTTCAGCCAGCTATGTTGAGAATCCTACTTCAGAACTGCCTCCTTATATGGAATCGAGGGGTCGAGGTCGACCAGCCAGAGTCACTGATGTTCCACAGACACCTACTGCTCCACCTGCTACTACCATAGAAGCTGACTTTGGGGAGCTATCACCATACTTACTCAACTTGTAGCTGCTCAGAATGGGAATAGGAGTTCACAAACTCTCAGTTCTAACTCACAAGAGCCAACAACTTCCACCAGACTGAGATATATCTTGAGAATGAACCCACCAATTTTTACTGGATCAAAGGTTGAGAAAGACCCCTAGAACTTTATTGAGGAGAAGTGGAAAGTGTTGAAGGCTAAATGTGCACTGAGACAGATGGAGTTGAACTTGTTTCCTATCAACTCAAGGATTTGGCAAATATCTGGTACAGTCAGTGGGAAGAAAATCAAGTGAGGATGCTAAGCCTGCCATTTGGGATGACTTTGACGGTGCCTTTCTTGATCACTTCTTTCTACGAGAGTTGAGACAAACGAAGGTTGAGGAGTTTGTTAACTTGAAGCAAGAAGGGATGATTGTCAAGGAATATAGCCTTAAGTTCATGCAACTATCCGAGTATGCTCTCGAGAAGGTCCCCGATGTGATGTCTAAGATGAGAGAGTTCATATTTGGCTTGGATAAACATGTGAAAAAAGAGTGCAAAGGTGACATTGTTGATTTCGAACATGGACATCTATAGGCTTATGGTCTATGCACAACAACTTGAAGAGGACAAGAAGAGAGATATGGAGGAGCACTTTAGCAAAAAGGCTAAGTCAGCAAGGCATGAGCCTAGCCAGCATAAGCAAGGTAAGGGGGACAGGTCCTATTTTCAGAAGAGTTATTTGAACTGCACCTGCTCTGAATAACATAACAGGTATGATAAGAAGTCTCAGGGCTATCAGAATTTCAGAGCTCAGGTTTCTAAATCCCTAGCCAGTATGACTCAAGGTTCGAGGGGGAAAACACCATATGGAAAGTATGGTAAACTCCATTTAGGTGAGTGTTGTGAGGGCTCAAATGATTGCTATAGGTGTGGATAGACTGGTCATTTCTAGAATGAGTGACTAATAAGGAGGAGGGATGATAGTGGTAATAAAGCTCAATCTTCAGCAATACCACAGAGAGGTGCCACAACTAATATGAGGGGGAACAAACCGTCTGTATGCGATGGGAAATCGACAAGATCAGAAAGTTTCACCAGATGTTGCCATGGGTATACTTCGAGTCTTTTCATTTGATGTGTATGCCTTGGTTGACCCAGATGCCACTTTATCATTTATAACTCCATATGTGGCTAGTTAGTTTGAGATCTTTCCTGAATGTCTTCTTGAGCCCTTCAGTGTTTCTACTCCTACTGGTGAGTCCATTCTAGCTGAAATGATATATAGAGATTGCATGATGTCTATCTATCATAGAGATATTTTGGCAGACTTAATTGATTTCGAGATGATTGGCTTTGATGTGATTCTTGGCATGGATCGGCTTCACGCCTGTTATGCCTTTGTTGATTGTAGAAATCAAACTGTAAAATTCAAGTTTCCAAATTAGCTTGTCATAGAGTGGAAGAATGATTCTATTGCGCCTAAGGGTAAGCTTATTTCCTATCTTAGGGCCAGAAAATTAATTTCTTAAGGATGTATTTATCACCTCATTCGAGTTAAGGCTGATGATGTACAGTCTCTACCTTTGGAGTCAGTTCTAGTTGTCAATGAGTTTCCTGATGTCTTTCCTGATGATTTGCCTAGAGTCCCTCCTGACAGGGACATTGACTTTAGGACCAATGTTGTCCCCCAGCCTATCTCTACTCCACTATATAGAATGGCCCCCATAAAATTGAAAAAACTGAAAGAGCAGTTGAAAGATCTCTTGGATAAGGGATTTATTAGGTCGAGTGCCTCACCATTGGGTGCTCTAGTCCTTTTCGTGTGAAATAAAGATGGTTCCCTCATAATGTGTATAGATTATCGCCACTTGAATAAGGTGACCATTAAGAACAATTATCCCCTTCCGAACATTAACAACTTGTTCGACCAACTTCAGGATGCCACTGTTTTCTCCAAGATAGACCTCAGATCAGGCTATCACCTGTTGAAAGTGAGAGAATGTGACATCCCGAAGACGGATTTTCGAATCCGATATGGTCACTTTGAGTTTCTAGTAATGTCCTTCGGATTGACAAATGCTCGTGTCACTTTCATGGACTTGATGAACAGAGTATTCAAACAATACCTTGATATGTTTGTAATTCTATTTATCGATGATATTTTGGTGTACTTTAGAGATTAGGAAGATCATGCTGATTACCTCCGAATTGTTCTTCAGACCCTCAGAGATAAGGAGTTATATGCTAAATTTTCAAAATATAAGTTCTGGCTTAAATCAGTCTAATTCTTAGGCCATGTTGTCTCAGGTGATGTATTTGAGTAGATATACAGAAGATTGAGGCAGTAAAGAGCTGACCTAGACCCACCTCTCCGACTGACATAAGAAGTTTTCTGGGTTTGGCTCGTTACTACTGTAGATTTGTTCAGGGATTCTCTTCTTTATCCTCGCCATTGACTAAGCTGACTCAAAAGAAAGCTAAGTTCCAGTGGTCCAACGAGTGTAAGAAGAGTTTTCAAGAATTGAAAATATTAACAATTGCACCAGTATCAATTCTACCTAAAGGGACTAATGATTTTGTGATCTATGGTGATGCTTCTAGAGTGGGATTGGGATGTGGTCTGATGCAGAGAGGTAAGGTTATAGCCTATGCTTCTAGATAACTCAAGAACCATGACAAGAATTATCCAACTCATGACTTAGAATTGGCTGCGGTGGTGTTTGCACTCAAGATTTGGCACTACTACTTGTATGAAGCACATGTTGATGTATTCATAGACCATAAGAGCCTGCAATACATTTTCACCCAGAAAGAGCTTAACTTGAGGTAGAGGAGATGGCTTGAGTTGCTCAAAGACTATGACATAAGCATCCTCTACCATCTAGGTAAAGCTAATGTGGTTATTGATGCTCTTAGCAGGTTATCCATAGGGAGCACTACCCATATGGAGGAAGAGAAAAGGGAGTTGACTAAAGAGGTTCACTAACTGGCACAATCGGGAGTTCAACTAAGTGAATTAGGCAAAGGAGGAGTTCTTGTGCATAATGGGTCTACATCATCTCTAGTAGTGGAGGTGAAGGAGAAATAAGATCAAGATCCTGTTTTATTATAGTTGAAGGTAGATGTGCATAAGTAGAAGGTGATGGCTTTCACCAAAGGGGGAGATGGAGTATTGAGGTATCAAGGCAGATTATGTATTCTAGATATTGATGTTGTTCAAGAGAGGATCATGGCAGAGGCCCATTATTCCATATATTCCATCCATATAGGGTCTACCAAAATGCACCATAACTTGAGAGAAGTCTACTGGTGGAGTGGAATGAAGAAAGACATTGCCTACTGGTGGAGGGAATGAAGAAATATATTGCTGAGTTCGTTTCCAAGTGCTTGAATTGCCAACAAGTTAAAGTTGAGCACCAAAGACCATGTGGAGTAGCTCAGAATTTTGATATTCCAGAGTGGAAATGGGAGGTTATTAACATGGACTTCGTTACAGGCTTACCGAGGTCCTGCAGATGGCATGATTCAATTTGGGTGATAGTTGATCGGATGACAATATTTGCACAATTTTTAGCGGTAAAGATGGCAAACACTGGAGAGGATTATGCCAGGTTATACATAAAGGAGATTGTCAGATTGCATGGATTCCTTTATCCATCATATCAGATCGAGAAACTCAGTTCACTGCCCAATTCTGGAAGTCCTTTCAAAAAGGGTTAGGTTCAAAGGTGAACCTTAGTACTAATTTTTACTCTCAAACTAATGGTCAGGCAGAGCGGGCAATACAGACTTTGGAGGATATGTTGAGGGGTTGCATCATTGACTTCAAAGATAATTGGAATGACCACTTGCCTCTGATTGAGTTTGCGTACAACAACAACTTTCATTCGAGCATCCAAATGGCTCCTTATGAGGCCCTTTATGGGAAGAGACATAGATCATCGATTGGATGGTTCGAGGTAGGTGAAGTAGGATTGATTGGGCCAGACCTAGTTCACCAAGCTATGGAGAAAGTAAAGATCATCTAAGAGAGACTGAGAACTGTACAGAGTTGAGAGAAATCCTATATTGATGTTAGGAGGAGAGAATTGGAGTTTGAGGTCAACGATTGGGTGTATTTGAAAGTATCACCTATGAAGGGTGTGACAAGATTCGGAAAGAAAAGAAAGTTGAGTCTGAGGTACATTGGCCCTTATAAGATCATAAAGAGAGTGAAACATAGCTTATGAGTTAGAGCTACCACCAGAGCTGGCGGTCATCTATCTGGTCTTTCACATTTCTATTCTTAAGAAGTGTTTGGGAGATCTATCCTTGGTTGTGCTTGTTGAAAGCATTGGAGTGAAGGATAGTTTGAGTTATGAAGAGATCCTAGTACAAATACTTGATCGCCAGGTTTACAAGTTAAGAACCAAAGAGGTTGCATCTGTAAAGGTATTATGGAGAAGTCAATCCATTAAAGAGGCTACATGGGAAGTTGAAGAGGATATGAAGGCCAGATACCCTCACCTATTCGTGCCGGCTAGTGATGAAATTGATGGTAACAATTCATTCCTACCCTCTGAGTTACTTTTTCATTGTTGAGTTGAGTTCTTATCTCTGAGTTAATATTCTTCTTGAGCCTATGAATATTTGAGTATGCATGTATTTGATTGTATTCATGCCTAATGATAGTGTTAGAAGTGGTCTTTAATTCTAAATCCTAAGTTAAAACTGATTTATGAAGTATGAGTATCCGAGTATTCAAGTTCCTTCTTGATAAGTCTCCTAGATGCTCATCATTGGAGGACGAAGATCCCAAGGGAGAGGTATTTTGACACCTCATAACTCTATACATGCATGTACCTATGTTTCAAGCCTCATTCTTAGATGCAGGAAGTGTATTAGGGTCTTAAGAGACATCTAGTACTTAGTCGAGTTCAAAACTTTCCTATAAATTGAGTTTTTAGTGTTGGATTGTGCAAGGGACAACTTTAAATGATCATAACTCTTAACACACAAGGAATTAGATGTCCTATACCTACCAAATATAACCCCTTTGAATTAGCTTTCCAAAGCAACTGGCTTCACCTCATTTGGAGTTCGGAGTCAAAAGTTATGACCATTTTAATAGAGACTGCCAATTGCAGAGTTGTTCTACGAAACCCCTTTATGGGCCTAGAATGAATTACAGCCCATTTGCTAACTAGTGGGAAAAGGTCCTGAAACTTTAATTTTTGGTCCCAAACTTTACAAACCCATCTACGGGTCGCAGAACTTCTACGGGCCGTAAAATGGGCTCGTAAAGGTGAATTAGATACCCTAAAATTGGGCCAAAACTTTACGAAGGGGTCCCTATGGGCCGTGGAACTTTCTACCGGCCGTAAATGAGCCCCTAAACAGCTTTTGAAAGCTTTTTAAGAAAGGTTATTTTGGTCTTTTTCTACCATTTCAAAGCCTAGGACTCCCTTTTTACACCTAGATAAAGCCCTAAACATGTTAGTTTAATACTTTTACGCTAAATCACTCTTTCAAAACGTAGAAGTAAAGTTTCTAGAGAGAAAAGGGCTAGGGTTCGAAAGAAAACATGAGAATTCTTCTAAGATACTTGAAGGTTCAAAACTTCCAAGTATGTAAGGCTAACCAAAATATGGAATCTGTTCTTCCATGTGCCCTATAACCCGAATTGATGGTGATGTGAGTAAATTGAGTCTCCCATGAATGTTTCTTGAAGGGTTTTCTTAAAATCTAATGTATTTCTACATAATCTTGCATGAATTATCATTTTTATGATTTAATTACTGGAATCAGATGATTTTACCTTATGAACCGTAGCATGATTTCTTATTATTTTCATATATTTTACTTATATGAGCATGCATGAACATAATTTAAGCATAAAGAATCTATGGAATCCCCAAATGCTTTAATTCTACAATTGTTCTTCTAAATGGTATGAGTTAGAACAATGCATGATTGAGTCCTTATGAGTCAAGAACTGAACCTTAAAATGATATAACTAAAGGGCCGATAGTTGATGTGATGAGTTGAGTTGATGAATGTCCAATGAGACTAGATGAATGAGTTAACCATATGGTTGATGTCTTATGAACATATTGAGTCTTGGGAGGAGTATTGAGCACTGAATTGAGGAAAAGTATGTCCAACTCGAACTCAATAACTATGTAGCCTGCGTAGGAGAGAATTGAACCTAAAACTGGATGTTACCTATTGTCCCAAAATGAGGACTTGATGTCACTGATTTTTGATCAATTGATGGGATGTCCTATACCTTCGGCATGGTATTGGATGGATATGACAACAATATCGCTTCGTTGTATCATCACTGGTTCATGGGTAATAGTTATCGGTTAGAGAAACTCCAAAATAGGCCTTGATAGTACTCTTAGTGGATGAGTAGTCATTATCTAAATTACATTTTTACTTTAGACTCTTGACATGATGATTGAGTTTTCTATTTCTTGAGTTGAGTTATTCGAGATGATGTTATTCTTCCTTTCTATGCTTCTTTCTACCATTTTACATGCTCGTACATTCCACGTACTAACGTCCATTTTGGCCTGCATCTTTCATGATGCAAAGACAAGTACTAGTGGTCATCAACAGGCGCCCCGTTGAGGACCTAGTTGCTTACAGTTGATTGGTGAGCCCTCCCCTACTTTTGGAGGACATTATGTTTTATTCTAGCTTGAGTTAGACTTATCTTATTCTATTTAGAGGTAGCAATGGGTCTGTCATTGGCACCATTATTCAGATGTTTTAGAGGCTTCATAGACTAGACTGTTTATGTGATTGGATGTTATTATTGACTAGTTTCTTTCATACTAGTCTTACTTAGTTGATGGATAGACTATTTGGCCTTTGGCCTATATTTATCATTTTTCATTCATTTTCTTTACGTATTTCTCATTCGTTGATGTCTTCCGCTATAGAATATGATTGAGCAAGTGTGATGAGCCCGAGTGATTCGCTTGGGGGCTAGCAATAGTCTCTGAGTGCCGACTACGCCAAGGGTACTCTCCCGGGACATGACAAATATTTAAGGTGTAGTAAAACTGTACATTGATTCAACTTAAAGTGAAAAGAAGTACATTTTTGTAATTTATGAAGGGTGAAAAAAATAAGACAACTGCATTTATTGTGATGACAATTGGACGGATTTGGCCAAATTTGAACGGGTCATAATAGGTCAAGACCCAACCCAACTCGAAATTGTTTGGATCAAAATGGTTGGATCGAATTGAGTTGAATAATGAGTTATAAAATGGGTCAAGACGCAATCTGACCTAACTTTTACTAAGTTTTATTTATTTATTTCAATATTTTAGTACTTAATGAAACTATATTTTTCTTTATTCTGGCTATATAAAACATAAACATCGTGCAGAGAAGAAGTACCAATGCTTCGATTAGGAGATGCGAGAGGTTAGATATATGAGTTACGCAGAGGGGTAGAGGTAGACCGAAAAAATATTCAGGGGAGGTTATTAGACAAAGATATGACGAAACTTCATCTTACCGAGGACATGACATTAGATAGAAAGAAGTGGAGGCCGTGTATTAGGGTAAAGGGTTAATAGGCTTGTAGGGGTAGGTGTTGTCTAACCTTGAGATATAGTTGGTTAGTAGGTTATATTATCTGGTTTATATTTGTTACGTTTATTTATCTATCTAGTATCATAGATTTGTTGGTTTTGTTTTTCATATTTAGTATCTTTTGCTTTTGGGGCTTGATATTTTTGATACGACAGTCTTCTGGAAACAACCTCTTTATCTCTATGAGGTAGTGGCAAGGTCTGCGTATATTTTACCCTCCTTAGACCCCACCTGTGGATGTTATATCAATTTAAAAAATATTTTGACAAAATCTCTCTCTAATCAATTCGAGTTTCATTTAAAACCAATTTTAAATATTTGAGATGAATTAAGTTAATAAATGAATGAGTTATTAACCCGTTCCGTCCAAAATTAACAAATTGAGCGGATTGCCCTTGCATTTGAAGGGCACCCTATGTAATTTTCTTCTAATCGTTTGTCAGTGTAAATTTCCATCAATTAGAGGTGAATAAACAGAGAGTATGTACGTAAAGCGGGAGTCTGGAAGCACGAAAATCAAAATTATGGCGGAAGAAACCCTAGACGATCGTCTGAGTGAGTTGCCGGACTCAGTTCTGCTTCAGATTCTCTCCCTTTTGCTGACGGAGGAAGCATTCACGACATGTATTCTCTCTAAAAGGTGGCAATATCTATCGACTTCACTTGACACCTTCATTTTTTCTCCTAGACGCTCCTGGGGAAGAAACAAAGGCTTCCGATCATTTGTTGATTAGGTATTGTCTCATTCTACTGTTTCCAAAATTACAAATTTGAGATACACTGCTGTCGCTTGTATAAATACAAATCTCAGATAACCAAATGGCTTACTTTTGCTGTTAAGAAAAATGTGGTGAATGTTGTACTCTATTCTGATCCTCTTTACAAATTGCCTCAAACTTTCTTCACATGTTCGACTTTGATGTCATTACATCTTGTAGACAGTTCTTTGGTTTCTGATGTTCTTATAGCCTGGAAGTCCTTAAAGACCATAAAATTGGAGGATATGGTGGTGGTGGCTGCTGAAATTAACAACTTACTCTCTGGCTGTGCTGCATTGGAAACTATAGTATTTCGTAAGGTTGGGGGGTTTCGTCGCTTGGAAATTAATTCCTTAAAGGTAAAAAGCTTGAAATTGGAAGGTTATTGGGTGGATGATGGTGGTCAAAGTGATCATTCCTTTGAAACTTTTGCCCCGTATCTTCAGTATTTGGAGCTTTCACGCGATTTTCAAGTTTAGTCTTGTTGATGCATCCTCTGTGGTTTGTGCTGAGATAACTTTCGACATTACGTGTATCAAAGACCTCCAGGATGATCCTGAAGATTCTGATGAAGATGAGGAGGAAGACAGTTGCAGTGATTATAATCAACTTTTTAAGACCCTTGTCCAAGATTACCTTCAAAAGCTAAGGCGGGCAACCAAATTAAAATTCCGAACTTTGTTCACTCAGGTTGGTGATGTTTGTCCTTAATGCCTTGCATAGTCAAACAGGGATGCTTTTGCTTAGTTGTACAGAACTTTTTGTTGTCAAGTTATTAAAATTACACTATCTTTATCAAAAAACTAGGGTCCTTGTTTTCTCGGATTGAATTTTAGCAGACAGTTTCAGAATATAATCTTTATACAATCGAGAACCGTTTCACAAATTTCACCAATCCAGCTGGACAAATTACAGA
The DNA here is from genome assembly GCA_026153255.1 of Solanum medicagineum. Lineage (NCBI taxonomy): Eukaryota > Viridiplantae > Streptophyta > Magnoliopsida > Solanales > Solanaceae > Solanum > Solanum medicagineum. The sequence continues at coordinate 13,126,913 of JAPFFP010000001.1, forward strand.
AACCTGTGTGACTTTTGTACCTTTCTGCAATCCTTTTGTCCGCTTTAGAAGTGTGCTATTTCCTTTTATCTTTTTCTTGCCGGAAAAGTATATCTAGAAACTAGAGTTTTTATTTGATTTGTTACAACACTACCTCTTTGCTGTGAAATGCTATCTTTTATAGCTTTCTCCATTGTTTACCAATTTCATTGAGATTACTGCACCAGGTCTTATGCATATTGCAGTTCAAAGAAGTACCAATTCCGGAATTGGAATGCAAGCATCTAGTGCTGGAGTTGCATTTGGAAAAGTTTAATTTGTATGGGGCAGCTGTCCTTTTGCGAGCCTCGCCTCTTGTGGAGACACTCAACATAGAAATAGAAAATCAGCCTGTAACTTTCTGGAACTTTTTCTTTTCCTTTTGACATCTATTCATTTAATGAAGTTTTAACAACCTCTCTCCTCCCTCCATGCAAGTTGTTTCTGAATGATAACTCAAATATATCCTTAATTGTCACTAAGAAGCTTTACTTTTGTAATTATAAAGCTACTCTTTAATATGGTTGGTTTTGTTGCTTTCTTTGTGGCAACTGGGCTTTGAAACAAAAAGGACTGTTGCACTCTCACTTTTCTATTATGGATACCTATGTCACAAATATATATCATATGTATGAGCGTGACCATCATATTCATTTTCTAAGCACCATCGATATCTGTTGGTTTTGAAATTTTTCTGTACCAGACGTACTGTGAAATCATTTTTCAGGCTGGCTTGTATTTACTCCTGACCATATTCTTTGTCTCCAGTTTGATGATTCTAGGTGCTATTTTGAGTGAAAATATTTGGTCAAAGGTCATAGCATTGGTCTGCAGAGTTATATTTCAAGCTTTGTGCTTTCCAACTTAAAGAATGTTGAGATTATGATCTCCTCTGGGATGTGCATGAAAGAGCATCTGCAATGGGAATATATCAAGAAGCTTTTCAAACTCTCAAACTTTTTGTTAAAGAATGCAGTGGTAGTGAAGAAGTTCGTTATCATATCAAATAGGCAAAGGTGTGAGAGTTGTGGAATCAAATGTGTGTCCTGATTTTTGTCGCGATTGGCTGATAAACTGAGATCCTTTGCCGATTCTGTGATTATCTTCCAAGAGTGAGTTTTCTATTAGTAGACGACAAGTATTTCTTTCTCAAGATACAAGAATTTTCCCTTATAAGTTTTTGATCAACTTGACGCAATTGCGAATCTTAAATTTCTCTATGTTATTAATTACTGTTCTTCTGAAACTTACTGCTATGATATATTATATGATATAGTAGCTTGATTTCTCATGAAGTTTTTGTTTGTTGCATTTTAGATGTTGTGCATGTGCATTGCGAGTTTCTTTCAAGTGCAACACTTGTTTTCCTTAATGTATTATGATAAGTAGATCTACATACCTCATTTTTATGATGATTTCCCTCATTAAATGTTGTGTTTTGCTTCCTTGCTTTGTCAGTAGCATCAAACTCTGATTGAAATGGCTTCCTCTTTGTCCTTTACTTGGAAGAAAGAGGTCTGCATTGTTTGTTTACCTCAAATAATTATAACAGTCTGTAATTCAGGCTTTCAATGCTGTTAAATCTTTTTAGTTGAAGTCTTGATACTCACTTTCTTGGATTGTTGGAAGCAGATGGGCCCGTGCAAGCATCAGAACATGCATTCTCGCGATCTACAAAGTCCTTGTGCCTTGCTCCTGAAAAGAATAGTTAAGCAACCTTCTTCTTTAGAACAGACATTTCATTCTTCTTAAGGCCAAAACTTTTCCCAGTTTTAATCCTTCCATCAACGTGTCTGCTGGAAAATTCAGAGCAAGTCATTTCCGTCACTCCCCCACCCCCTTGAATTCTCTTTTTTTCCTGCTGATTCAGGTTATAACTTAATCATTTGTTAGTCAATTGGAATACGACTTGGAAGTCTTTGGATTTACATTCCTGCTATCACAGCCTTTCTTATATCTCTCTCTTTTTCTACGTTACCAATGGATGGGAAGTTCTATCGTGTTGTCCACCAAATCTTGTCTTTTCTTTGACCTACTTAATTGAGAAAATTGATATACAGCCAATATAGTGAATCTACTTTTTCTGTGAGTGACAACTGATGATCCTAACTATGATAATCCAGGTTTCTTTCAAGACATTGTTTGTGTGATCTGTTCTTTGGCATCACCAACTAGAAAAGCTACCTCAGGGAAAAAGAAAAAGGAGCTATCTAAATTTTGCTGTTACAATATGTGGAACATGTTTATAGTGTATTCTGATCCTTGTTTGTGTATTCCCTGAATCTTTCTTCATTTGTTTGGCGTTGAGAACATTACATCTAGTAGAAAGTTCCTTGGTTTCTGATATTTTCACAGCGTGGAAGTCTTGAAAGAGCATAACTTTGGAGTATATGGCTAGGGGATGCTGAAATTGTGAACTTACTGTCAGGCTTTCCAGGTTTAGAAACTATTTTATTTCACAAGGTTGGGGCTTTTCGTTGCCTCGAAATTAACTTTTTGAAGTAAAAAGTCTGAAATTGGAAGATGGAAGTGAACGTGGTTCCTTTGAAATGTTTGCCCTGAATCTTCATTACTTGGAGCTTTGACATGATTTTCATGATTTCAACTGTAGGCTTGTAGATGTATCCTCCGTTGATAATGCTAAGGATAATCCTGATCAAGATACTGATGATGATGAGGAGGAAGATACAGTGAGGATCATCAAGATTCTGATGATGAGGAAGACAGTTCCAGTGATCATTTTCAAGATTCTGATTATGAGGAAGACAGTTTTGGTGATGATTATTATTATCATCATCAAGATTCTGATGAGGATAATACTGATCAAGATTCCAATGATGATTGGACTAGCAGTGATTATCATCAAGTTAAGATTACCTTCAAAAGCTAATTTGTGCAACCGAGTCAACATTCAGAACTCGGGTTTGTGATGTTTGTCTTTAGTACTCTGCATGGCCGAACGTGGATGCTTTTGCTTAGTTTTACATAACTTGGTACTGTCAAGTTATTAACATTCCATGTCCTAGCTCAAAAGCAACAGTTCTTATTGTCTTGGATTGATTCTAGCAGACAGTTTCAGAATGTTAACATTATCAGATTTAAGTCATTTTAAATCAACTCCAGAGTGTTCATGTTCCCCTTGAAATCTCATTTTCCTCTACTGATTCAGAATGTTTCATTGGATTTACATTCCTGTCATCATAGCCTCGCTTTTATTTCTCTCTTTTTCTTTTGTGCCAATGAATTGTTAGTTTTCTTGTGTTGCCCCTCAAATCTCGTCTTTCTTGACCTACTCAGATGGCAAAGTTGATACACAGTAACCAGGATAGTGAATCTAACTTTTCATGAGTGACAACTGATGACCATAATGACAATAATCCAGGTTTCTTTCATGATATAGTTTTTGCTATCCGTCTTTTGAGCATCATCAACTAGAAAACCACCTCAGGAGAAAGGAACTAAAAACTGGAACTATTATGCCAATTTATGTTGCTTGGACTCTCCAAAATAAGTGTATCGGATCTTCTAGAAATGCTCTAGTTCTATATAGATTGAGCCATGTCTGTATAATACACTTGTATAAATTTTAGGTGTGTTTTTATTCAGTTTGGGTAATATGAATTCTTCAATAAGGCTGCAGACATGATTTTTAAGAAAACCAGGAGTTCGTCTCAACATAATTGAAATGTAATTGCTGGAGTCTTTATAGTACTTGTCAATGTAACTACTGACTAGTCTGTTGTATAATCTGACCTTCATTATTATGGGATCATTGAATAGATATGTATGAAATAAAACTTTTACGTACAATCGTTCAATTATCATTTCAATTTCAAAACACAAGAACAATATCTCTACATAATCTATACAACTTCCAACAAACCGAGGGATTTTAATGATCTTTTTCTTCTTGTCTCCATCGTCGTTGTACGAAGATGACCTCCATTGTTGGGTCTTTGAGCTTGCAAATTTGATATTTAATAAGGTCTTCGAGCTTGCAAATATGAAGAATCGAGATTTCAGTGATCAAACATCTAAATGAAACATTCTTTTTATTCGCTGTGTTACTATTTAAGTATCCTACATTTTTTTAGTCTGCCCTCAAAAGAGTATATTTAGTAAAAATATCTTAATTCAATATTCTACATAAGTTTAAGATCCTAAGATTCAAAAGACCATAAAATTTAAAAGGCATAGTAAAATACTCGCTTCCCTGGTATGCCCACACATTCATCTCAACATCCTCATCCTTGCAATCTGCACCTTTTGAATACGTGAGTTTTTGATTGGCCAGCACTCAACCCGATAGACCGTGTAAAACATACCTTTAAGTTTAGGTAGTATTTTCTTATCACACAATACTCCAGAGGCAAGCCTCCACTTCATCCATGCTGTCCCAATACGACGTGTGACATTGTTATCGATATTACCACTATCTTGGATGATGAACCCAATACATTTAAAACTTGCTCTCTTGGGAATATATTGAGTGGCAAGCTTCACCTCAATGTCCACTTCATCCCTCGCAACACTGAGTTTGCACTTCAAATATTCCGTCTTGGTCCTACTCAATTTGAACCCTTTAGATTTAAAGTATGTCTTCAGTCCTCCTGGATAGACCATTGTCAACTCATCAAACGACCCCTCCCACATCATTGTACCAATTGAAATCGGCCCCTCCCACATCATTTCAAATTCGTTTGACATCATCAGTTATCCTTCCTCCTCCACAAAATAAACGAAACTTTATTTTAAAAAATAAAAAAATTCCAAAAACTACTTTTAATTATGTTTTTGTATCAACAAACTATTTTTTCTTCATGATGCTCAATTTTCAGAAAATATTTAATCATTAAGAATAATTTAGTAAAATATATTGTCTGTAACTTCCTCCGTCCAATTTATATGGGTTAATTTGATTTAGCACAAAATTTAAGAAAGAAAGAAAAACTTTGAATAATTGGGGCCTAAAATGAGTTATAAATATTTGTGCAGCTAAATATAGAAATGTGTCCTTTTTGAGATTGACCAATAAAAAAAGTAAGTTTTATAAATTAGGATAGAGGGAGTGGTATATTTTTGATAGAGGGAGTGCTATATTTTTCCAATGAGCCTGAAATAGGCTAAAGTGGTAATTATTTTGAAATGTGAGAATTATAATTTTTTTTAATTACAAAAATGTAAGGTCAAAAAATTTGATAGCCTTTTCTTTCGTCTATTTGAGTAAAGTTGTTATAGAAAGGATGGAAATTTTAGAAAGAATTGTACCATATAATGATATGCACTGTTATCATAAGTAGAATACTATTATCAAAAAGTAAAATATAATATGAAAAATTAATTTTGTTTTAAAAAATGCATTGCTAAAGTGAAATATTGCTTTGGCCGACTATTATAAAAGAATCTCATTATATATAAATTTTCTCATACAACTTCTTCCTAATTTAACTATGTTGTACACTAGTGAAAAGAATAATGAGATTTATGAATGAAGAATTTTCTTTAAAATGACATTTATGATACGTTGAACAATTGACAAGAACATCAATCAAATTATACTTCTAAATGAAATTAAAAGGAAGTGAAACAAAATTACGTGTTTTTCTCAATGAAATGTCATAGCTAATCTTGGGTTTATGTGGAGAAGAGAATTAGCTGGAAAGAAAAGAGGACTTGGTTCATAGAACTCCCATCCTATGGTCAAAGACACACACATTTGATTTACTTTCTCCATTCACTTTTAGATGTGATTGTTAAAGTATAAACTTGATGAAACTCAATGACGAGGCTCGAAGTAATCTGTTTTTCACTTTTGCAGTTTTGTGGCTTTCAAATTTGCAGATCTAATTTGTACTGAGAGAAGAGATGAAGGGCAGATTTGGTTTCTGGAGGTGTCAGTTTGTTTGCAAAAATTTCAATGTCTACAGTCATCTTTCCTTATTCAAGAGTTCAATTGTATGGTTCTTGACTAATATTATAGTATGCACTTTTTTTTATCATACTAATATGCAAAAAATTACAATTTGTAGTATTTTTAGAACATCTAGATTTAAATTTGGAGAAGGTCTTAAAATGCCCTCGAACTATTGGAAATGGCATAAAATTTTATTTATCAACCTATTGGGTCTAAAATGCCCATGCCATCTACTTTTGGGTCCAAAAATACCCTTCATTCACCTTTTTAGCTCACTTATACCCTTGAAACTAACAACTGTCACGACCCAAGCCAAGGGCCTAGACGTGACACGGCGAATAGGAAGTCCGAAGACATCCCAAACAAGCCTCTTAGCATATCATGTACACATCCTTGGTTGAAACGAAATAAGACAACAAGAAGAGTCAATTATAAAAAGGGAAGCGGGACTAAGGGAAGTCTTTCATGAAAATAAAAACATAAGAAGAATCGAGCTTATAAGCATATACAGGCACAGTATCCAACAACATCTCTACTTAAGAATGGAGCGTGGGCCAAGACACTTCCCGGGCTCACCCTCATGATAATAAATATCCAACATAAGAGACAAGTCTCAACATAGCATGAATAAAATAGATATTGTCCTCCGAGTTGAGGAATCACCAAAAGCTTTCTTCAAGATCCTAACTAGCCACGCGGAGGAGGACGATCGATAGGAGCTCCGATCCTTACATGGTAATATCATGTATGTATAGAGTATGCGTTAGTATTTGGAATGGACTAAGTATGCAGGGTGAAATGCAACAAAGATATAAGCTATAATAAGCAAGATGCATAATCGTAACCAATGGATATATGCTCAATATGATATGTATGAGCAATACTTGAAATGAAATATGCATGAAAACATTCAACTTGCATATATAATAGACATATGTGGGAGGAGACCTTAACCCACATAGACCAAGTGCGCTACTACTTGGAGTCCTAGGCATGACATCCCCTCGGTAAGGTGTACGAGACATGACACCCCCTCGATAAGGTATGGTCTACTTGCCAAGGTAAACCAAACATGATAACATGAACTAGATGAATCCACTAGTAAAGACCATTTAGGGAAATAATATAATCCTATGGTGGCACATAGTTTAGAGACTAAAGACTTTATATAAGGACCCCTTGAGTCGAGCCCCCACCTTAAGCCTCAATTGGTACTAAGTCTAATCCCACGAAATACTTGAAATAATCATAAGTTTAATCATAACATGCATAACTTGTAAAAGACATGAATCATGACATGAGTAGCTCATTCACATGCTTGACCTCTACTAGTGAGCTTAGCTTGAACATGAGGGTAAAATAGTAATCATACTTGATCCCTCAACTTGACATTGTCATGAACCAAGCCTAGGGCTTAGACATGACACGGTGAATGGAGAACCCGAAGGGACCCCAAACAAGCCTCTTAACATATCATTACACATTATTAGTCGCGGAAGCAATTAAACAACATAATTGAATTAGAAATGGGGGCAAGGGACTAAAGGAACACTTTCATAACATAACATCAAACAAGATAGTCAAGGTTCGATACATAACATATCCAACAACACCTCTACTACATAGATAAAAGCGGGGGCTAAGACAAGCAACCAAGCTCACCCTCATAGTCAATACATACATAAAGGAAAGATAGTCTTAGAACATAGCATGAGCTCATAAATATCATCCTCGAAATAGATGATTCACCAAGTATCTTGAGAGAAATAGTACTAGCCACGTGGAGGAAGATGCTCAAGCGGGACTACGGTTCCTACATGGTGACGTCATGTAGGCATAGAGTATGCGTTAGTACGTTTGAATGTACTAAGTATGTAGGATGCAATGCAACAAGTGATAAGCAACGTAATCGAAATACATAAGTATAGGAAACGAGTAGCATATACCAATATGACATGCATGGAAGATGCTTAAAGTAAATCATGCTTACATAGAACATAATACATGTGTAAGGAGAGACCATTCATAGTGAATATCCAAGGCCTACCACCTCCTTAGAGAGGCGAATCAGGTATAAACCCCTCAATGTGGTTGATGAGGTACAAACCCTTTAACATGGTTATCAAGGTACAAATCCCTTGACATGGTTGCACGGGCCTACCACCTCCCGAGTGAGGAGATCAAGGTACAAAGCCCTCAATATGGTTGCACGGGCCTACCACCTCCCGAGCGAGGCGATCGAGGTTCAAACCCCTCAACATGGTTACCCAGGACTACAACCTCCCGAGTGAGGCTTGGTTAATTCCCAACACTATAGAGATAATATCATATACATACATTTCTTTCATCATCATATAGTCATTTAACTCATAAGACATGCATTCGGCCTTCAATTCCTCAAGAAACCATAACCTGACATTTTATCAAATACTTGGTCGGTATGCAATGCTAGTGTAAAATCATGCAATTAAACAGTGAAATCATGCAAGAAACTTGAAGTAAATTATCCCACCAATACTTGGTAACACCATCATATAATATACATCAAAACCCTTCATCAAATCTGAAGATAGATCTAAGATTCATACCTCAAAACATGCGTAAACAATCATACTTCTACAAAACCCCAACATAGTTCATTGTCAAATTCATAATAGAAAACTATGAGTAAATCAACTTTAAATCATTCAATTTAGGTAAAAAGGTAGCTTCGGCACCATGAGTGAAAGGACCCAATGGTTGAAACCCACATACCTTAGCTTTGGAGAATTCTTGATGAAGATTGGAAATGGAGACTTGAAGCTTGAGTGAAATCTTTAAGATCCGGATGAGTTTTGGACACTTGAATTTTGAGATAAAATATTGTGTAAGTGTTTGAGAGAATATTTGGGAATATCTTGAATGATATAAAGGTAAAATATGGCTAAGTATAGGTACTTTCACGCATGGGAAGGCTTAGGCCCAAGACAAAAAAGCCTTGGACCGAAGTGAAAACTGGCAACATTTTTACATGGTGGCACGCCCTTGGCGCATCACGCCAGGGGCACGAAAGCTCTCTAGAAATTGATTTTTGGGAAAATGAAATTGAGATTCGTTTGCTCTAAAATCGGAGTTAGATCCATTTCCACTCAATTTGACCCCTGGCATAAGAATATGAGGTTGGATTTTTGATCTCACACACGAATTTTGAGATATATGAAAATTACGATTCTGGGCATTTCCAAGGCACATTTTCGGGCACTTTTTGGGGACATTTTAATAACTCCCCTTGGGAACATTCATCCCCGAATGTCAAAGAAACTTTTTTGAGAGATGTAAACATGTCAATTTCAGCCCACATAAGGATACAATAATGTACTTAAACATCATTTCAAAAATCTCAACATAAGTGTGAAATCATCATGAACTTGTCAATTTAAGCATGAATTCATGCAAATGTCATGGGCTGAACTTAGACTTGAAATCACATAGGGACTTAGATAAATACCTTAAGCTTGAATGGAGTGGAAAAGATAAGGATATTGCATTTGCATTTTCGCTTCGGCCTCCTATGTAGCACTTTCGACTTGTTGATCCTCCAAAGGACCTTAATGGAAGCAACGTCCTTGTTCCTTAGCCTCTTCACTTGCCTATCCAAGATCTTTACTGGAACCTTCTCATAATTCAAGTTGTATTCCATACACCCACAACATCCAATGGAACAATAGCATTCGGATCACCTGCATACTTCCTCAACATAGACACATGAAACACGAGATGAACCAAATTCATTTCACTAGGCAACTCCAACTCATAAGCCACCTTAGCAATCCTCATCATCAACCTGTAAGGACCCATATATCTAGGGCTTAACTTACCCTTCTTACCAAAACAAACCACACCCTTCATGGGTGTAAACCTTCAAATAGACCCAATCACCAACTTTGAATTCAAGATCCTTTCTCCTCACATCGGCATAGGACTTTTGGCGATGTCGGGCCGTCTTCAACATTTCTCTAATCATCCTAACCTTCTCAAGAGCCTCCATAACCAGTATGGTCCCAACAAATCCACCTCTCTAACCAGAAACCACCAAATCGGTGATCTACAACATCTACCATAGAGAGCCTTAAAAGGGACCATACCGATGCTAGAATGATAACTATTGTTATAGGCAAACTCAATCAATGGAAGATCATCATTCCAACTACCCTTAAGCTCCAATACACAAGCCCTAAGCATATCCTCAAGTGTTTGGATAGTTCTTTCGGCTTGGCCATCCGTTTGAGGGTGAACGACAGTTCTAAGTTTAACTCTTGTACCAAGACCCCTTTGGAAGGACCTCTAAAAATGTGAAGTAAATTGTGCATCACGATCCGATATGATGGACAAAGGAACCCCATGTAACGTCACCAAGTCATGAATGTACAACTTTGCATAATCTTCAGCCCCAAATGTGGTCTTAACCAGTAGAAAGTGAGCCGATTTCATCATCCTATCAGCCACAACCCAAATGGAATCAAAACACTTTCTAGTCTTGGGCAACCCAACCACAAAATCCATATTAATCTCTTCCCACTTCCAAATAGGAATCTCGATGTCTTGGGCTAGGCCACCCGACCTTTGATGCTTGTCACGCCCCAAAGTCCTGTAGGACGGACCGGCACCCGTTGCCGATAAGGCTCGGGAGAACCAACCTGCACCTATATGCGTTCTATACATATCATAAGGGGTTTCTACCTTTAACATGCCTTAAAGTAGATAAACAGTGTTAACAAGCCAAAGGAAATACATATGACTAGGCCGTTGGGGCCACGGTGTTTAAAGTACGAGACATGACTTCAGTTTTACTTTACATAGTCTACAAAGCCTCTAAATAAAGAAAAACATCTGATAAGGGTCGGGACAGGCCCCGCCTCGGCTAGCTGTATAATATAAACATAAGTTCTAGACATATACAAAGCCCCGAAGCAACCCGGAGCTTGGTGACACCACCTACCAGAACTGTATACTTTATCTTTCAATTACCTTTGAGATGATTCTTTGGTGGTCATAACATTGGAGCTGTAGGACTTTATATGTAGCATATGACATGTGGATGATTATACAAGACAACATGATATTGAAAAGATTACACTACATAACTGATGAAATGCATATGAAATGAAACAACTCGTGAACTTTACTTTGTAACCGGAACTCATGTAAC
>JAPFFP010000001.1:13140095-13163258 GCA_026153255.1 Solanum medicagineum
AGTACAAGATTCTATAAACTTAACAAGGGTTGAGAAATTCACTTGCCTTAGCCAAAGACAATCAATCACGCACTTGAACCTTCCCCTTCCGAATAGAATCCGTAGCACCACAATCTAGTTAAATAAATTACCACAATAAGATTTCATAACTAGCAATTCTCATATTACTATACGCGTAGCTTAAACTCCAAGCTAACCAATTCTATAGACAATTCCCAAAGTTCCAAGCCTAAAATTGAGTTTTCAATTTAATATAAATATATACCTGAAGGCGCCTAAACGAAGAGCTAGAAGCTCTGGACAAGGTGTAAAGCACTGGGCAACTACCGAATACATGCAGAAGCCAATTAAGGTACAATTTGATTCTTAAGGGTAAGAATAAATTATCATTATCACAATTCAAAAATGTTTCTATCAATCAATAAGTCACCTAACAAAACTCTTAATTACGTCCTTATTTCCCCTTAATGTCGTTGTCTACTTTGCAAAGTCCCATTTGGCAATCTACACAATAAAATAAAATAAAAATCCACTAACAAGAAAAAATAGGCCTAGGCTGTAACATTAATATGAACATTTTAATAGGTCTTAGGGGTTATTGCTATCCTAAAACCCACCAGTAGATTCTATTAGATTTCTAAACCCATAAACACCTGTATGGCAAGACGCTATGCGTTGGTATTATCTCATGCAGGAAACAAATTGAAGGAGTCAAATTAAAGTTACAACCATACCTCAAGACGCCGCTTTCTTCCCTTCGCAATTCGTTTGCCTTCTCTTTTCTGACTTATTATGTATTAAAAGCAATAAACCCTACTACTTGTTTAATTAATATAGGAAAACAAATAGTATGGGAAGTTACATAAATTACCACTTAGTCTATCAATAAAATTAATTATTAAAATTTATCCCTTAACTAAATAATAAAAATTAATGAATAGTCCAAAATACTCATTAAAAATATTTCAAGATAATCTTGTAGGAAATCAAGAGCACTAATTTTTAAAATGATCTAACGGGTCATCACATTATCCACCACTAAAAATCATGTTCGTCCTCGAACATAAGGGAAAAAGTACCTGAAGCCTCGAAGAGATGGGGATATTTAGCACGCATGTCAGCCTCCATCTCCCAAGTCGTCTCTCTAACTGGACGGTTCGTCCATTGCACCTTCACGGAAGCAATTCTTTATTTCTAAGCTTGCGAACCTGTCTAAACAAAATAGCAATGGGCTCTTCCTCGAACGACAAGTTTGGATTCAATGCCACCGAATCAAATGAGAGTACATGAGACTCACCGGGCACATACTTCCGGAGCATGGAGACATGGAACACAGGATGTACAGATGCTAAGCTAGGTGGCAAGGCCAGTCTATAGGCCACCTCTTCAACTCTCTCCAAGATCTCAAATGGGCCAATAAATCGAGGGATAAGCTTTCCCTTCCTCCCAAATCGCATCACACCCTTCATAGGTGATACTCTAAGCCAAACGTGATCGCCCTCCATAAACTCTAATGCTCGAATCCTCCTATCTGCATAACTCTTTTGTCGACTCTGGGCCGCCAACAACCTACCCTGAATCATACGGACCTTCTCCATGGCATCTCTTAGAAAGTTAATATCTAATGAGTCCGTCTCAGCAGAATCAAACCAACCAATCGGAGATCTACACCGTCTACCATACAATGCCTCGAATGGAGCCATCTGAATGCTGGAGTGATAGCTATTATTGTAGGCGAACTCTGCTAAGGGCAAGTGTTGGGCCCAACGGGTACCAAAGTCAATCACACACGCTCGCAACATATCTTCCAACACCTGAATAGTCCACTCAAACTGTCCATCTATCTGAGGGTGAAAGGCTGAGTTCATATTCAGCTGGGTACTTAGACCATGCTGCAAGGCCCTCCAAAAATGTGAAGTAAAGAGTGAACCCCGATCAGAAATGGTAGAAACTGGCACACCATGAAATCTGACTATCTGACTGATGTAAAGCTCAGCTAACTTCTCTGCTGTGTACTTAACCTTAACCGGAATGAAATGGGCAGACTTAGTCAATCGATCCACAACCACCCAGATAGAGTCATAACCTCCCACGTAGTGGGCAAACCCACCACGAAGTCCATAGTAATCTGCTCCCACTTCCATGTAGGAATGGGCATCCTCTGAAGCTCTCCTCCCGGACGCTGGTGCTCATACTTAACCTGCTGACACGTCAAACACTTAGCCACAAACTCTGAAATATCCTTCTTCATACCACACCACCAATAGTGCTGACTCAGGTCATGATACATCTTCGCTGCTCCTGGATGAATGGAATAACGAGTACAGTGAGCCTCCTCAAGAATCAATCTAATCAATTCACCTACCTTAGGTACACAGACTCGACCTCCAATCCTTAAAACACCCTCAGGATCAAGCACCGCTTCCTTAGCCTCTTCTCTGGTCACTTTGTCTCTGATGATACATAACTTCTCATCCTTGAACTGGTGCTCGCGAATCTGGTCCCTCAAGGAAGAACGAGCCTCAAGGAAAGCAAGTACACTGCCTCTATCAGAAAGCTGTAACCTGACTAGGCCATTAGCTAGACGCTGAACATCCCTGGCCAAAGGTCGCTCCTCCACTTGAATGGTGGCTAGACTCCCCATGCTAGAAGTCTTCCTACTCAAGGCATCGGCCACAACATTCGCCTTCCCCGGATGATATAGGATGGTTAATCATAGTCCTTTAGCAGCTCCATCCACCTCCGCTGCCTCAAGTTAAGATCCCTTTGACTGAATATATATTGAAGGCTTCTATGATCAGTAAAGATCTCAGAATGTACCCCATATAAGTAATGACGCCACAACTTTCAAACGAAAACCACATCTACTAGCTCTAAGTCATGGGTAGGATAATTTTTCTCATGAACCTTCAATTTTGTAGAAGCATAGGCAATCACTTTACCCCTTTGCATCAATACACCGCCTAACCCCACTCTTGACGCATCACAATATAATGTAAAGTCTACACCTGTCTCAGGTAAGGTCAGAATAGGAGCTGAAGTCAACAGGGTTTTGAGCTTTTCGAAGCTTGCCTCGCACTCGTCGCTCCAATGAAAGTATACATTCTTCTGAGTTAATCTAGTCAGTGGGGCTGCAATGGAAGAAAACCCTTGAATAAACCGTCGATAGTACCCTGCTAACCCCACAAAACTGCGAATCTCGGTAGCTGAAGTAGGCCTCGTCCACCCTCTAACTGCCTCTACCTTAGCCGGATCCACTCTAATCCCCTCTTTAGACACCACGTGCCCTAAGAATACCACCGAATCAAGCCAAAACTCACACTTGGAGAATTTTGCATATAGTTTTTCCTCCCTCAACCTTTGTAACACTATCCTAAAGTGACTAACATGATCTGCCTCAGTCTTGGAATACACCAAGATGTCAGCAATGAACACTATGACAAAAGAATCTAAGTACGGACGGAACACCCTGTTCATCAACTCCATGAACGTTGCAGGGGCGTTAGTCAACCCAAAGGACATCACCAAAAATTCATAGTGGCCATAACAAGTTTGAAAAGCTGTCTTAGGAATATCTAATGCTCTAATCTTTAGCTGATGATAACCAGACCGCAAGTCAATTTTTGAGAACACAGCTGCTCCCTGAAACTGATCATACAAGTCATCAATACGAGGAAGCGGATATTTGTTCTTGACAGTCACTTTGTTCAGCTGCCTATAATCAATACACATCCTCATGGACCCATCTTTCTTTTTCACAAACAAAACTGGGGCACCCCAAGGTGACACACTAGGACGAATAAACCCTTTACCCAGTAAATCTTGAAGTTGCCCCTTTAATTCCTTTAACTCAGCTGGAGCCATTTGGTATGGAGGGATGGAGATAGTCTTTGTGCCCGGCTCTAGATCAATGGGGAAGTCAATATTCCTATCTGTAGGAACACCTGGAAGATCAGTGGGAAACACATCGACAAACTCTTGAACTACCGAAATAGACTCCATAGGAGGTGGATCAACATTAGTGTCCCGAATAAAAGCCAAGTAAGACATACACCCCCTATCAATCAGTTTCTGAGCACGGATGTAAGAGATGACTTTGCTTGGATAAGAACCACTATCGCCCTTCCACTCAATTTTTGGTACCCCGGGCATGGCTAAGGTCACCGTTTTTGCATAGCAATCAAGAATATCATGATGTGGGGAAAGCCAATCCATCCCTAAGATAACATCAAAATCTACCATCTCCAAAATAATCATATCTACCCAAGTATCATACCCAGACAAAGAAACAAGACAGGATCGATACACTCGATCCACCACTAAAGGCTCACCTACTGGTGTAGAAACATGAATGGGTACAGGCATACGATCACATAGTAAGCCGAATCCAAGTGAAAATTAAGAGGACACATAGGAGTAGGTAGATCCAGGATCAAACAATACAGATGCAGATCGATGACAAACCGGGATCATACCTGTGATGACTGCATCCGACGCCTCTGCCTCGGGCCTCCCTGGAAATGCATAGCAATGTGGTCTCCTACCACTGCCTGTCTGAGTGATGCCTCTACCCCCGCTCTATGGGAATACGGGGCCACCAGCTCCTCTACTTGGAATGTGGCCACCTCTATCTGTCTGAGCTCTGCCTCGCCCTCTGTATGGTGGTGGTGCCGGTGGTCTAGTCTGAACTGATGATCTGGGATGAGGCCCACCTTGTCCCCTCAATGAGGGACACTGTCGCATCACGTGATTAGGATCCCCACAACCATAACAAAACCTCTGACTCTGGAACTGACGTACAGATCCTGATGAACTACCACAACTGTCTCGCCCTGTAGACCCACTATATGTCTGACTATTCTCAGAAGCAGGTAATGATGCATGAATCGGTCCTCGACGCTGGGATGAGCCACCCCCTCTATAGAATCCTCTACCTCCAGATGAGGTACCAGAATACTGACCGGATGCACGAGCCCTCTTAGGGTCCCCAAACTCTTCCCTCTCCATCATCTCCACCTCCTTAGCAGCACTTATAACAGATTGGAAAGAGGCTCCATCTATAGATACTCTAAGCACCGCCTGTCGGATAGAATAGGTCAACCCTCTCACAAACCTATGAATTTTCTCTGTCTCATTCGGAATAATAGCTGTATCATGTCTAGATAGCTGACAGAAACGGGCCTCATACTCGGTGACTGATAAGTCATCCTGCCTCAGACTCTCAAATCTCAACTGGCTTTCCTCCCTCACACTCCAAGGGACAAATCTATCATAAAAAGCATCAGAGAACATCTCCCAAGACACAGTGAGATACCCCACAGGCAAAGATCCTGACTATGTCCTCCACCATTCTCTGGCTGGCCCACGTAGTTGTAGAGTAACATATTGAACCCTGTGTGACTCAGCTAAGCCAACAACATCCAACAGCTCCCTACAAGTAGTGAGAAACTCATGAGCATCCTCCGTTCTTCCACCCTGAAATTGAGGTGGGTTCATCTTCCTAAACATCTCGTAACAACGCTGCTCGCTCTCAGTCAATGTAGCCATAGGCGCCCCCCCGACCCTCCATAGCTGGTGCAGGATCAATCTCAACTCTAGTACCCACTGGTGGCTGCTCCGCCGGATCATGGACTAATGGAACATGATGTTGAGCTGGGGTCTGAGCTCCTGCTCCGTTTTACGAATTGCCTGGCGTGCCTCCTGTGCTACTACTCGGACCAAGTCTCTAAAGTACATTCAGCACCCTCAATAAGGTATCCTGCAATAGCGGTGTAGCGGCATGCTCTGACGGGACCTGGTTCCCTCTAAGGTCAGCCATGGGCTCGGGAGAGACCTCCCTAGCACGACCTCTCGCTGGTGCTGCTCCACGAGCACGACCTCTGGTTGGTGCTCTACCCCTATCTCTAGCTGGGGCCTCGACAACTGCCTCAGGAGCAGCCTCACCTCTACCACCGGAAACCGTAGCCCTAGTCCTCGCCATCTGTCAAAAGAACAAAGGCATACTCAGTACTAACGAACCTAACTATGCACAATACGAGAGAATAAATAAAGGGAAATTTCCTAACAGTCTCCATAGCCTCTCAAAGATAAGTACAGACGTCTCCGTACCGATCCTTGAGACTCTACTAAGACTCAGCTTGTATGCACGTGAGACCTATGAACCTGGCTCTGATACCAACAGTCACGACCAGAAATTCAGGCGTGATGGCACTCGTCTTTTCCCACCAATACAAGTCAGCCTTCAACCCAACTATAACATTTAACTGCGGAATTAAAATCAAAATAAAAGTTCAATTTAATGAAATCTCCCAAAACCTGGTTGTCACGTGCACCAGCTTCTAATGTATTGCAACAGATTTGAAAAGAAACGCAAGTGCTAAATGATATTGTCTCTAGAATAGAACAAAATCATAAAATAGGAGTAGGGAGTCAGCTGGGATGGCAACAGCTACCTCTCACAACCTCCACAGAGAGCCTTAGATAAGTACCAGTAGAGAGAGTATCACGATGATCCGGGCTCGTGACCTACAAAAAAAATATTGTAGCAAGAGGGGTGAGTACCAAAACACGCGGTACCCAGCAAGTGAACTAATAAACTCAAAGTTAAGTAGTACAGAATATCGGTACCCCCAAAGCTCCAATCAAACCCCGATAACTACAACCTAACTCACAACCTTCACAAATTACACCATTCGAAAATTCTATGATCAAAGCCTATGATAACCTAATCCTCATTTATCCCACTCTCAAGCCATAGGGGGAAGTTTTTACAATTTATCAAGTTCTCTTTAATTCATCGAGTGTCATTAAATCAATACCAAAACTAATCATATAAAGATATCGATGAGTCAATGATATAATAAATAACCAATCTCAATAGCACTCCATAAAAATCATAACAAGCCAGAACATTATAGGATTAAAGGGAATGCCATGAGATGTAATACAATGCAATGCAATGTCACATAGAATGATGCATGTCTGTCCTACGATACACATCCGATGATCATAAACATGCCTCAGCCAGAACCCATGGGGGCCATGCATGGACCATATATACGTCGCGGCGTGCGACACGTCCCTCGAATCATAGTATCCGTCGCGGCGTGCGACACGTCCCTCGAATAATAGTAACCTTTTTATTTCTCATTCTTTTTCATCAGCAGGAACCATTTCCCTTCAGCTTTGCATTTCTTTCTTTGGACCATCCAGTAAACACATAGTAAATGCACAGTAATCATGTTCATGAAAATAAAGTATGCAAGATGCCATGCGAATTCATATATCTCAATACCATCACAACCTTAGCAACATTCACATCTAAAAGTAAGTATCACTTCAACAACAATAACAAATAGTCATTAATTCACATATAATAAACCTCCCTCATTAATTAACAAATCAAATATCGCCATAGGATAATTACCCCATTTCAAACTATCTCAATCAAAGCCTACATAAATCGTTCTCAACACCTCACACAAGAAGTACAAGATTCTATAAACTTAACAAGGGTTGAGAAATTCACTTGCCTTAGCCAAAGACAATCAATCACGCACTTGAGCCTTCCCCTTCCGAATAGAATTCGTAGCACCACAATCTAGTTAAATAAATCACCACAATAAGATTTCATAACTAGCAATTCTCATATTACTATACGCGTAGCTTAAACTCCAAGGACCAATTCTATAGACAATTCCCAAAGTTCCAAGCCTAAAATTGAGTTTTCAATTTAATACAAATATATACCTGAAGGCGCCTAAACGAAGAGCTAGAAGCTCTGGACAAGGCATAAAGCACTGGGAAACTACCGAATACATGCAGAAGCTAATTAAGGTACAATTTGATTCTTAAGGGTAAGAATAAATTATCATTATCACAATTCAAAAATGTTTCCATCAATCAATAAGTCACCTAACAAAACTCTTAATTACAGTATTTCCTTATTTCCCCTTAACGTCATTGTCTACCTTGCAAAGTCCCATTTGGCAGTCCACATAATAAAATAAAATAAAAATCCACTAACAAGTAAAAATATGCCTAGGCTGTAACATTTATATGAACATTTTAATAGGTCTTAGGGGTTATTGCTATCCTAAAACCCACTAGCAAATTCTATTAGATTCCTAGACCCATAAACACCTGTATAGCAAGACACTATACATTGGTATTATCTCGTGCAGGAAACAAATTGAAGGAGTCAAATTGAAGTTACAACCATACCTCAAGACGCCGCATTCTTCCCTTCGCAATTCATTTGCCTTCTCTTTTCTAACTTATTATGTATTAAAAGTAATAAACCCTACTTGTTTAATTAATATAGGAAAACAAATAGTATGGGAAGTTACATAAATTACCACTTAGTCTACTAATAAAATTAGTTATTAAAATTTATCCCTTAACTAAATAATAAAAATTAATGAATAGTCCAAAATACTCATTAAAAATATTTCAAGATAACCTTGTAGGAAATCAAGAGCACTAATTTTCAAAATGACCTAACGGGTCATTACAGTTTAGGGCTTGTGTTTTAATCTTTTAAGAGTCGTAGATTGCATCATAGAATATAAATAAGAGACCAATTTCTGAAAGTCTGAAAAGTCATCAGACGAAACCCCTATCTACGGCCCGTAGAATGGTCTACGGCTCGTAAATGAGGTCTTGTGTAGACCTGTCTGGCCATACTTTTAATAGGGCAAATTTGACCTCTTCTGTTTTTCTAGGTCCGAGCAATGTCGTTTAAGGCCTCAAATGACCCCCTTTCCATCCTTATACATCCTTCACACCTTCACTTCAAGTCATTTCTCAAAAAGCCCTAAGTCTTAAAACTCTCTGAACTCTCTCAACTCTCTCAAGGCTTTCAAGTGTGAGGTCAAGCTAGGGTTTCGGATTTTCTATCTCCAAATCAAATTTTCTTCACCGTAATTACACCAAGGTATGTGGGTTGATTGTGGGAACCTTCCTTCCCACAAGTCCAATCATTTTTCTTATCCAACTACATGAAACTTATGGAACTTTATGCGTCTTTATGAACTTTTGCATATGATGTTATTGTTATGCATTGTATACATGATTTTTGTTTGAATTATTCAAATAATGATTTTATTATGCTTAAATGCCATTAGGGTTTGACATTGTGGAGGATTTTATTATATTAAAATTATATACACTACGATGCTATGAAAGACTATAAAAGAACTTGTGGATTTAGTTAGATTTAAGATATCCAAAATGAGGGTTTTACTACAATAATGGTGGATTGATTTGAATAAATTTAAAATGAATTGATTTTACTCCTCTTGTTTTATACTCTTGAATTGCATAGTTTTAAGTATATGTGCATATATCCATCATGTTTGACTAAATTTACATGACAAAGATTCTTATGTTAATGAAAGATTATTGCATTAATTACAAGATGAGCATGTGAAGATAAATTATGGGCTTCCAAGTATGTATTAACTCATGAAAAGTTTCTATAATTTATAAGTAGAATGTTGAGCTCTTATACTATATTCTACCCTCTTGTGAGTGAATAATGTCTACATAAAGGGGTCAAGTATGATAACCATTTTACCCTCATGTACAAACTAAAGCTCACTTGAACGGGTCAAGCATATTATAATCTCTACCCCCATGTGTAATGCAATGCCTACTAGAAGGGGTGAAGTTTATGAAATGTTTTTACCCTCTAGTATAAGGTATATGCCCACCTTTAGGGGTCAAGCATATGAATGAGCTACTCTTGCCATGTTATCATGTTTTTACAAGTCATTCAAGTTATGATTAAATTTATGATTATTTAAAGTATCCTGTGGGACTAGACTTAGTACCAAAAGAGGCTTAAGGTGGGGGCTCGACCCAAGGGGTCCTTGCATAAAATCTTGGTCTCTTAACTATGTGTCACCATAGGTTTATATTATTTCTCTAAAATGGGCTTTACTAGTGGGTCCAACTAGGTCAAGTTACCCACTATGTGGGGTCAAGCTTAATTTACCTTGGCAAGCAGATCACTCCTTTATTCAGTGTGGAGTGAATATCGGGATTCCAAATAGTAGAATGTTAGGTCTTACATGTCGGTTAGGGTCTCCTCCCACATATGTATGATATATTATGCAAGTGTAACAGTTTCCATTAACGTTTAAAATTAAGTATTGATAATACATATTGTATTGAGCTTATGTCTAATGTTTATGACTATGCATTTTGATTATTATGGCCTATGTCCTTTGTTGTATTGCACCCCGCATACTTAGTATATTTAAAGTACTAACACATACTTCTTTGCTTACATGATCTAACCATGTAGGAACCGGAGCTCCTATTCATCCTCCTCCTCCATGTGGCTAGCCGGATCCTTTGAAGACTACTATTGGTGAGTCCTCCACTTCGGGGACAACATCCACTTTACCATCATGTTTTTGTTGAGACATGTCTATTTTGAATTTTTATCTTTTAAGGGTGAGCCCGGGAGATGCTTTGTCCCCCGTTCCACTCGTATTAGAGGTGTTGTTGGATATGGATATTTATGTATTGAGCTAGAGTCTTACTATGTTTATCTAATTACGAAAGACTTCCCTTAGTCCCTTTTTCTTCTGTGCTAGTTGTATGTTGACTAATGAGATGGAAGTCTCAAGTCCCTAAAATATCCCCATTGCCTAAGTCACACTTACCCACCCCTTAGACTTTATTTGTTATGTGATTCATGCAAATCCTTTTCCCTGTAGCATCTCCATAGCGTGAGACCAAAGTCTCGCTTTCCCTTAGAATTATGTATTACTTCCTTGTTGGTTATTTATGCTTCCGCAACCAAGGATGTGGAAATGATATGCTAAAGAGGCTTGTTTGGGTTGCCTTGGGTTTCCCATTCGTCGTGTCATGTTTAGGCCCCAGGCTTGGATTGTGACAGAAGAGCATATAGATCATTTGAGGATTGTACTTCAGACTTTGAGAGATAAATAGTTGTTCGAAAAATTCAGTAAGTGTGAGTTTTGATTGAAGGAGTTGGCCTTTCTTGATCATGTGATATCCGGTGATAGTATAAATACAATGCACAAATATTTATTATTTTTGTGTCCTCTCTAATTTTTGAAAAAAAAAAATCTTTCCATCTCTCTTCAATTTTATCCATTTTTTCTCTCTTATTGCTTGAAATTTTTTTTTTCCTCTCTTCAATATTGTCATTTTTTATCTTTCAGTTTGGAAAAAGATTTCCCTCTCTCTTCAATTCTATTCTTTTTTATTTGTAGTATCGTATGTATTTTTTCTCTTTCTCTCGTCTGTAATTTCATTTTTAATTTCATAGACAAATTTCTTTTTCTTCTCAATCTCTTTAATTTTATACATTTTAGTTATAAAAAGAAAAAAGTTAACACTGATATCAATTTTTAACCCCTAATAAATAACTTACAATAAAATATCATATCTATGATATTATTTTACAAAGCAATATCAACATATCAAATGATTATACTAAAATAAATATATAAATAATAATTTTGCACCACAAAAGCATATTAAATTGAATTGTTTTTCACAATCTTGATTGATCCCATCGTAATTGGTGCTTCTTCAATTTTGAAATCCACATACTTTCCTATGATTCATTTCAATAAAAAGTTAAGAGCATACTAAACATAAGTTTTCACAAACAAATATGAAATAGATTGTTAAGTTTTTTTTTCTATTAAAAAAAAGTCATATACAGAATTATGATGATATCCAAACATCATCAATAATATATGACCTACACCAAAATATACACCAACAAGCATCAAATGAAACCAATCAAATACAAAATACTTACTAACCATGAAACACCAAATACTTACCGATATACAAATCATCCAAAATACATTCTTCTAACCAAAAAAAAAGTAACTTATGTCATACTTTATCTCAAAAAAACACCAAAAGATTCAAAAAGATATAACCATTTACAAAGAACAAAAAAATTTATCAATAAAAAACTGTAAACATTACCAAGTCGTAAACAGTATCCTAGACATATCATGTTATAATCAAATGAAAAACACAAATACCAGATACTACAATCAAACCAGAATTTAACCAACATGCAAATCATCCAAAACAAAATTTTCTTATATCATAATTTGACCAAATAAACACAAAAGGTACAAAAAAAGATATAACTATTTACAAAAGTACCAAAAATACCACAAATAAAAAATCCTAATAATTTGCAAATCAATATACAAACGACTAAATATATCACATTTTATACAATGTATTTTAATCTTCAAAGACTTTCTTCTCGTATACCACAAAATCAAAATCGACAAAAATCAATTACACACAAAAAAAAAAAAAAGGAAAACAAGAAAGCTAAAAACAATAAATAGACCATTTAAATACATTTTTATGTCAAATAGATAAACAACTAATACCATAATGTACCAAGAAAATGCCAAACGTATCAGAGATACAACACCAGTCATTACTATTTAAAAGGTTGTCGTTAAATGTATATACAATATATACTAATTCAAGACATTCATGTGAGATGTAGGTAATACAAAAAAAAAAAAAAAAAAAAAAAAAAATCAAACATTCTATGTAGCATTATGATGAATCAAAAAAGAGATTTTTTTTGTATTTATTATTAAACCAATTTTAAAATGAACAAAAAATTTATGTGTTAGAGATTCACGGTAAAAATGTCTTCCTTTTGTTAAAGAGAGAGAAGATAGTAATTTTAATGTACATGAGAATATTAAGTGATACGTTAATAAATATCAAGACTAAATTAAGGAGAGAGATTAGGAGTAAATTAAGGAAAGAGAATATCAATAAATGCTATTAAATAGTTTTTTTTTAAATGTTACAATGTTTTTAAAAAAATATGACATACAAGTGTTCTTTGAATTTGTTGACATGTCTAGATAATTTAGGATCTTAAATTATATAGAGATGTTTTTTCTTTTTTTCTTTTTTTTTTTTTTTTTGCTTTTTCAAATGATTTGACAAAAGAGGTGGGACACGATTTTATTCAGATATGCTGTATTTATATAAATGTTTTTCTTTGTCATTGTCAGAATAAATTAATTCTTTTTTCAAAAAAAAATAGGATCAAATCATTACAAAATTCCAACTCCTCTTTCCATAATAGATGTTTCTAAAAAGATTCAATGAACTTACGTGGAGAAGGACAAATATTTTAATTTATTATTTCTAATGTCTTGGCATACCTTCGCTATATTCACCAAAAAGCCTTATACTTCAAAGAGACAGAATAATTTTATATACAGCTATAGTTAAAATGCATGCACCAAAAACCAGAAGCTTAATCCAAGATTTAGAAATCATAAACACCACAAGACGACAAACATTAATAGTAGTATTACAATTGCATGTTAAGGCATGCAACTTATTATTATCATATGTACTTGCTCTATCACTAATTTACTACTGCAACCAAAAGCTAATTAACCAGTCACTCATCATTCACCCAGATAATACACACACCAAACAACTATGATACTCGATTTGATCATGTTCAATAGAACTGTTGCTGAATTGAAGCGAAGTCCTCCATCAGAAAAACATTAAGAGGATCGGAATCGACCATCCCTGAAAACTGAGATGAATCAGCTGGCTCCAATTCGAGGAACGATTCCAAGTTAGAAATCTGTTCCTTGAGCTCATAGTCATCATTAACAGCAGGCATTTCCATGGGGTAGTAGGGTGTTTGGTTCTGATATCCCAAGGAAGAGTTGTGATCAGACATTATGTTAGAACTCTCAAGGAATGCTGGTGATGGAGGATCAACGCACTGTCGCTTGGCGGGTGGTGAGGGGGTTGAGGTGGGAGGTGAGTGGGTAAAGTTGAGTTTGGCCTTGTCACCGCGAATGCGCTTGGCAGCCTGGTCGTAGGCTCTGGCAGCATCCTCTGCTGTGTTGAATGTACCAAGCCAGACGCGGACGCCCTTCTGAGGATCACGAATCTCAGCAGCCCACTTTCCCCATGGTCTCTGCCTGATTCCTCTGTACTTATTCTTCCTCTGCCTTGGCTCATTCATCTCCTTCTCAACCTTCACACTCCTGCCTGCATTTAAGGAATCAAAATACGAAAAGGTCGAACGAGGTGAATAATTCTAATCATATATGTTCAGATAATCCCCTGAACCCTTACTAGCTCCGGCTCTACCTACCTACATATCAAATTGATATTCATCGTTACATAAATATTTTATAGACACAACCATTACGCCACATGATAATTGATGGCTTTTCTTTATCACATCATTTCCACAATACCAATTACCAGCAGCTTCTGCTCCCATACAAGTGGTGATTGACTATGATCAGTTTTAGTTAGCAAGTTAAAGCAAAGCATGTCATATCAATATAAAAATATATCAAGTGCCCCACGCCATTAATTGTACATACGTAAAAAGAGACTAGTCACTTAATTCTTGGTAAACTATAATTTTGATGTCTAATTTTTTTTCTTTTTATGATTTTGGGTCGCTTTATTTTGAGTAATAGTTTAAATATTTCAAGAAATCACATAAAAATATATTATATCATAACTTACGATTTTTCTCCAACCAAAACGACCAAACAGTAATTTTCTAACAATTTACATACCAAAGAAATATTAAAAACAATTAAAACATAAGAGAACTGAAAGACAAAAAAGTTTTGTTTTCATCTCTCTTCTATCAATCAAATATTACTTCATGATGATTGATTTTCTTTTCTTCTTCTCTCTCTATTTTTTTCTTTCTTTTTTAAAAAACTATTTACGGGTTATGATAAGTTTGAGCATAATAATTGATTTTATAACGACGAAAAAAACAATATATTAGTTTGATTGAAGCAGAACACATGTTCAAATAGATAAATGCAATTGACGGATAATACTCGTAATATATGGATTTTTAATTATTTAAGGAACATAAATTTAGATATTACATCATTGCCGCAATATTTGTAGATAAGCTACAAATAATAAAAGAAAAGCCATAAAATCTCAAGGCATGTTCCACAAAGTATAGGTCACTTGAATTCGCAGCCACGTCCTACAGTTGCATTTATTCGTTGTTCATCCCAATGATTTTTCAATTATTTTTTCTATCTTTTACCACATCTGTGTCATTTTTAATCATCCACAACTACTTTGGGCTTTTTTTAAACAAAACAATAAACTATATAAATTTATTATGCATTCATATTAATTAATGTATGACTTTAAATCTTGTCAAATAATTAATTTACTAAATTTTAAGTAGTAAATATTAAGAAAAAAACATGATCTTTTCAAAAGAAATTCTCGATAGCTACAAGCAAGTAGAAGTAAAATTTTTGTTTTTATACCTGGATAAGTAAAAATAGACGGAGCAAATATTTATTTCCAGCTCCGATGAAAAAACAATGAAACCCAAATAACATCACTCCTAAAATAAACATTTTACATTATATTTCAGAAGTGACACTTTTGAGCTTAGCGTGTCTCTATGAATGGTAAGGTTTTAGACCTTACGAGTGGATTTTACTGGGTATGTTATTATTGTTGTTTGTTATATTTTATTTAATAGATTTTAAGGTATTAATGCACAAATTATAGATAATAAATTTAACAAACACAGAGAGAAGCTAAATAAATCATTAGATACATAGATATAAATCACATTGCAAGTGCACATATATATTACCTTTTTTGAGTTGGTTAGACTCGCCTGAATCTGATTTCTTAGGCTTATCGACGGAATGAATAGTCGCCGAGTGAGAAGAATCATCTTTTCCGACGGTTGAGGATGAGGAGGAAGAGGACCAGTAGTCGGAGACAGGGTCGAGCTCAGCCCAGAGGTCACGAGCAGAGAGCTTCCGGTAGAAGTTTCCAACGGGCTCATAATCGGAGATTATGGCACCTCCACACATCTTTTCTCCTTTTTTCCTTTTTTGAGTGAAAGAAACTGAAAGAAACGGAATAATTGTGCCTGGAGTAAGTGTTAATTTATAGGAAAGGAATTGCAATTTAGTCCTTTAATTATTCATTACTTTTAATATTGTGTCTCCAAGGTAATTAATGTAGCACATAGCACCTAAACTTTCATGGAATGTTCACTTATGGTCCATTCATATAAAATTCACGCAATTTCGAGAATTACTGTCCGTTAAAGCACATTGGAACTCGCGCTTCCGTTACAAATATGTAGCTATATACTTTTTCTTTTTATTTTTCATATTAGGATGTTGAAAAATCAATTTAACTTAAATTTAAAATCAAATTAAGTTATATTAAATTGATATTTTTAAGATAAAATTAAAATTATATAAAAAATATTATGTATAAGAGATAAATTTGTTTATATTAATGTATAAAAAAATATATTTTAAAAAATTTTAATCAAGATTTATATTATTTGATTCTCAATTAAAAAAATTATGACAAATAAAAAGCAATAAGGAATGGAACCAAAGAGTGGAGGACTCTCTCAAAACCATAGATATCGAAAAACCTAGTTTTGCCTATTCCGACGACCATGGCCGATCCGACAGGTGGTCAACCTTCAGGGGAAGGGGGGCCACAGAATCCAACCATTTCGTATGCAGCGGTGGTGAAACAGCCAAGAGAACCAGTGAAACTAGTACCATTTAAACCAGTTACATACCTGCACGGAGAACCACAGGTTATATGGGAATACGCTGAAGTGGATCAAATGATTATCAATGAAAATTTGGAGTATGCAGTGATTGGCAAGTTCTCATATGGGCGGCCAGAAATTCAAGAACTAAGAAGACTCATTTCCAAACAATATGAACTGAAGGGGGAGTGCAAGATTCGGCTTTTATGCAATAGACACGTTCTGATTCGAGCATCCCTAATGGAGGATTATGTGCACCTACTATCTAAACCGGCATTTTACATATCTCAGAGAAATGCATCATACCCAATGAGGACCTTTAAATTGGACCCAATGTTCGACCCTGCAGTAGAGACATCAACAGCCATAACATGGATCTCATTTCCAGTGCCCCCTCCTTATTTCTTCGGAAAGGAGGCTATATTTTCACTGGCGAGGGCAGTAGGGAAACCATTAAAGTTGGACATGGCGACAAGGAATCAAACCCGACCAAGTTGTGCTAGGGTGATGGTGGAGGTTGATCTACTGCAAGAATTCCCTAAAAGAATTAAAATAGGGGTCAGAAGGGCAGATGGAGAAGTGACAGAGAAGTGGGTTCCAATAAAATACGATTATGTACCAAAGTACTGTACGACGTGCAAGCTTCAGGGACATAACGAGCAACAATGTTATGTGCTGCATCAGGAGTTATATTCGGAAAATGAGGAGAAGAAAGAGGATGATAGTGACAATAAGGAAGAAGCAGTGGAAAAGAAGGGGCAGCTGAACAACAACAACCAAAGGAGAATGGAGAAGGGAGATGGGCAGAAAGGTGAGGAGCCAAAGTTAAAGGCCACAGTAAGGGGTTACAAGGGTCAAGATACACATATTTGGAATAGAATTGGGATTAAAAATTTCTTTGGAGCTCTTCAAAGGGATGGGCAAGGAGAGGAAGCAAATAATGCTGACAAAGAGAAAGTGGTAGAAGCAAATGCTAATTTGGGGAAAGGAGTTAAAGGAAAATGTAGTGTCCCAGAGTGTGGAATTTGACAAAAGAAAACATAAGAATGGAGAGAATACTCCAAACAACGGAGGATCGAAGGGGAAGACTGGCATCTCAGCCAACAGCGGGGATAAGGGACAGACATCAAAAACAAAGAGAGAGGGGGGAGTAGAAGGGGTAATTGAAGGAATATTTGGGAATGAATCTCAAAAAGAAACTGGGCAACAGAGTAGTACTGGCAACAATCAAGAGGAAGAAAGTGCTGGGAATACTGTTGGGTTGGAGCTGAACAGCTTTTTGATGAATCTTTGAACAAAGAAAAGGCAGATGGAGGAGGAAGATGAGGAAATAGAAGAGAACATCCAGCAGGTCAGTAAGAACGGTGATTTATCACCACGACAAGCAAACAACCTAAAGAGTGGGGCCAAAAAGTATAGATCTGTAGTGGGGTCAAGACAAAGAGCAATAAAGAAAAATCAAACAGTTTATAATGATAGAGAAGATGATATTTTAGAATATTCCATCGATTAATACTCAAAAATCTTTTGAAAGGTTAATAGAGTTGAATAGAAGACATCATTACTCATTCATAGCATTAATGGAACCATTTCAGGGACCATCACAAATTGGAGAATATAAGAGAAAGTTGGGTTTTGATAATGCTGCAGCCAATTACTCAGGAAAAATATGGTACTTTTGGAGGGAGGAATGGGCAGCTGAGGATACATTGGATACAATTCAACAGGTCACTGTCAAATTTAGGTTCAATAATAAACTTTTCCAAATTTCTATGGTGTAATGCTAGGTGCAGTGCACTGGAAAGGTTAGAGCTTAGGGAGTAATTAGAGTCTGTGGACCCAAATAACACCATGCCTTGGATTGTGGAGGGTGACTTTGATGCCATCCTTAATGAGGATGAAAACCTTGGAAGATTGGGTTTTGAACAACAGGAGGCTATAGATTTTGGTCTTTTCATTAGCAGTTGCTCCTTAGGGGAAATCAAATTCTCAGGGAGCAATTTTACATGGTGGAATGGAAGAATAGAAGAGGAGACAATAGTAAAAAGGATGGATAGAATTTTAGCAAATAATTTGGTCATGGAACTCTTTCCAGCCTCTGAAGTCGAACACCTCATAAGGGAAGGGTCAGATCATGCTCCCTACATTTGGTCTGTAGCACAGAGGAAGGGGTTATTATAAGCCTTTTCGATTTCTTAAATTTTGGGCTAAACACAAAAACTTCCATGAAGTAGTGAAGGAGAATTGAGCAGTGGATTTTGTGGGTAGCCCACTTTTAGAGTTACAGGCAAAGCTAAAGAGAATTAGAGAAACACTTTCTGGGTGGAGTAAACATGCTTATGGCAACATTTTTCAAAAGGTTTCAACCTTAGAAGATGTTGTTAGGGTAAAGGAATCACAGCTGGAGGTTCAACCTTCTGCAGCTAACAGAGAAGATCTAAAAAGGGTGGAGGCAGAACTCAAAATATAGAGGAAAACAAAGGAAGAATTTTGGAAGCAAAAGCTGGGATGAAGTGGATGCAAGAGGGTGATAGAAATACAAAGTTCCTCCATTCATATGGTAAAAGGAGGAGGAAACAATTGCATATTGGGGAAACTGTGACAACAGAAGGGGAGGTTATTAGCAAGGAAGAGAAAATAGGGGAAGAAGCCATTAATTTTTTTGGAAAACAGTTTCAGACAGAAGTCTATGATGGGGATTTTTCAATGCTTAATATTATTCCTAGATTGATCTCATAAGAGGAGAATCAGGAAATGGAGAGGCTGCCAAATGAGAGTTAAGTCAGAGGGGCTGTTTTTAACCTAAATGGGAATAGTGCTTGTGGACCAGATGGGTTCACAGGGGAATTTTTTTGATCATATTGGGGCATTGTGGAAGAGGATATAACTAGAACTGTCAGAGCTTTCTTTTGTGGTTAGGAGTTGACCAAATTCATAGCTCACATAAATCTGGTCCTAATTCCTAAAAGGGAGATAGTTAAAGGATTTTCTGACTTGAGTCCATCAGCTTGAGCTCATTTGTTAACAAGGTTATTTCTAGGGTGATACATGGGAGGCTGGTTAAGGTGCTGCCCAAATTTATTTCTCAGAATCAAACTAGATTTATACAAGGAATATGGCAGAGAATACTTCTGGCACAAGAGATAATACGGGATATTAACAAAAGGAATAAGCATGTGAATGTAGTGGTCAAGTTAGATATGGAGAAGGCTTATGACATAGTTTCATGGATATTCCTGTCTAAGGTGCTGAGACAGTTTGGCTTCTCTGAGGTGATGATAGATATGGTATAGAGGCTTTTGGTAAACAACTGGTACTCAGTAGTGATAAATGGGAAGTCATATAGATTTTTTAAGTCCACAAGAAGGCTGAAATAAGGGGACCCACTGTCACCAACATTGTTTGTAATCGCAGCTGAGGTGTTATCAAGGGATCTCAATAGCTTACATGAGGATGATCAGTACATTCGATATGGTTTATCTAAATAGAGTCATAAAATTAATCACCTTGCCTATGAAGATGATACCATCCTTTTTGGCTTTGGAGATAGAGGATTAGTGATTAAGATGATGAAGATACTAAGGAGCTATGAGGAAGTTTCTGGGCAAAGGATTAACAAGACTAAGAGCTCATTTTACTTACATGATAACACTCTTTTGAGTGTTGCTATTAGACTAAGAAGACTCACTGGCATTAAACAAGGTAATCTTTTTCTTTTATTTATCTTGGTTGTCCAATGTTTTATGGCAGGAATAGGATCAGTTATTATGAGGAGCTTGCTATAAAGATTGCTAGAAGAATCCTTTCTTGGCACAACAAACTGTTTTCTTTTGGGGGTAGACAAATATTGATCAGTCATGTTCTGCAAACCATGCTAGTTTACTTATTGATTGTCATGAACCCCCCAAAGAGAGTAACAGATTCATCAGCTGCTTGCCAGATTCTTGTGGAAGGGTGCAGGAGGCATAAAAGGGAAGCATTGGGTAGCTTGGAGTGATTTAAGCTACCCCAAAGAGGAGGGTGGACTGGGTTTTGGTCTCTAATTGATGTGAATAAGGCATTAGTGGCAAAATTGTGGTGAACTTTTAGAACTGCTACTACATCCTTATGGGCCCAGTATATGTGGGTTAAATACTGCAAAAAAGCACACCCTGCTGTGGTTACTAATGTGGGGGCCTCTATTACTTGGAGAAACATGATGAGAATAAGGGAGGACACTGAACATGAAATGTGGTGGCAAGTGAAGGGAGGCAACTCAAGTTTTTGATTTGATAATTGGACCAAGCTTGGTGCTTTATACTTTATGGTGGACACTGTGGTTGAAAAGGAGGAGGCAGCGATAAAATATTTCATTTCAGATGGGCATTGGGATAGAGATAAGCTGATGGAAGTTCTTCCTGAAGAGCTGGTAGAGTATGTTGCAGACAACAACCACCTGAGGGAGGAAAAACAGTTGATAAAGTTGGTGGATGGAGGACACAACAGGTAACTTCTCAGTCAGATCAGCCTACAAAATTTTGAGGAGGAAAAAGGAAGCTTTGACATGGACACAAGATGTCTGGGTCAAGGAACTGTCTTTAAAAGTGGCTTTTTCCCTGTGGAGGGTGTGCAAGGGTAGAATAGCCACAGATGATAATTTACAGAAGATGAGGATACAAGTTGTATCCAAAAGTTTCTGTTGTGAAAAGGGAAATAGGGAGACCATGGAGCACTTATTTCTAACAACTCCCATAGCACAATTGTTATGGAAGCAGTTTGTTATTTGTGCAGGTATCCAGGTGGAAGGAAAGCATTTGCAACAACTTATTCATAGTTGCTGGGAGTACCAAGGACCTACAAAGCTAAGAAAGGTGATGAAGATTGTGCCTGCAGTTATCATGTGGCACTTATGGAAAAGAAGAAATGCACTTAAATATGATAATGCATACCCTTATAACTGGATGGTCTTTCAATGCTATATGCATATTATTCAGTTTACAAAGGGTAAGTATCCTTGGATCAGGAAAGTGCCAGACATCAGATGCTCTATAACTATAAACCTAACCTATACTACTTAAAGGTTAGTCGGAAGCCAGCACACGAGAATAGAGTTACTTGCAACACTGATGGGGCAAGCAGGGGTAACCCAGGATTGAGTGCTTATGGATTTTGTCTCAGGAACTTACAAGGTAATTTAGTGTATGCTGAAAGCACACTGCATTGGTCATGCGACCAACATGGAATCAGAGGCCAGAGCACTTTAGTATGCACTAATACACTGTATAGAGACAGGAATCACCATAGTTCAGATTCAAACAGACTCCTTAGCCCTAAAGCATATGATTATAAGGGAGTGGAGAATACCATGGGAATATATTGAGGTTGTTGAGCTTATACAAAGTAACATGCGAAAATTGGATGTGGGCATAATACATATATTCAGAGAGGCAAATCAGTTAGCAGACCATATAACTAGTGAAGCATTTAACCAGGAACAAAAACTACAATTTTATAGTTTTGCACAATTATCAGTTACAGCAAAAAGGATCATCAATATGGACAAGAGTCAGACCCCCACACTGAGAATAAGGCCTAGGGCAGTTAGGCAGACATGAGATCTATTTACGGCAACTTGGCCCTACTTTCAAAGGATACAAGCTTACAAAAAATGGGAAAACCAGTCAACACAAAATGTAAGAGTCTTAGAGGCGGCATATACTATTACAGAGTTGTGCAGAGAACATATTTACCAAAAAAAAAAGGGTTAGAGTTCACCAAAAAGGCAGCCTATCTTCAGTACGGAAAGGAGAGCATATCATAAGAGTGAAGAAGGCTACACCAAGTTCAGCAAAAGGAGTCAATGGGGTTAATCGAGGAGACACAAAGAGACATCAAGCACAAATCGAGAAAGAGTGGGAGTAAATCGATACCTACACTTTGATCTTTATAGATATTAGAAGCCTTTGTTCATAGTTTACAGATCGACTGGCCCAAGGAGGAGCATCACATGGAACACTGAAGGAAGGGGAAAGTCAGCAACAACAACCAATAATCGAAAGAAAGATAAAGTCAGGCAGGAATAACTTATAGGAGCATAACGAAGCTGAGCATGAAGATGACAACAAAAAGGAGCTTCATCATCGGAGGAATGCGAACAGCCATTGTCTTTGTGGAGAAGAAATAGTCGAGATTAGGAAAGTGATTTTGGGGGAGCATTATAGACTGACCGATATTTTAGGGTATATAGATTTGGGCCCCCGAATTCTATTTGGACGGATCTTTTAATTAATAAAAGGGCCATGATAAGATTGCTAGCATCTGAATGCCAATAATAACGATTGATTCATTTGAATTGGTTGACATTTAGATTTCATATATTGATTATTGACTGCTTATTATATTCACTTATCGAAAGTGAAAAAAATCATGTTATGTGATATTACTTAATTTGATATGATAATTAAAAAATTTGTTTAAAAAAATTATATGAGCTAAAATTATCATTAGATATTTGTATGATTATAAATTATTTTATTAACGATAAAAAAATTATAAAATAATTAAATTATTCTAAT
>JAPFFP010000001.1:13163358-13187596 GCA_026153255.1 Solanum medicagineum
ATGGGCCCAACAAGCCTTATGTATTGGGTCATCTTAGGCCAATGCTCCTACAGGATTTTGGTATCGCTCTACGCTAGATGGACTAAGAGTGGGTTTTGAATATAGACTGGGAACCTATGTAGACAACCTGAGCTGGAAATCATGACAACCATTGGACGCATCGCGGACCAATAAATTGACATTTTCTCCGAAAAAGGTTAAAGTATTTAAAAGTTTGGTTGTAGGTTCGCAAACCCATTCTTTTAGATGCACAAGATAATATTGAAAAATGTTATGAAATGCAATGACAATTATGTATCTGAATTTAAACAAATAAAGCAAAAATAAAATAATTACATTATCAAATAGTTAGTCAAACAATTCAAATCTAATGGTTAGAACCTAATTAATTCCCAACAGAGTCGTCATTTCTGTTAATCGTGAATCATGGCTTTTTGAAGAAAAATTAGGCTTAAAAATTAATTAATTTAAGAAAAAAACTAATTTTTTCAACATATAAGAAAACGGAATCGCCACTTAATTTTTTTAAAAAAAATTAAGAAAACTTCAAATAATTTTAAGACCCTAACAGAAAAAGTCCTAAAATTTCAAAGAAATGGGTAAGGGTTTTTATTACTATTTCAAGAAGGTATTAGCACTTAAAACATCCGCTAACATGCGGTTAGCCGACGATTTGAAAATTATTTGACTAAATTTTGAAAAGATCAATGTCTAAAATAAAACTTAGAAAAATCTAAGGAAAGTATTTTCCGAAACACATTTGAAGTATTAAAAAGACTTAGAAATGCATTCTTCGGAATAATAATCATAAAAATCAATTTTTGACTAGCACAAATGGTTTGACTTTTGGAGACTTTAATTAGATTAAAACTAAATAAACAAAATATTAAAGTTAGAATCAGGTAATAACAAATAAATACAATAATCAAGTAAAAGGGGAAGAATATAAATTACTTAGGCTGGACAGACCCAAATTCCATATCCTAACTTCTGATAAATAATGTGCTTGCTTGACCCATAAAATGTAGTCCAACTGTTGTTGTTCCAAAACTTGGGCTTTGGCCCCTTTGCCCAACAAAGGCTTGCTGAGATAATGAGCTCTTAAGCTCTTTCCGACCCTATATATTAGAAAAATATACATCGTATATCAGTGAATATATCCTCTCTTCCACATGTATTTCAAACATTTCAGCCGCCTTGAACCATTCCTGCTGAAAACTCAATTTTTGTGCCTATTGCTAATATCATGTCACTATATAAAAGATGTATATCAGTGTATACAGTGATATTTGAGCCCCCAAAAATCTGTAATGCAACTTCTCTATCACGCAAAATGATCCCAAGGCCAACCCTAGATAAAAGGATGGATTCCAGCATGGACTCGAATGGAGGAGTTCATGCACGAAAAATAAATAAAGATGAATACCTTCAACATATAACATAAACAAGATTTGACAACTTAATTGAAAATATTCACTATTATATCATGACAAAACTCCACTTCAAAACCCATTTTTTTTTTTTGAAAATATCATGATGCCAAATCAAATTACGACGAAAAAAAATTAAAAAGAAAGGCATATGATGTTATGTTTTGGAGGGCAGCAAACTTGGGATGACGAATTAAAGAGGGAGCTTTCAACACCAAAACAGAACTCGCTTATGGGTTTCATAATTTTGAAATGAGAAAATTTCGGCCTCAGGGGCGTTCAAAGTGACTGGACTTTTCTTGAAAATTGGCTTACTGGAAAAAGAAACATTGATGTATATTTTTTAAGATGAGGGACGACTCCTCTTGAAATTTTAATGTCTCCTATTTTATCCGGAACTGCTCCCCCCTTACAGTGAGAAAAAGATAGGGATTTTATAGAGAAAATTTTGAATTTTAAAATTGGAACGTTGGAGAGAGACGTTGAGTTGTTTCAAAAATGGCTGCTGGAATTGGAGTTGTTGCAGATGATTGTAGCAGCATTTGCTGCAAAATTTGATTTTTGAGTCTTGTGCGTGAAGTGTGAGGAAGAGGAAAGAATGATAGAGAGACACGTGGGTCCCACGTGAAGAAAAAGAAAGTCAAGAAAACAAAAAGCAAAAAAGCAAAAGGAAAAGGAAAAAGGGAAAATATGCGGGGTTGGGAAAAATACGGGGTTAAATTTAAAATACACGACGAATTAAATTAGATCAATTAACAAGCTTCTTTAAATTTAACTAAACGACATAATTAGCTGAATTATTATCTAGTAATCTTTTTTGAAAAATAATTCATAATTTAACTAAAATGATTAAAAATCTTTTAGAATGACTTTCAAAAAGATTATTTCAAATTGTTAAAATTGAAGAAGCTCGATAATTAATTTATAATATGGAGGGTCAAAATTGGGTGTAAAGAGCTGCCCCTCATTTGGCTTGGGTCGATGAAAGAGACCCAAGGCAAAGGAAGTTAACGAATCCAATTTTGACCGACCACACTTTTGTCTTTTGAAAGAGAAGCACGGACTTTAGAAAATTATGGTCGGATCCCAGTGTCACATTTCCTACATATCTCAGGTTACATGAGAATTCAGGCTACTTGTAGTTTATGACGTTTGGTTTTACACACGATTTTAAAAAATTTCAAAAGGTATTTCAGAGTCGAATTATAGAGAGATCGAAAAGCTCAAGGCTAGAATGAGAAGAGGTTGGAGTACAGTCAACATGGAGCTCATCTACATGTCCCAAACATTAGAATCAGACTGCTTGTAGTTCGACTCAATTGATTGAAAAGAAAATCTTTTATGCTAAGATAACCTTTGATTAGGGGAATGACAAATAAATTGAGTATGAAAAAGAGGCTTGCAACCTCCTAATCATGAATGTGGTGCATTTCACACTCATAATTAAGAACTTACATGGACATAATTTTCAAAGCTCTTGGTGTATTGTCACTCATATCGGAAAGATTGTTTTAGGTGAGAGTTGAAATCATCCGGATGTGAAACTGAAATCGATGAATTCAAAGAAATACCCACATTCCCTTTGAAAGGGGTGTAGTTTGATTGTAGTGGAAGTCACTCATCAGCTTGTGTCCAAATAGTTTGACATTCCTCTTTGGACTATGTCCCAGTTTGCTGCTAAGAAAAATTCCATGTTGTACTGCATCCTACTTGATGACGTCCGCACCTATGGTTTATCTGAGAATTCTTCCTCTTGAATGCTCTCGACAAAGACTGAGATAAAACTTGTTAGTAGTAAATGAGATGAAAATATGATTTGTGCAAACTTGGTATAATGTGTCATATTGAAGGAGATGACGATCCAATAATAAATGTGTCACACTAAAGGCAGTGATGGTCCAATAATGTAATGTGTCACACTAAAGGCACTGATGCTCCAATTTAGATTAACTTGTCACACTGAAGGCAGTGACGCTCCAATTTGTCACGTTAAAGGTGAGTGACTCTCCAAAATAGATTAACTTGTCACACGAAAAATAGTGGCACTCCAATATGTCACATTGAAGGCGAGTGAATCTCCAAAATAGATTAACTTGTCACACTGAAGGCAGAGACGCTATAATTTGTCACGTTGAAGATAAGTGACTCTCCAAAATAGATTAACTTGTCATACTGAAGGCAGTGACACTTGAATTTGTCACGTTGAAGGCTAGTGACTCTCCAAAATAAATAACTTGTTACACTGAAGGCAGTGACGCTCCAATTTGTCACGTTGAAGGCGAGTGACTCTCCAAAATAAATTAACTTGTCACACTGAAGGCAGTTACGCTCCAATTTATCACTTTGAAGGCGAGTTACTCTCCAAAATAAATTAACTTGTCACATTGAAGGCAGTGACGCTTCAATTTATCACGTTGAAGGCGAGTGACTCTCCAAAATAAATTAACTTGTCACACTGAAGGCAGTGAAGCTCCAATTTATCACGTTGTAGGTAAGTGACTCTCCAAAATAAATTAATTTGTCACACTGAAGGCAATGAAGCTCCAATTTGTCACGTTGAAAGGCGAGTGACTCTCCAGAACTTGTCACACTGAAGGCAGTGACACTCCAATTTAAATATAGAATAAGTTGAAAAATTGTCCCGGTTGTATTGGTCTGGGTGAAATCTTGCGATCTTGGCCATTGTGCCAGGTTGTATTATCTATAACATTAAGAAAATTTGTTATAAATCATAATAGAGCAATAAGAAGAAATTTAGGAAATTAATAGAGTAGTGAGTAAAAGTAGAATTCATATGAATATTGACGGGGCCACTGTGCGTCAAATGATGCCTTGCGATTTTAGTTCCTGCATCCAAAGAAAAATGCTTAGTTTTAAGAGACTGATCCATTTGGTTTTGCCTCGCCATCTTGATATTTGTCCACCTTCTGATTTGCATGCTGGATTCATCTTGAAGTGTAAGTTTGATGGAATTTTTGAGGGTCTTCCTCAAAACTTCTACCCCAGTTTAGAATACAAAAGGAGTCTTAACTTTCCTGTAATTTCTAATTGATTTTTTGAGAGAACCTCATAAAATCTGCCCCAGTTGCAATTGTAATGTCATTTTGATTCTGACTTGTTGAAGAAAGTCTTCTTTTAAGGAATTTTGAGATCCTCTCAAAATTCTGCCCCCAGTTTTCATTGTAAAGAGGAATGAAAATCTTACAGGAAATTTGACCGAGCCGGTGTGGCGCCTACGTATCCCTCTAAAACAGGAATCAGGTCAAACGTAGTTCCAAACTGTAAAAGCGAATTGAGATTTTTTAGATTACGTGACCGAAGCCGATGAAGACTGCCAACGTATTCCACTTGGGAAATCAGGTCGAATGTAGTTCACATGAAGTGATGAATCTGTAGAAACCTTCTTGAGACCGCATAAAATATGAATGTTCTGCCAGAAATATTTGAAATTCATTTTGCTTTAATGAAGTCAAAAAGTTTGATTGCCAACATAAATCAGTTTCTCTTCTGTAAAGAAAAGAAAAACTCAAAAGGTGAAAGAGTTAGTCCGTTAATCATAATAATTGATTAAAGCACCAAATAACATTTGTTCTGCCTAAATAGATTGATCCAAAATCCAAAGAATGAGGTATTCTAAAAGAAATACCAAATAGACAAAAATTGATCTTTTAATGGATTGAAATGAGTAAATTATGTGATGTTCACAAACTGACCTTTTGAGAGGTTCAAATAAGAATAATGATGTCCAAAAATTTTGATTTTAAAATGATGGGGTATTTGGTAATTTCGGCTTATTTTGAGATAAAAAATTATTTTTTGAGGATAACAATACCAACGTGAATTTGAGTGATGACACAATTGAAACATAAAGAGTTATTTTAGGTACTTTTGATAATGAACTCAAAACATTTTTAAAAGACTCAAAAGTTGAGTTTATATGCCTAATATGTTCTAAGACTTTGGAATGGAATAATGGACCAATCATGTTCGAGGCAAAACATATGTGTTTAAACACATAAGTTAAACAACACAAATAAGCAAAGTTATATAACATTTAGCACATAAACGAAATATAACACATCCTAATGTACACGTGAACCTTTATGCCATGGGTAGGTCTTACAATTTGAATGATATATTACACCATTTGAAACATTCTATTGCCCCAAAAATATTACAACTTTTATAAATAAATTGAATGGTCATACATAATAGGGAAAGGGGAATAAATAATCAGTCCCACGCAAGGGTACAACTCTATACTAAGCCTTCATTAAAGTTTCCTTCTTGAACTTCTTGACATTCCCGAATGTCTTCGGATGAAGTAGTACCTCATGAAGATCCATTTTGACTAAGCTATTAAAATAAACCCAACCCCAAGGGACAATGGTTCGTCAAACGACATATACAACCTTCAAATTTTTAACACATAAATATGATCATCCGATTGGGCCGAGGCTGTTTTGAATTCAAGGTGGTCTTTCTAATGGGCCTAACACGCCTTACGTATTGGGTCGTCTTAGGTCAATGCTCCTACAGGATTTTGGTATCGCTTTATGCTGGATGGACTAAGAGTGGGTTTTAAATATAGACCGGGAACCTAGGCAGACAACTTGAGCTAAAAATCATGACAACCATTGGATGCATCGCGAACCAATAAATTGACATTTTCTCCGAAAAAGGTTAATGTACTTAAAAATCTGGTTGCAGGTTCACAAAACCATTCTTTTAGATACACAAGATACTATTGAAAAATGTCATGAAATGTAATGACAATTAAATATCTGAATTTAAACAAATAAAGCGCAAATAAAATAATTAGATTATCAAATAGTTAGTCAAACAATTCAAATCTAATGGTTACAACCTAATTAATTCCCATCAGAGCCGCCATTTCTGTTAATCGTTAAAAATGACTTTTTTTAAAGAAAATTCGGTTTAAAATTTAATTAATTTAAGAAAAAACTATTTTTTTTAAACAAATTAGAAAACAAAGTCATCGATTAATTTTTTAAAGAAATTAAGAAAACTTAAAATAATTTTAAGACCCTAACAGAAAAAGTCCTAAAATTTAAGAAAAATGGGTAGGTTTTTATTACTATTTTAAGAAGGTATTAGCACTTAAAATAGCTGCCAACATGCGGTTATCCGACGATTTGAAAATTATTTAACTAACTTTTGAAAAGATTAATGTCTAAAATAAAACTTGGAAAAATCTAAGTAAAAGAATTTTCACAAACATATTTAAAGTATTGAAAAGACTTAGAAATGCATTCTTCGAATTAAAAATCACAAAAATCAATTTTAAACTAACACAAATGGTTTGACTTTTGGGGACTTTAATTAGATTAAAATTAAATTAAAAAAATATTAGAGTTAGAATCAGATAATAACAAATAAATACAATAATCAAGTAATAGGAGAAGAATATAAATCACTTAGGCTTGGCAGACTCAAATTTCCTATCCTAACTTCTAATAAATAATTCTGCCTGCTTGACCCATAAAATGTAGCCCAACTACTGTTATTCCAAAACTTGGGCTTTGGTCTCTTTGCCCAACAAAGGTTTGCTGAGATAATGAGCTCTTAAGCTCTTTTTGCCCCTGTATATCAAAAAGGTATATACATCATATATCAGTGTATATATCCTCTCCTCCATATGTATTTCAAACATTTCAGCCACCTTGAACCATTCCTGCTGAAGGCTCAATTTTTCTGTGTTTTTTTAATATCACGTCACTGAATACATGATGTATATCAGTGTATACGGCGATGTTTCAGACCCCAAAAATCTGTAACACAGCTTCTCTATGATGCAAAATGACACGAGGCCGAGGCTAGATGCAAGGATGGAGTCCAGCATGGACTCGGATGGAGGATTCCATGCACAAAAAATAAATAAAGATGAATATCTTCAACATATAAAATAAACGAAATTTGACAACTTAATTGAAAATATTCACTATTATATCATGACAAAACTCCACATCAAAAACCCTTTATTTTTTTAAAATATCATGATGCCAAATCAAATCACGATGAAAAAAATTGAAAAAAAAGGCATATGATGTTACCTTTTGGAGGGCAGCGAACTTGGGACGACGAATTAAAGAGGGAGCGCTCAACACCAAAACGGAACTCGCTTATGGGTTTCATAATTTCAAAATGAGAAAATTTTGGCCTCAGGGACCTTCAAAGTGACTGGACTTTTCTTGAAAATTGGCTTACTGGAAAAAAAAAAAACCTTGATGTATATTTTTTGAGATAAGGACGACTCCTCTTGAAATTTTAATGTCCCCTCTTTTATCCGGAACCACTCCCCCCTTACAGTGAGGAAAAAAATGAGGATTTTATAGAGAAAATTTGAATTTTAAAATTGGAAGGTTGCAGAGAGACGTTGAGTTGTTTCAAAAATGGTTGCTGGAATTGGAGTCGATGGAGATGATTGTAGCAGCTTTTGCTGTAAACTTTGATCTTTGGGTCGTTGGTTGAAGAAGAAAAAAGGAGAATTTTTGAGTCTTGTGCGTGAAGTGTGAGGAAGAGAAAAGAATAATGGAGAGACACGTGAGTCCCACGTGAAGAAAAAGAAAGTCAAAAAAGAAAAAGTAAAAAGCAAAAGGAAAAGGAAAACGGAAAACATGCGGGGTCGAGAAAAATACGGGGTCGAACTTAAATACACGACGAATTAAATTAGATCAATTAACAAACATTATTAAAATTAACTAAGCAAAATAATTAACTCAATTATTATCTAGTAATTCTTTTTGAAAAATAATTCATAATTAAACTAAAATGATTAAAAATCTTTTGGAATGACTTTCAAAAAAATAATTTCAAATTGTTAAAATTGAAGAAGCTCGATAATTAATTTATAATATGGAGGGTCAAAATTGGGTGTCAACAAGTATGTAGGATGCAATGCAGCAAGAGATAGACATCATAATCAAAGTGCATAATAAAAGGCAATAGGCATAATATACCAATATGGCATGTATGATCAATGTATAAGTAAAACATACTTAACTAACTCATGCTCATATAGGATATCATATGTGTAGAAGAGACCAAGCTAGATTTCCAAATGTACAACCCTTTGGTAGGTTAGTGATGATGCCGCCCAATCACTTAGGTGGATGAGTACAAACCCCATCCAGGTTGGTGATAATATCGTTCCATCACCATGGTGGAGAAGTACAAACTCTTCCCTAGGTTGATGAGTACAAACTCCCATCTAGGTTAGCGATGATTTCGCTTCATCACTAGGTGGAGAAGTACTAACCCTTCCCTAGGTTGATGAGTACAAACCCCCATCTAGGTTATCCAGGTTCTTAGTCCCCCTGAATTGGGCACGGTCTAATGCAACACTTTATATAGAATTTATCATATACATAATCTCATTTCATCATCATATAGTCATTCATATCATATCTAATGCTTTGGACCTTCAACTCCTCAAGAAACCACATCCAGACATTTTATCAAACACTTAGAGGGTGTATAATGCTAGCATAAAAACCATAGAATATAGAGATGAAATCATGCAAGAAAATTCATTGTAAAACTATCAATCAACACCTTGCAACACCCTCAAGGAATATACATACAAACCCTTCTCAAATCTTACAATAGACCAAATATTTATAGCTCAAACATAGCAAAATAGTCACAACTTTACATAGCTTTAACATAGTGTACAGTAAATATCATAATAAGCAAGACCCATTTGTAAATCAACTTTAAATCATGCAATTTGAGTACAAGAAGGCTTGGGTATCATGGTGAAAGGAACCCATGCAAGAAACCCACATTTACTTTAGCTTTGGAGAAGCTCTTGAAGAAGACTTTAATGGCGACTTGAAGCTTGAATGAAATCCTTAAGATTGGTCTTGAGTTTTGGGACTTGAATCTTGAGAGAAATATTAGTCTAAGTGTTTGAGTGAGCATTGGAGAATGTTTAGGATGATATGAGGGTGAAATAAGGCTAAGTATAGGTACTTTCAAGTATGGGAACCCTTAGGCCAAAGACTTGAAAGTCTTGGACCGAAATCAAAAAAGTAGGACTAAAGATCTTAATCATGAGAATTATCGGCATAACCGGTGTACTAGTCAAACCAAAAGACACTACCCCAATTTCAAAATTTCGAAAAGGGACATTCAAGGCCTCATCTACTACTAACAACAATTCTATAAACAAAACAACTTAGGTTCAACATCTCCAATTCTCACAAGATGATAAATGTAACCCCTTAGAGACCAATTGTACCTTAAGACATGAAATGGACCTACCATCTTGCTATCACTTGACCACCACATCAAAACCAATAAGCCACAAGGCAAGACCTAATGCAATACAAATTTGGATCAACACCTATCAACCTTCTAGAAGTAATATACTTAACAAAATGATATAAACCAAAGGTTCGCACAACAACTTGGGCACACAAGAAGCCCAACTAGCAACCAAAAAGAATATAGAAGAATTAGTGGCACACCGAGCCTATCAATGCCTACACAACAAAGCCAAGGAAACTTCAACTTATAGGCAATAGCATCGAACATGCCATCGCATCCTTGAGCCACTTGATCAACATAACCACCTTGATCCAAATATTGACCACCCTTACTCTTCCTTTGAACATATGGACAATCAATAATCTTGTGTCCTACCTCCCCACAACCATAGCATGCACTCGTGTTCCTCAAACATGCTCCATCATGCCTTCTCCCACATTTTGGGCATCTAGGATGAATCACCCCATTGTCACCCCTTTTACACTTATGAGGGCACTCTTTTATCGTATGACCCATCTCCCCACAAAAATAACAAGCATTAGTACCTTTCAAGCATAGGCCATCATGGCCTCTACCACACTTTGGGCACCTAACATAAGGCACCACACCATATATCTCTTCCCTTGGAACTCTGGAACTTACCCCCATTACGGGTCCTCTTGGCCTCACTACCTCCCTTCTCACCA
Organism: Solanum medicagineum; assembly: GCA_026153255.1. NCBI lineage: Eukaryota > Viridiplantae > Streptophyta > Magnoliopsida > Solanales > Solanaceae > Solanum > Solanum medicagineum. The sequence continues at coordinate 13,173,767 of JAPFFP010000001.1, forward strand.
CTAGAAGTCTCGGGAGCACAGACTTGTTGATTGATTTGATTTACCAATGTTGTCACCACTTTGGCCATTACCCATAGAACATTACGAACCTCCTCATTCGACATATCACCATCTTGAGTAGCTTGACATAAATCCTAAAATGTAACGGTTAGGGGTAAGCAATAAGCCGTAGGGGACCTAACTCTATGGCACGACATGGATCATAAAGAAGTGAAATATTTCCTAGAACGGCTCATAGCCTGCTACTCATAGTTATGGTGCACAACACAGCCTTGAATTAGACTCTAATCGACGCGGTGTGTTGGATTCCGAGGATCTATCAACCTAGTGCTCTGATACCTTCTTTGTCACGACCCGGACCTAGGGCATAGTCGTGACCGACGAATGGGGAACCTAAAGGAACCCCAAACAAGCCTCTTTGCATATAGACATCCTTGGTTGCAAAAGCAAATAAATATGATAATAAAAGATAAACATAAACAAGGGAATTGGGACTAAGGGAGAGATAGTTCAATACTTAGCTAATATGCCAATGTTTAGAAAAAAAGGGCAAGGGACTAAGAGGAGAAAAGCTTGCATAACATCATAATTAAAAGACAAAAAAGTCAAGGCTCATATCATAGATACATAGCATGTCCAACAACACCTCTACTACATAGATAAGAGCGGGGGCCAAGACAAAGCAACCGGGCTCACCCTCACTAGTCAAGATAGAAAAATAAAGAAGAGTGTCTCATTACATAATAAGAGACACATACACTAAGGTCCCCAAAGTGGAGGACTCACCAACTAGCTTGAGTAGTACTGAACTAGCCACATGGAGGAGGAGGATGATCAACTTAGGCTTCGATCCCTACATGGTAATATTATGTAGGCATAAAGTATGCGTTAGTACATTTGAATATACTAAATATGTAGGATGCAATGCAACAAGAGATAGGCATCATAATCAAAATGCATAACAATAGGCAATAGGCATAATATAACAATATGGAATGTATGATCGATGCATAAGTAAAACATACTTAAGTAACTCATGCTCATATAGGATATCATATTTGTAGAAGATACCAAGCTAGATTTTCAAATGCAAAACCCTTTGGTAGGTTACTGATGATGTTGCCACCTCACCTAGGTGGATGAGTACAAACCCCCATCCAGGTTGGTGATAATATCGTCCCATCACCATGGTGGAGAAGTACAAACCCTTCCCTAGGTTGATGAGTACAAACCCCTATCTAGGTTAATGATGATGCCGCCCCATCACCAGGTGGAGAAGTACTAACCCTTCCCTAAGTTGATGAGTACAAACCCCCATCGAGGTTATCTAGGTTCTTAGTCCCCCCGAATTGATCATGGTCTAATGCAATACTTTATATAGAATTTATCATATACATAAGTTCATTTCATCATCATATAGTCATTCATATCATATCTCATGCTTTGGACCTTCAACTCCTCAAGAAATCACATCCGGAGATTTTATCAGACACTAGAGGGTGTGCAATGCTAGTATAAAATTCCATGGAATATAAAGTTGAAATCATGCAAGAAAATCCATTGTAAAACCATCAATCAACACCTTGCAACACCCTCAACTAATATACATCAAACCCCTTCTCAAATCTTACAATAGATCAAAGATTTATAACTCAAACATAGCAAAACAGTCACAACTTTACATAGCTTTAACATAGTGTGCAGTGAATATCATAATAAGCAAGACCCATTTGTAAATCAACTTTAAATTATGCAATTTGAGTAAAAGGAGGCTTGGGTATCATGGGTGAAAGGAACCCATGAAAGAAACCCACATTTACCTTAGCTTTGGAGAAGCTCTTGAAGAAGACTTTAATGGAGACATGAAGCTTGAATGAAATCCTAAAGATTGGTCTTGCATTTTGGGACTTGAATCTTGAGAGAAATATTAGTCTAAGTGCTTGAGTAAGTATTGGAGAATGTTTAGGACGATATGAGGGTGAAATAAGCTAAGTATAGGTATTTTCAAGTATGGGTATCCTTAGTCCCAAGACTTGAAAGTCTTGGATTGAAATAAAAAAAGTAGGACCAAAATACCACGACGCGGAATACTCACTGGAATATGCATTTATGCACAAATGCGTTTTACAAAAACAGGCATAAATTCTTCATTTGAACTTGAAATAAGGTGAAACCAAGTGCATCGGAAGCTAATTCAAAGAGAGTTAATTTAGTAGGTCGTGGACTAAGAGACATGCCCCTTTAAAGTTGACCCTCCTAACTCGCGTTTTTGTAATTTTCGGATTTTGATACGGTTGCTTTAAAATTCTGGTTAGACCTATTCTCTACTTAATTTTGCCACCCTAACAAGAATACGAAGTCAGATTTTTGAAATAATGAACGAATTTTTAGACATATGAAAATCACGATTTCGGGTGCTTCTGAGGCACATTTTCGGGCACTTTTTGGGGTCGTTTCAACTAGGGTCACGAGCCTATTGGATACATTTGCTTTGAGTTGGATACATCAATCCTAGAGCATTAATTCTAGCCACAATGAGGGAGTGTGGTATTGTGGCAATGGTGGGGTCACCAAGATTAGTCTCTCTGTTGTGGAGCCTGGTCTTATTGGTGTGGTGCCTGATTTTCCATTTTTTGGTTCTATGGTTAGGGAGGTTGCTTGATGGGGGGTTTAGGCCAGCCATTTGAGCCTTGTTATTAACAGAGGAGGTGGTGTAAGTGATGCGACCACCATTGTCACTTCAACAGGGCTAACATTATGATTGTTGTCATTAGAGCATAAAGCTTTGTGGAGGTAAGAGGTTAGAGATTTTCTTTTGTTGTTTTTGCTCCTAAAGGATGATGAAGTGTTTTCCCCATCGGGTTCAATGCGGATGGCCTCATTAATGCCACACTGAACGAGGGGCATTGGTGGTTGAATTTCTGCAGAGCCATTAAGGCCTTGCTTGATGACGTGCCTTTGGGGTAGGGTCACAAGTTGATATCTGCAGAACCATCCATCTTTGATGATGTCTTGATGACGTGCCTTTGAGCTTGCATGATATCTGCAAGCCAACCACACAATACATGTGAGCATCAAGATGTTTGAGCAAATGAATCACATAACAAAGAACAAGAAACAAAAAATAATTTAAGTATTTTAAATTTATTTCTTGTTCTTTGTTATGTGATTCATTTGCTCAAACATCTTGATGCTCACATGTATTGTGTGGTTGGCTTGCAGATATCATGCCTCTAAAAGAAAAACGAGCAATCCATACATTCCAACAGAGATTAGTCGACGAATCTTCTGAGGTTGAGAGATCTGAGGGGTCTCTAGAAGTTGACAGGGTCAGAATAGACCCCAAGGCTAATATAGCTCAGACCTGGGCATGCATAGCTCAGACACTGAGGTAAATCAACAATTCCTCCTCGTCTGAAGAGGAGGAACAACAGGGTAATGGAGACAGGTCTGAGAGCAGCTTACCACAGATGACCCCACACACTCAGTGTCAGAGTCGTGTTTTTAGAGCACCTCCCAGTCCCAGCAGGAAGAAGTCCAATCATGGCCCCCAGCCGACCGCAGATGGCGTGTCCCAGGGATGAAGGAGATATATGACCAGGGGTTAGAGCCCAAGGGACAGGGGAAACCTATGCAGGAATTTCATGAGGAGTCTAGACTTAACGACTCAGGATTAGATAAGGTGCCAAGATTAGATGAGAAGATAGATGGACATGGACTACGATGGACAACACAGCAGTTGGGCAAGTATGCCCCTTACGTGGTCCGTGAGTTTTCTGAAGCCTATCTTGCTATATGCCGCTGAGGGTTACCAAAAGAACAAATTTAAAATACTTAAATTATTTTTTGTTTCTTGTTCTTTGTTATGTGATTCATTTGCTCAAACATCTTGCTGCTCACATGTATTGTGTGGTTGGCTTGCAGATATCATGCCTCTAAAAGAAAAATGAGCAATCCATACATTCCAACAGAGATTGGTCAACGAATCTTTTGAGGCTGAGAGATCTGAGGGGTCTCTAGAAGTTGACAGGGTCAGAATAGACCCCGAGGCTAATATAGCTCAGACCTAGGCATGCATAGCTCAGATAGTGATGTAAATCAGCAATTCCTCCTCGTCTGAAGAGGAGGAACAACATGGTAATGAAGATAAGTCTGAGAGCAGCTTAACACAGATGACCCCACACACTCAGTGTCAGAGTCGTGTTTTTAGAGCACCTCCCAGTCCCAGCAGGAAGAAGTCCAATCATGGCCCCCAGCCGACCGCAGATGGCGTGTCCCAGGGATGAAGGAGATATATGACCAGGGGTTAGAGCCCAAGGGACAGGGGAAACCTATGCAGCAATTTCATGAGGAGTCTAGACTTAACGACTCAGGGTTAGACAAGGTGCCAAGATTAGATGAGAAGATAGATGGACATGGACTACGATGGACTACATAGCAGTTGGGCAAGTATGCCCCTTACGTGGTCCGTGAGTTTTCTGAAGCCTATCTTGCTACATGCCGCTGAGGGTTACCAAAAGAACAAGAAGCCGATTGAGCAGCCAAGGTTATGGGTGGTGCCAGTTTGGGGCTTGGAGAGTTCCTATTTTGGAGGAGACTATTCAATGGATTCAATTTGGGCCCACTTATAGAGTACCTCAATCCAGAGTATGACAGTCGCATCGGCAAAACAAGGAGAGCGATGAGTGAAAAAGATGTTGTGTCCAAGACCGAGATGCTACAGTGGGTAGCTAGCTAGATATGTGAGGAGGGGTTCGAGCCGACGTGGGTTACAAACCGCACAGATCCAATAGTTAAAGACCACCTCTTTTTCCAAGCCATGTCTTGGTAGTCCATTATCCGTTGGCGTATTCGGCCTACTTTCATGGATAATGTGATCACATTGGAGAGTTGTGTTATTAGCCAGCATTCTAGCTATTTATGAGATAGATTGGGCCAAGATTATCTCCGAGTAGATCTATGAGTCCGTCGTCCAAACAAACATCTCACTGCCATTTCCAGTTTTGATCCACCAATTACGCAGTGTAGAAGGTATGCCCATAGAACCCCACTGGGACTAACATATCGAGGCCACACGCACTATAGATCCCAGCCTGATAAAGGCTGATGAGAAACCGATGGCCCTACCCCGTGCAGCTCCTTCGGCTATTCTAGATCCATTCCCAATTGAGCCTCAGACTCAGGGTTCGACTCTAGCTACCACCGGTACTACTCCAGTAGCTACAGAGCCTACACCAACAATTGAGATTGAGTTCACGCCATCCTTCAGAACTCCAACACCAGCAGCTTCTATATTACAGGTTGACTCTATTATCTGTGTTGTTGCTTTTTAGGCACTATTACTCAGGGTGGCTACGGCGAAATCTAGATTATAGGCTTTAGTAACACAGGTCAGACCTTGGGTTAGCCAGACCGAAAGGGACTCAGAGGAGAGGATAAAGGCATTCGCTTGCGATTTGGTTGATGAAAGAGTTAGAGGGGTGGATGCTTGAGTCAATGCTTTTAATGGCGAGAGTCCAGCGGAGGCTTGAGGGTGCTAGGCCTGCTGACATGAGTGTGGTGACTAAGGAGTTGGCCAAGTTCAAGGCCGACTTATTACAGATGTTAGCAGCCCCTGTTGCAGTCCCAGAGGTGGAACTAGCGGGTGACGAGGTGTTTGACTTGCTATTTGACCTCTCGCATGCTCATGGGAAGAGATCCTTCGAGACATATGAACTAGAGTTGAGCCAAAAGAGGCCTAGACCCGATGACCAAGCAACGCTGGTGGTGAAGCCGATACTAGAGGAGGTGGTGCAGGAGTCGATCCTATTGGCAACTATAGAAAGATAGGGAGCAGCAGCATTCACATGGAGAGGGTAGCTCACGTACAACTGCGACCTAAATTGCTGAGGAGGAGGTCATGACCCAGGACCCAATTGACCAGCCAGATGCCGGTGCTTGATGCACCATGATGTTTGGTAGGGTGTGGGAAGTTATGGATTAAGGTGAAGTCTGAGTAGCCTCGAGTCCATAACTTCTCCTATTTTTGATCTCAAAGTTTTCTTATCGGGTTTCTTTTTCCTTCTACATGTCTAGCTTTCTATTAAACCGGCATATTTTAGGTAGTGTAGATAGTTTGTAAATACATAGTAGTATTATCTGTTGGCATATACCGAGTCTTTAAATGCATTTTAAATTCTGATGCAAAATTGGGTACCTAAAAATTTTTGAGATTGTTATTGATGCATTCATGTATTTTGAGTATCTAGCAATGTTTGTTTTAATAATGTGAAGGTAAGCTGAGGCTTGAAGCATGACCTGTGAGTTTATACTTGATTGTGGGTGCAATGCCATGTGTGTTGTGAGCTTATTTTGCCGCATTCATGCATCATGTATGGACCCAGAAAATGCCTTGTTTACTCTGAAAGGTGTTTGGTGATATAGTTGATTTGGAAAGGATCTCAGGCCTTTGTTCTTTTAGTGAACCCACTTTTAGCCTAAATGACCTACCAAATGAGTGAGTGAATCCTTTGTTCCAAATTTTTTAGCTTCTCATGTGCTCATTCTTTCTTGACACCTTACAGCTTAACCTTGTTTAATGAAATACCTTGATATTGGCCCTGGTCTATCCTTGAGCATGTGAACCTTGATTGAGGCTAAAAGCCTAAGTTGAGGTTGGCTACAGATAGTGGCCTTTGTTTGGGGAATAGATATTGTGTACTTCGACTCAGGATAAAATCCTAAGTTGAGGGTGTCCCTTATTGTGTTAAGTAATAACAATGAGGTGATTAGTTGGGAAATAAAGAAAGAAATAATCATGAGCCGGGTGAAGAAAAAGAAAAGACAAATGCCTTGAGCTGAGAAAAAGTAGCAAAAATTGAGTTTTGAAATAAGGCATAACTGAAAATAGAAAGAAAGCACTCGAGAAAAGTTTGAAACAGGAAAATAAGGGTAGAGTTAATGAAAATGTTTGGGTTATGAAAGCAAAAGTGTTGGTAAATATGGTTCAAAGATAACTTTAGTCACTACTTGCCTAAAGTACCATGCCAAAACCCCCTGAACCTATGTTACAAGCCCTTAAGTCCTAAAGTGATACAAATCCACTTTGTCACCAAGCCGGAAGATGAGAATAGAGGCATGCCTACGGTGTTAGTTATTTTCCATGAATCTCATTTGAGAGAGTGAGAATGCTTCCTCAGTCCCCGATTTCTAAATGTTTTCTGAGTGAGTAAAAGGGACTTTTTTTCTGTGAGGGCATTTGCACTACTTGATTAGCATATGGCTACACCAGTGATTGTGGATGATTAATGCTCCTTAGCTCATCATAATTGGGTTTCCATATTCATCATCATGTTTTTGTTGTGCTTAGTAGGTCTGCAATTTGGTTTTGAAAATGATAGTTGGGTAACTGGATTAGAATGAATTATGTATATTCCATTGATATAGCTGCTATGTACTTCTTGCTGTCTGTATAGATTGAGTCATCACTTGAGGACAATCTGCAATCTAAGTTGAGGATGTTGATGTGCTGTCAAAATACAACACATTTGAAGCCCAAAACTAGGTATTTTATGAGTTCTTAATGCGACTTTTTATGGTTTTTATGTGTTTTTTGTTGTTCTTGCAGAAAAGTTAGGTTGGCATGATTTAGGAGAAAAATTGTAGATTTTGCTGAAGCATAGGACAAGTTCACCTACGAGACATAGCCCAAGCTACAAGTCCTAGGGTGTTATCGTAGCAAGAAATAGAGACCAAAAATCAGAAATCTAATAAGTGAAGGTCAACCCTACGAGCCGTAAGTCTCATTACGACTCGTATAGGTGTACTCTTAGCAGGAAATAGAGAGCCCAAACTTTGGATCAACAATTGAAGTCCTAGACTATGAGAGGATCATACGAGTCGTAGCCTTGCTGCCAGTTGAGTCCAAGATATCAGTGGGTCATACCAGTTGAGTCCAAGATATTAAAAACCTGAAACGAGACCCTGATTATGACTCGTAGGTCACCCTACGAGTCAAACCTGTAAGGTGTACCAGCTGCTAGCTGTCTTTTCTCTATAAGTTTTAGGGTTAAATTTGTAACTACAATAAATACTTTAAGTTAGATTTTTTTTAAAAAGAGAAGAACGAGATTCCGTTGTAGAGACATTGAATGTGCCTTTGAATATTCTCTCAAGAATATTTTAGGGTTCTAGGAAAGTTCTTCATTTTTCTCTTGGAAAACCCAATTTTAGGGATTGCAAATCTTGCTTTGTACTCATTATGAATCTATCAAGCTTGTGGTTTGCAACTTGTGGTATCTTCAATCTTCATTGCTTTGGGTAAAATTCTCAATCATGTCTTATATTTGCATGTTTTTGGTATCACTTTAGCCATGAGTAGCAAAGCACCCAAAACTTGGGGTTGTGGGAAGCATGGGATGTTGACTTGAGATGACCTAGGTTTGTGCATTTATATGACTGGGGTTTTGCATGTATGATCTATTTCTCTTCATTATGATTGTTGCTTGGTGGTGGCCAACACTAAACCCCGCCTACTATCACGATCCCGACCAAGGTAGTGACGAATAGGAAAAGAGAAATAGATAACAGGATTTGATTGATATGTTCTCATCTAATCAACTAAACCTTACCAAGGGGAGGTTGATTGGCATAATAGGTAACAATTAGTTGGCACGCCATGATTGCTGACCAAGCGCCGTGGTGAAATTCGACCTTCATCTTCTTAAGAGGGCTAAAAGAACCTAAGTTACCATCCTACATACGAATCTCTAATTGTAGTTATGCTATAGAGGTTAATCGAGTCAACAAATAATGGGGAACACAATTCCCAAGTTGTCCCTAAAGTTGAGTGTTTTCTCGCATCGTAATATAGTGTTAGTTTTCGTTTCTATTCTTGAATCATAGAACCCCCCCTCCCATTTAGAGATTCTAGTTATAGATACTCAAAATGATTGATAGTGAATTCTTGTAGTCAAGCTCTGTATTTCCTGAGGATTCAACCCTAATCTTAGGTTAGGTTGATTATTGACAATGATGACTTTCTTATTGGAGCATGAACATCAGCTACATCAATAGCTAAATCCACAGCTAGGGTTGTGGGAACCATGAAGAACTAACAAAGTAAACCCAGGTAATTTACAATTCTTGGATTTGTTATATACATGTATTAATCAATTCTCTTCGTTTCACATATTTTCTAATGGTGGCCAACATTAGAGCCCGTCTGGTGTTGCTGACTATACTAAGGTAGTAATGACTAGGAAAAGAGATTGATTAACAGGATTCAATTGATGTGTTCTTATCTAATCAACTGAGCTAGGCCATGCGAAGGTTGTACTAGGACTTATAGGTAATGGTTAGTATTACACACTATGGAGATGGGCCAAGTTGCATAGTGAAATCCACCTCTCACCTTTGACAAAAGGGCTTGGTGAACTTAAATCACCATCCTGCATGATATATAATAGACAAGAGTTGGGTTATCCAGTGATACTAAGTTGGGGAATCATGTGGAACATAATACTCTAGTTGTTTTCTATTATTGATTGTCTCTCATGATAGTTAGTTTAGCTTATTTTCTTATTGATTAAAGCAAGCACCCCCCTTTCAGGGAATCAAGTTGGTGAACTACTTGGATTTCTTGTTGATGAATTTGTCTTGAGTCTACGTATTCCCTTTGGGTTCGACCCTAACCTTGGTTAGGTTTTATATCTTGACGGCTACCGCTTTATTATCTAAAAAGGAGGTGTAACTTGGGCGACATCAAGAGGGCCCGTTATGATAGTGTGTTGTCCAACTCCAAGGGCGCTTCCAACAAGGACAAGGTTCTAATGCAAGGTTTTCTAATGCTATGGTGCCTCCTCCCAGGGCACCTATTGAGGATGGACCATTGCCTCCATGATGTGACAAGTGTGAGAAGGCGCTCCAAAAAGTGCTTGTGGGGTTCAGGTGCTTGCTATGGTTTTGGTGAGACAGGCCACAAGCTTGTTGATTGCCCAAAGGTACTGAAAAAGGGTCAAATGGTTCAAGCCAATCAAGTCTAACCAAGAACTCCACCAAGTGGTGCCCCCAAGAACAATAGGTTTTATGCTTTGCATGCTCGACAGGAAGTGGAGGAAACTTTGGATGTTGTGATCGGTATGTTAAAAGTCTTTAATTTTAATGTTTATGCATTGCTTGATCCCGGTGCCAATTTATCTTTTATGACTCCTTTGTTAGCTGTTAAGTTTGGTTTTGAGTCCTGAAATCTTGAGGGAGCCCTTTTCAGTCTATACTCTCGTAGGTGAATCTATTGTTGCTCATAGAGTTTATCGAGGTTGTCCTGTTTCTGCATTGCATAAAGTCTTCTCATATGATCTTATGGAAATTGAGATGTTTGATTTTGATGTGATCTTGCGGTTGGATTCGTTGTATGCTTCATATTCCTCTATAAATTGCAGAACCTGGAAATTCAAGTTCCAATTTCTGGATGATCCCGTTCTTGAATGGAAGGGTAGTGACTCCGCTATCAAAGGTCAGTTTATTTCCTACCTCAAGGCACGAAAGATGATCTTTAAGGGGTGTATTTATCATATTGTAACGGTCAAGGATGGGGAGTCTGAGTCGCCTACGCTTGAATCGGTTCCGTTAGTGAATGAGTTCCTGGATGTGTTTCTCGAAGACTTGCCTGGTATTCCACCTGAAAGGGAGGTAGACTTTAGCATAAATCTTCTCCTGGATAATCAACCTATCTTTATCCCTCCTTATCATATGGCACCGACTGAGTTGAAGGATTTATTGAAGAACTTGTTGGAGAAAGACTTTATTAGGCAAAGTATATCTCCATGAGGTGCTCTAGTGTTATTTGTAAGAAAGAAAGATGGATCCCTTCGGATGTGCATTGATTATAGGCAACTAAATAAGGTGACCATCAAGAATAAGTACCCTTTGCCAAGAATTGATGACTTATTTGACCAACTTCAAGGGCCACCCATTTTTCAAAAATTGACCTCCGTTCTGGTTATCATCAGTTGAAGGTTAGGGAGTGTGATATTCCCAAGACGACTTTTTGGACTAGGTATGGACATTTTTTTGAATTTTCTGTGATGTTTTTTTACTAACTCTCTGGCCGTGTTTATGGATCTTACGAATTGGGTGTTCAAGCCATTCCTTAATAGTTTTGTAGTTGTCTTCATCGATGATAACCTTATTTATTCCCGAAGTGAGTGGGAGCATATGGATCATTGGAGGTTGGTCCTTCATACTTTGAGGGAGAAGAAGTTGTATGCTAAGTTTAGCAAATGAGAGTTTTGGTTGGGTTAGTAGCCTTTCTTGGTCATGCGGTGTCTGATGATAGTATTAAAGTTAACCCGAAGAAGACTGAGGCCTTGAAGAATTGGCCTAGACCATTGACTCCATCAAATATTTGAAGTTTTCTTGGGTTGGATGGTTATTATAGAAGGTTTATTGAAGGGTTCTCAGTTATTGCATCTCCATTGACCAAGTTGAATCAAAAGAAGGCTATGTTTGTATGATCGGATCAATGTGAAAAGAGTTTTAAGACTTTGAAGGACTGACTTACACTGGCTCCTGTTTTGACTCTACTAGATGGCTAGATGGGTTTGTAGTGTATTGTAATTCTTCTCGGGGAATCCCCATCCGCACCCGAATTTGCTAAATCTAGTATAGTGGGTCTTGTTCCGATGCGGGAAAAAATCTTTTTAAAAGGCATCTCGGCGTGGGATTCTTTGATCTGGTAAACCCAGAAAGTCAAATCTCAGTTTGAAAACCCAATACTTGCATCTTAGGAAATCGAGTTGGGTTGTGTACTTATGCAACATGGTAAGGTGATAGCTTATGCATCAAGGCAATTGAAGGTACATGAGTGTAATTACTCGACTCGTGATCTTGAGTTAGCGGTGATGGTGTTTGCCTTGAAGATTTGGTGACACTATTTGTATGGGGTGCATGTTGATGTTTTCACTTATCACAATAGCTTGTAATATGTGTTCACTCAAAGGGATTTTAACTTAGGGCAAAAGAGGTGGTTGGAACTCCTAAAGGACTATCACATTGTGCAATATCATCATGGCAAGGCAAATGTTGTAGACGATGCTCTTAGTAGGCTGTTGATGGGAAGTGTGGCTTATGCTGATGAAGGGAAGAAGGAGTTGGCAAGGGATGTTCACCATTTGTCTAGGTTGGGTGTTAGGTTGGCCGACTCTAATAATGGTGGTATTCATGTTCAAAATAAGGTCGAATCTTCTGTGGTGGTTACTATCGAGGCTAAGCAAGACCTAGATCCATCATTGATTGAGTTGAAGAAATTTGTTACGAAAAAGAAGATAGAGATCTTCTCCTAAGATGGAGATGGTGTGTTTGGGTATCAAGATCAGTTGTGTGTTCCGGATGTGGATGATATTAAGAGGGTAATCATGAGTGAATCCCATAACTCTCATTATTTTATTACTCGGGATCTACAAAGATGTATCGGGATTTGAGGGAAGTGTATTGGTGGCATGGTATGAAGAAAGATATAGCTAAGTTTGTATTTGAATGTCCTAATTGTCAACAAGTGAAGGTAGAGCACCAAAGTCTCAGTGGTTTGGCCCAAGATATTGAAATTCCTACTTGTAAGTGGGAAGATGTGAAAATGGATTTTGTGGTTAGTTTGCCTTGGACTCAAAGGAAATTTGACTCCATTTGGGCTATCATTGATTGGATGACTAAGCCGGTTCATTTCCTACCAATCAAGACTACCTTTAGTGCCAAAGATTATGCAAGGTTGTACATCCAAGAGTTGGTGAGGTTGCATGGCGTGCTTAGGTCTATCATATTGGATCTTGGCACCCAATTTACTTCTCACTTTTGGAGGTCATTTCAAAGAGGACTTGGTACTAAAGTGAAGTTGAGAACCGCCATTCATCCTTAAACCAATAGACAAGCCGAGAGGACAATTCATACTTTGGAGGACATGTTGAGGGCCTTTGTATTGGAATTCAAACGTAATTGGGATGATCATCTTCCACTCATTGAGTTTGCTTATAATAATAGCTTTCATGCTAGCATTGGTATGGCACTGTTTGAGGCTTTGTATGGCATGATATGTAGACCTTCAGTAGGGTGGTTTGAGTTAGGAAAGATGGATTTGATTGGCTCGAATTTGGTGTTGTAAGCTATGGAGAAGGTGAAGTTGATTAGACAGAGGTTGAAGACAGCCCAAAGTCGCCAAAAGTCCTATTCGGATATTAGGAAGAGGGACCTTGAGTTTCATGTTGGTGATAGGGTGTATGTGAAGGCCTCACCTATGAAAGGTGTAATGCATTTTGTAAAGAAGGGTAAGTTGAGTCCTCAATATATAGGTCTTTATGAGATTATTGATCGACTGGGAATGTGTATTATAGGTTGGATTTGCCTCCAGATTTGAAATCTATTCACCCGATCTTCCATGTGTCTATGTTGAGGAAGTTAGTTGGTGATCCTACTGCTATTTGTGCCTTTGGAAGTTGTTGAGGTTGAGGCGAACTTGTCTTATGAAGAAATTCCGGTTGAGATTTTGGATAGGCAAGTGAAGCAGCTTTGTAATAAAGATATGGCTTCGGTTAAGGTACTTTGGAGAAATCAACGTGTGGAGAGTGCTAAATGGGAGTTGGAGTTAGACATGATGAAACAATATCCCCATCCTTTCCAAACTACTCAAGCCTAAGGTATTAGGTTCTTCCTTTTCCAAGTGGTCCTATGTAACACCCCACACCTTACAATATTGGTACAATTTAAAGAAAACATGATATAAAAGGGGCAAGTGACGCTAAATTTCAAAAGTGCTTGAATCTTGTATTAATGGGCCATACGTGCGTCTAACGCTTAAGGGGA
>JAPFFP010000001.1:13192935-13206465 GCA_026153255.1 Solanum medicagineum
TAAGAGCATTTTGAGTGTGTAACATTTTCTCCATAAGTCTTCTTCTTTTCAATTGTGTCCTTTCCATCTTCAACATGCTAGACAATTTCCCACTGTCGAGCAATAATACGCAAGTGGACTACTCAAAACATACGCAGCCAAATCTATTCCGTGGCTTATGCCAATGTTCTCAAAGATTAAAGACAAAGGTTATTCACTAGGTAGAATTTCAAGAAGGCATCTGCAACACCGTAGGTGCTTTCTTCTCCTTCAGGTGAGCAGAAACCACCTAGTAGATTTGTCGTACCTGGCTGGGAAGTGTTTCGTTCTAGCAAACATCAAAAGGAAACCAAAAGATCGAGGATTGATGGGGCAAATGATACTTCTTATCCTCATAAAAGAACAAGTGATCAAGGTTATGTGTTGGATGAACAGTATGGTTTGGGTCCATTTGGAACCGATGTTCCTTCAGGTCCTGTTATAGTCAGTCAAGCAAATAATAGTGATGCAAGAATTTCTCCGGGACTGCACCATTCTGGTCAAGACTTCATATGGTGCGGCATTATCACTATGAATGGTACATCTGGGTGTCGTGCTATCTGTGTTCCTATTGGGGAAATTATAAAATGTGAGGTGTAAGTTTTCTTGTTGATTCTTGAAGGAAAGATCAGTTTTTTGAATTATCTATGTGAATTAATAGATTTTTAAGCTTGTTTTTGCTGCCTCTATGATTTATTCATGTGCCATATTACTTTTAGTAGGTGTTAACTGAGACAGAGACAACAAGCGGATGAGAAATCATAGAGGCAGAGACAACAAGCTAAGAAATCTATTAATTCATAGAGGCAATTCAAATAGCTGATATTTCCTTCAAGAAGAAACAACGAAGGTACAAGAATACTTACATCACACATTTTATACTTTCACCAACAGGAACACAGATAGCACGACTCACAGATGTTCCATTCTTGGCGATAATGCCACGGCATATGAAGTTATGGCCAGAATTGTGTTGTCTCAGAGAAATTTTTGCATCATTGTTATTTGCTTGACTGACTATAATAGGACTTGTAGGAACATCGCTTCCAAATGGACCCAAATCATACTATTCATCCAATACATAACCTTGATCACTTATTCTTTTATGAGGATAATAAGTATCATTTTCCCGATCAATACTCGATCTTTTAGTTTCCTTTTGAAGATGGCTAGATGAAATACATCCCAGCCATATACGGCAAATCTGCTAGATAGTTTCTGCTCACCTGAAGGAGAAGAAAGCACCGGCGGTATAGGAGATGCCTACTTCAAATTCTACTCAGAGAATAACCTTTGTCTTTAATCTTTTAGAACATTCGCATAAGGCACGCACCGGATTTGGCTGCGTAAGTTTCCAGTAATCCACTTGCGTATTATTGCTCAGAGGTGGGAAATTATCTAGAATTTCACCAAGGAGTGACTCAAAGCTTCATTTGAGTTCCTCCATGACAAGTGCGGGATTGTTTCCAAAAAATCACTTTAAGGAGGAGTGTGAAAAATAAAGATGATTTTTTGGAGGTACACAAGATCTTAGATATTAAATAGAACTCTCTGGAATTTTTTGGAGTAATATCTTGGGTATTTGTACTTAGGAAAATCTAGATGCGCTAGAGTATTAGATATTTGAGGTAAATTATAGAATAATCTAGATTTTTGTTAGATAAAGTTACCTAGATATTTCTTGAAGATATATCTAGAATGATTTCTAGACATCCCTACACAAGTATAAATAGGGGTTGACATAGTAATTTGTAATCTGCCAAAATTTTGTAGATATATCTAGAATGATTTCTAGACATCCCTACACAAGTATAAATAGGGGTTGACATAGTAATTTGTAATCTGCCAAAATTGAATCCAATTCAAGTAGTCTTCTCTCACAACGCTTCCGCCTCTTTAGTTGAATCTTCCGATCTTAGTTAATGATCTTGCGCTAGCAGAAGGTCTCCAGATTATACTTTTCTTCTTCTATATTTCTCTATAGACATCTCCAACACCGCAGGTGCTTTCTTCTCCTTCAGGTGAGCAGAAACAACCTAGTAGATTTGTCGTACCTGGCTAGGATGTATTTCATTCTAGCCAACTTCAAAGGGAAACTAAAAGATCGAGGATTGACGAGGCAAATTATACTTCTTATCCTCAGAAAAGAACAAGTGATCAAGGTTATGTGTTGGGTGAACAGTATGTTTTTGGTCCATTTGGAAGCGATGTTCCTTCAGGTCCTGTTATAGTCAGTCAAGCAAATAACAGTGATGCAGGAATTTCTCCAGGACAGCACCATTCTGGCCATGGCATCACATGGCGCGACGTTATTGCCAAGAATGGAACATCTGTTGTCCTGCTATCTGTGTTCCTACTGGGAACAGTATAAAATGTGATATGTAAAGTATTCTTGTACTTTTCTTGTTGCTTCTTGAAGGAAATATCAGCTTTTTGAATTTCCACTATGAGTAAATATACTTCTTAGCTTGTTTTCTCAACCTCTATGATTTATGCATGTGCCGTATTACTTTTAATAGGTGTAAAATGCGGCAGAGACAACAAGCTGATGAGAAATCATAGAGGCAGAGACAACAAGATGAGAAATCTATTAAATCATTGGGGCAATTCGAAAAGCTTCCATCACGAAGCAACAAGGAAAGTACAACAATACTTACATCTCACATTTTATACTTTTCCCAATAGGAACACAGATAGCACGACCCACAGAGCTTCCATTCTTGGCAATAATGTCGTGCCATATGAAGTCATGGCAAGAATGGTGTTGTCCCGGAGAAACTCTTGCATCACTGTTATTTGCTTGGTTAACTATAACAAGACCTAAAGGAACATTGCTTCCAAATGGATCCAAACCATACTGCTCATCTAACACATAACCTTTATCACTTATTCTTTTCTGAGGATAAGAAGTACCATTTGCCCCATCAATCCTCGATCCTTTAGTTTATTTGAAGTTGGCTAGAATGAAATACATTCCAGCCAGGTACGGCAAAGCTACTAGGTGGTTGCTTCTCACCTGAAGGAGAAGAAAGAACCCGCGGTGTTGGAGATGCCTGTAGAGAAATATAGCAGAAGAAAATTCTAATCTAGAGACCTTCTACTAGCGCAAGAGCGTTAACTAAGATCGGAAGATTCAACTAAAAAAGGAGAAGCTTTGTTATGAGCGAAGACAACTTGAATTGGATTCAATTTTGGTTGATTATAAATGACTATGTCCATACCGATTTACACTGTTGTACGGATGTTTCTTGAAATCATTCTAGACATATCTACAAGAAATATCTAGGTAACTTTATGTAACAAAAATCTAGATTATTCTATAATTTACCTCAAATATCTACAAAAATCTAGATTATTCTATAATTTACCTCAAGTATCTATACTCTACAGTATCTAGATTTTTCTAAGTATAAATATCCAAGATATTACTCTAATAAATTCTAGAGAGTCCTACTAAATATATAAGATCTTTTTTACCTCCATAGAATCATCTTTATTTTTCATACTCCCCCTTAAAGTGACTTTTTAGAAACTAGCTTGTGCTTGTCGTGGAGGACCTTAAATGAAGCTGAGTCACTCCTTTGTGAAATTCTAGACAATTTCCCACCGCCTAGCAATAATACGCAAGTGGATTACTCAAAACGTAAGCAGCCAAATCCAGTGCAATGCCTTATGCGAATGTTCTCAAAGATTAAAGACAAAGGTTATTCACTGGGTAGAATTGCAAGAAGGCATCTGCAACACTCTAGATGCTTTCTTCTCCTTCAGGTAAGCAGAAACCACCTAGTAGATTTGTCGTACCTGGCTGGGATGTGTTTCATTCTAGCCAACTTCAAAAGAAAACTACAAGATCAAGGATTGATGGGGCAAATGATACTTCTGATCCTTATAAAAGAACAAGTGATCAAGGTTATGTGTTAGATAAATAGTATGGTTTGGGTCCATTTCGAAGCGATGTTCCTTCAGGTCCGATTGTAGTCAGTCAAGCAAATAACAGTGATGTAAGAATTTCTCCAGGACCGCACCATTCTGGCCATGACTTCATATGGCGCGGTATTATCACTATGAATGGAACATCTGTGTGACGTGCTACCTATGTTCCTATTGGGGAAATTATAAAATGTGAGGTGTAAGTATTCTTGTGCTTTTCTTGTTGCTTCTTGAAGGAAATATCAGCTTTTTGAATTGCGTCTGTGATTTAATAGATTTCTAAGCTTGTTTTCTCTGCCTCTATAATTTATGCATGTGCCATATTACTTTTAGCAGGTGTAAAATGCGGCAGAGACAACAAGCTGATAAGAAATCATAGAGGCAGAGATAACAAGCTGAGAAATCTACTAAATCATATGGGCAATTCAAAAGGCTGATATTTCCTTAAAGAAGAAACAAGGAAAGTACAAGAATACTTACATCTCACATTTTATACTTTCCCCAATAGGAACACAGATAGCACGACACACAGATGTTCCATTCTTGGCGATAATGCTGCGGCATATAAAGTCATGGCCAGAGTGGTGCTGTCTCGGAGAAATTCATGTGTCATTGTTATTTGTTTGACTAACTATAACAGGACTTGTAGGAACATCGCTTCCAAATGGACCCAAACCATACTGTTCATCCACTACATAACCTTGATCACATATTCTTTTATGAGGATAAGAAGTATCATTTTCCTGATCAATCCTCAATCTTTTAGTTTTCTTTTGAAGTTGGCTAGAATGAAATACATCCCAGCCATATACGGAAAATCTGCTATGTAGTTTCTGCTATAATTCTACTAAGTGAATAACCTTTGTCTTTAATCTTTGAAAACATTCACATAAGGCACGCACCAGATTTGGCTGCGTAAGTTCGAGTAATCCACTTGCGTATTATTGCTCAGCGGTGGGAAATTGTCTAGAATTTCACCAAGGAGTGACTCAAAGCTTCATTTGAGTTCCACCACGACAAGTGAGGATTCATTTCCAAGAAATCCCTTTAAGGGGGAGTGTGAAAAATAAAGATGATTTTTTGGAGGTACAAAAGATCTTAGATATTAAATAGAACTCTATGGAATTTTTTAGAGTAATATCTTGGGTATTTGTGAGTAGGAAAATCTAGATGCTCTAGAGTATTAGATATATGAGGTAAATTATAGATATTTTTTAGATAAAGTTACCTAGATATTTCTTGTAGATATATCTAGAATGATTTCTAGACATCCATACACAAGTATAAATATGGGTTGACATAGTAATTTTGTAATCAACCAAAATTGAATCCAATTCAAGTAGTCTTCTCTCAAAACAAAGTTTCCCCCTCTTTAGTTAAATCTTCCGATATTAGTTAATGATCTTGGGCTAGCAGAAGGTCTCCATATTATACTTTTCTTCTGCTATACTTATCTATGGACATCTCCAACACAGCGGGTGCTATCTTCTCCTTCAGGTGAGCAGAAACCACCTAGTAGATTTGCCGTACCTGGCTAGGATGTATTTCAGTCTATCAAACTTCAAAGGGAAACTAAAAGATCGAGGATTGATGGGGCAAATGATACTTCTTATCCTCAGAGAAAACAAGTGATCAAGGTTATGTGTTTGATGAACAGTATGGTTTAGGTCCATTTGGAAGCGATGCTCCTTTGGTCCTGTTATAGTCAGTCAAGCAAATAACAGTGATGCATAAATTTCTCCAGGACAGCACCATTCTTTCCATGACATCATATGGCGTGCATTATCTCCAAGAATGGAACATCTGTGTGTCCTGCTATCTGTGTTCCTATTGGAGGAAGTATAAAATGTTAGATGTAAAGTATTCTTGTTGCTTCTTGAAGGAAATATCAACTTTTTGAATTGCCTCTATGATTTAATAGATTTCTCAACTTGTTTTCTCTGCCTATACGATTTATACATGTGCCGTATTACTTTTAATAGGTGTAAAATGCGGCAGAGACAACAAGTTGATGAGAAATCATAGAGGCAGAGACAACAAGCTGAGGAATCTATTAAATCATTGGGGCAATTCAAAAAGTTGTATTTCCTTCACAAAGAAACAAGGAAAGTACATGAATTCTTACATCTCGCATTTTATACTTTTCCCGACAGGAACACAGATAGCACGACGCACAGAGGTTCCATTCTTGGTGATGATGCGCCATATGAAGTCATGGCCAGAATGGTGCTGTCCCGGAGAAGTTCTTGTATCACTGTTATTTGCTTGACTGACTATAACAGGACATAAAAGAACATCGCTTCCAAATGGACCCAAACCATACTGCTCATCCAACACATAACATTGATCACTTATTCTTTTCTGAAGATAAGAAGTATCATTTGCCCCATCAATCCTCGATCCTTTAGTTTCTCTTTGAAGTTGGCTAGAATGAAATACATCCCAGCCACGTACGGAAAATCTGCTAGGTGGTTTCTTCTCACCTAAAAGAACCTGTGGTGCTAGAGATGCCCATAGAGAAATATAGCAGAAGAAAATTCTAATCTGGAGACCTTCTGCTAGCTCAAGATGGTTAAATATGATCGGAAGATTCAACTAAAGAAGAAGAAACTTTGTTATAAGAGAAGACTACTTGAATTGGATTCAGTTTTGGTTGATTACAAATGACTATGTCCAAACCTATTTATACTCTTGTACGGATGTTTCTTGATATCATTCTAGCTATGACTACAAGAAATATCTAGGTAACTTTATCTAACATAAATCTAGATTATTTTATAATTTACCTCAAATATCTAATACTCTACAACATCTAAATTTTCCTACGTACAAATATCCAATATATTACTCTACAAAATTCTAGAGAGTTCTACTAAATATTTAAGATCTTTTGTACCTCCAAAAAATCATTTCTATTTTTCACACTCCCCCTTAAAGTGATTTTTTGGAAACTAGCTTGTACTTGTCGTGGAGGAACTCAAATGAAGCTTTGATCACTCCTTGGTGAAATTTTAGACAATTTACCACCGCCGAGCAATAATACGCAAGTGGATTACTCAAAACTTACGCAGCCAAATCCAGTTCGTGGCTTATGCCAATGTTCTCAAAGATTAAAGACAAAGGTTATTCACCGGGTAGAATTGCAAGAAGGCACCTGCAAGTGCTTTATTCTCCTTCAGGCGAGCAGAAACCACCTAGTAGATTTGCCGTCTCTGGCTGGGAAGTATGTCATTCTAGAAAATTTCAAAGGGAAACTAAAAGATCGAGGATTGATGGGGCAAATGATAATTCTTATCCTCATAAAAGAACAAGTGATCAAGGTTATGTGTTGGATGAACAGTATGGTTTGGTTCCATTTGGAAGCGATGTTCCTTCAGGTCCTGTTATAGTCATTCAAGCAAATAACAGTGATACAAGAATTTCTATGGGACTGCACCATTCTGGCCATGACTTCATATGGGGCGGCATTATCGCTAAGAATAGAGCATCTGTTTGTCGTGCTATCTATGTTCCTATTGGGAAAATTATAAAATGTGAGGTGTAAGTATTCTTGTGCTTTTCTTGTTGCTTCTTGAACGAAATATCAGCTTATTGAATTGCCTCTGTGATTTAATAGATTTCTAAGCTTGTTTTCTCTGCCTCTTTGGTTTATGCATGTGCCGTATTACTTTTAATAGGTGTAAAATTCGGCTGAGACAAGAAGCTGATGAGAAATCATAGAGGCAAAGACAACAAGCTGAGACATCTATTGAATCATAGGGACAATTAGAAACTCTGATATTTAATTCAAGAAGAAACAAGGAAAGTACATAATACTTATATCTCACATTTTATACTTTCCCCAATAGGAATACAGATAGCACGACACACAGATGATCCATTCTTGACGATAATGTCGCGGCATATGAAGTCATGGCCAGAATGGTGTTGTCCCAAAGAAATTCTTACGTCACTATTATATTATTTGCTTGGCCGACTATCATAGGACCCAGAGGAATATCGCTTCCAAATGGATCCAAACTATACTGCTCATCATATACATAACCTTGATCACTTGTTCTTTTCTCAGGATAAGAAGTATCATCAATCCTCGATCTTTTAGTTTCCCTTTGAAGTAGGCTAGAATGAAATACATCCCAGCCATGAATGGCAAATCTACTAGGTGGTACCTCAAGGAGAAGATAGCACCCGCGGTGTTGGAGATGCCTATAGAGTAATATAGCAGAAGAAAAGTATAATCTGGAGACCATCTGCTAGTCCAAGATCGTTAATTTAGATCAGAAGATTCAACTAAAGAAGAGGAAGCTTTGTTATGAGAGAAGAATACTTGAAATGGATTCAGTTTTGGTTGATTTCAAATTGTTATGTCCATCCCTATTTATACTTGTGTAGGGATGTTTCTAGAAATCATTCTAGATATATCTACAACAAATATCTAGGTAACTTTATCTAACAAAAATCAAAATTATTCTATAATTTACCTCAAATATCTAACACTCTAGAGCATCTAGTGTTTCATAAGTACAAAAACCCAAGATATTACTCTACAAAATTCTATTGAGTTCTATTAATAATCTAGATTATTCTATATTTACCTCAAATATCTAATACTCTAGAGCATCTAGATTTTCCTAAGTACAAAAACCCAAGATAATACTCTATAAAATTCTAGAGAGTTCTATTAAATATCTAAGATCTTTTGTATCTCCAAAACATCATCTTTATTTTTCACACTCCTCCTTAAGGTGATTTTTTGGAAACTATCCCGCACAAGTCGTGAAGGAACTCAAATGAAGCTTTGAGTCACTCCTTGGTGAAATTCTAGACAATTTATTCCGGACTCCTCTTGCTTCTATAAGTAATGAAGATTCTTTATTTATAATTGATCCATGTGACATATCTCTTTATTGAGTTACTAGACTCCCCCTTTCTCTTAGCTTCTTGACAATTGCATCATTCGGAGACACACCAATGTTAAAAGGTTTGGATCTCTAGAGTTCAATAGTTTAATACCTTCTCCTTCCAATGTAACACCATGATATAAAGATAATTCATCTATATCAACTCTCTTATCTGAGTCAACGGCGATCTGACCAGCAATTTCATGTGAAGCCTCGCCATCATAATAGGATCTACCACCAGATCCAATAAAATTTCTATCAGCTTCAAAGCTTTCAAATATTATGTCGTTTCTCTCTGCATCTAAAACTTGGCCTTCAATATCAGTTTCTTTATCCATTTTTTATTCATCTTCTTCATTAGCTTCCAATGTCTGAGCTAAGCCAACGATTGGCTTCGATATGGCTGACATTTTATCAAAGACCTCAACGTCTAATACATCTCCCTTAATGCATTCTCCATTAAGGTCACCACTAGTATATATAGTTTCAGATACTACTTCATGAGGATCTACTTCTTTGTTTTTCATATCATCAGTATAAACATCTTCGAAAGTTTCTTGCTTCATACTGATGACATCAGTGTCTTCCTTCTCCATATGATCAACTACATTATATTCTAAATCCTCAATCCAATCTCTTTCAAGATCGATGGAAACCATGACATCTATTTCTCGAGCCTCGGCTAAGAAGCACTTTCCCTAATCGAGTTCTTCTTCAATAGCTTTCTCAATTTGAGCCATATTGCTCTTGTTAACTCAACAATATCATTTTATGTGGCCTATTTTGCCACATCAATAGCATCTGAGAGGCTTTTTGTCATAATAGTTAAAAAAACTCTTCTTTCCAGGTGAGCTTGAACCACCTGTGAATCAATTATACAACATGCCTCTTGCTTTTTCCTTAAAGTTTTTCTTTTTGGCTACAAGAGAATTTCCTTTTCCTTCATGAAAAAATACGCTAGCCAACTGTTTGGCAAGTTACTCTCGTGACAACAATAAATTCTCAAATCCCTCTAAGGACGGTTGTTTAGCTCACCCTTGAATT
This sequence comes from Solanum medicagineum, assembly GCA_026153255.1. Lineage (NCBI taxonomy): Eukaryota > Viridiplantae > Streptophyta > Magnoliopsida > Solanales > Solanaceae > Solanum > Solanum medicagineum. The sequence goes on from JAPFFP010000001.1 coordinate 13,202,829, forward strand.
GATGTCACAAATGGAATATATTCGGGCTTCAAAGCACGAATGATAATTCTTCCCATTCATGCTTCAGAGATAGTCTCCTCCGAATTCAACAAAGATATCTCAGAAAATAAGTTCTTAATCTTTAAAAAATACTTAGCGACATAGAGATTACCTTGAATGGTGTTAGTTAGCTCGTTCTCCAAAATCTTTAGCCGAACTTCATTCTTCTTATTGAACAAACGATCAAGGTCCTCCATATTTTATGAGCTAATTTACACTTTATAATATGATAAAATCAAATAAACTGGAGGAGATTGACCTCTTCAGGATGAACTCCACCTTTGAATTAATCAGCTTCCAATTATTTTGAGTACTACTATTCTCCAGTCCGTCATCGGGAGGACTTGTGTTACTTCCATTAACAACATTCCACAAATCCTCACCCACAAGACATGATTTCACGCATGTTTCCCATACCTTATGATTGGACTGGTTCAACAACTCCATCCTAAGTCCATTAACACGACTACTAAAGTCCACCTACAAGTACTAGTAGAATCAACCACTAATCCGATCTTGAAATAAATCCACAAGCCAATATATGGCTATGACTCTGATACCATATAGAGAATTATAGCAGAAGAATAGTATAATCGGGTACCTTTCTGCTAGTCCAAGATTGTTAACTATGATCGAAAGATTCAACTAAAGAAGGGGAAGTTTTGTATTGAGAAAAGACTACTTGAATTGGATTTAATTTGGTTGATTACAAACGACTATGTCCACTCCTATTTATACTTGTATAAGGATGTTTCTAGAAATCATTCAAGATATATCTTCAAGAAATATCTAGATAACTTTATCTAATAAAAATCTAGATTATTCTATAATTTACCTAAAATATCTATTGCTCTAAAGCATCTAGATTTTTCTTAAGTACAAATATCAAAGATATTACTCTACAAAGCTTCCAATTTGGATCCCTCCATAGTCGGTGGAGATGAAAGACCAAAGATTATTCACTAAGTAGAATAGAGAGGACTGAGAAGAAGTTCTTTTATACTAAAAAATAAGTTCTTGAATTTTGCAATCAGATTGGAGGGACTTAAGTATAATTACATTTCCTTTTCCTCCTCCATTCTCACTTATCAAAAATAGAGTTGCAATTTAATTATGTGACTCTGGTAAAAATTTCACTGATAAAAATCAGATTATAAAAATACTAGTTTTAGCGTACACGTGCCTCACACGTGTCGTCTGATGGTTATTGTCAAACTTACATTTATACGTAATAATTGTTTATCATAATGAATAAATGTTAAATGTGCTAATTACGTCATTATGACAATTAGTGACACCATAAAAATTGTAATTCACTAAGCAAGGGCGAATCTAGGGGTCCTCGAGGGCGTTCACTTGAACCCTCACAGCAAAAGGTTATATTGTATATATAAGTAACTAGTCCTGGACATGTGCATAAGGTCCCATGCTAAATTGTGTAGTATATATATCAAAGATCTTTGCTAACCTTTCTATTTCGGGGAATATTCAACGATATATCCATCACATCAAACTTGCCCAGAAATAATTGGTAAGAAATAAGCCTACAAAAAGGTAACATGAAAATCAATAGGAGAAATATAGCATCTCCAAGTCATATAATCAGGTATATTTTACCATAACAGATAATGGAACCATGGATTAATTAATATTTAAGTTTGAGTTTGAAGGGGTGATGAATGAAAAGAGTCGCACATTGATGGAATTCTTACAATGCTTCCACAATCCTCCTCACTTTGGCTAACTTTTGGTCATTAGGACCCTATTGATTAGCACCTCCAGCGTGTTCCTCATTTTGCTCAATGTTACATCATTATAGTAAATATGTTTATAGCTATATTTTTGTGCTAGTGTACTCAATTTCATGACACAAAACTGTAAGCAATGTCATCAACATGTATGCATAACATATTACAATTTACAACGATTCAATTGAACAACGAAATAATCTAAATGCAAGAAAGATTCAGAGAGAGTAAGAATTCGTACATCATCAATGAAGTCCTGGACTAATCCAATTCAGGTTTTGCATACTTTACAAAGCAAGAAATCCTCTTCCAGAGATTCATCAATCAACCAAAAACATCCGTCCCATTGTTTGCACGATATGTTCAACTGTTATAGGACAAATAATCATAACAAACTACTGGAAAATGAATGGAAAAAATATAGCAGCGAACAAGACATAAAATGTAACAGAGATTGTTAGTAATGTGAATTAAAAAGTATGGCTAAGACTTACGATAGAGTAGACGCCTAATGAATTGATGCAGAGAGACCAGTTTTTTATTCAGGAATGAATTGAGTTGAGAAGAGTTATGTGGGTTTTATAAGGTGTGAAGGAAGTGTTTTGACATAAGAAAAAAGTTGTAATTTGAAGAGCACCTTTTCACCTTGAATCTTGTCAGTGCATCCTTCAGAAGTTGAGGGTAAGAGCACCAAAAAGGGATGGCCTAAGTCAGCACCAATAAGGAGAAATATGCAGGTCAAGGGATTGAGAACATCAGGAGGTGAGACGAGGACGCGATGGGGAAGAGTCAGACCAAAAAATCAACAGACCAAAAAATCAACATAGCAACAACGACAAAGGGTGGTTAACTTACAGATCCATCTTGATAGTGAAGCAAAAAGTCCTTTCCAAATGTTGCGATGGCGGCCAAGGGGATGCATCACACAGAATCCTGGGATTTTGAGCAAATCAGTGCCAGAATGCCAGTATCAAAAGAAAAACAAGGAAATGGAGAAGCTTACAAGAGCATCGGACATGATAGAAAGAGGAGAGCAACGAGTGCGGCCATTTTTGGAACCGGAAGAAACCTGTTGATGAAGATGAAGGACCAGATCTGGAATCTAAAGAGGCTAGGAAGAGGAAATGTGTAGAGAACTCTAGAACCCTTTTTCTTAGGGTTTTCATAAAATATCTAGAGTTTTGGGCCTCCGAATCATTGTAACATATCAGACTTTTCTATTTTTAATAAAATGGGCCACTCTGGCCCAATATTTACTTTAGAAAAAATTCACCTTGAATGGGTACTGTTGGAATGGATATGACTTTTTGTTACTTTTATGATTGAGATGTTGATTTTTCTATGGATTGTGATATTTTTTCCCTGTGGTTGCGACTTGTCTAATAATACACAATTATCTTTTTGTTGATTTTATATAGAGAATTTTTTTAAAAAAAAATTATATAAATGGTACTTCCTCCGTTAGGAAAAATATGGTGTTCATTTGAGTCCTCTATGCAAAATATTAAATTGTACTCCCTCCGTCCCATTTTATTTGGCACCCTTTGACTTGGCACGGTGTTTAAGCAAAAAAGGTAAGACTTTTGAAACTTATGGTCTAAAATCATTCTGAGAATATTGTGTGGTTGATATTAATTTCATTAAGGGTAAAAGGGAATTTTAAAGACAAATTATTTCCAATTAGAGTAAGATGATATTCTTTTTTGGATTGACCAAAAAGGAAAGATTGTCACATAAAATGGGACAGAGGGAGTACAAGTTATGGACATGTGTGTTGCACGTGTATTCTTATCAAGTATTTTAGACTTTCTAAAATGACATGAATATTAGTAAAAATTTCATCAAAACAA
>JAPFFP010000001.1:13244062-13266203 GCA_026153255.1 Solanum medicagineum
ATTGGAACATTCTCTACACTGTCTTCCAATGATCTATTCTGGGATTAGATTGATATCTGCTTACCAGACCTCTGGCATAACACATATCTGGTCTAGTACACATCATAGCATACATCAGACTCCCAATAGCACTAGAATAAGGAACTCGAGACATTTGTTCTTTCTCTATATCACTTTTGGGTCACATATCAAGGCTTAAAGTTTTACCTCTAGATATTGGAGTATCCATGGGCTTGCAACTACTCATTTGAAATCATTCCAATATTTTCCTTATATAGTTTTCTTGAGACAAACTCAAAAACTTCTTGGAACGGTTTCTATGGATCTTAACACCCAAAATGTAGTTAGATTCACCCATATCTTTCATATCAAATGAATTTAAAAATCATGACTTAATAGTTTTCAGATACTCCAAATCATTTCTGGCTAATAGTATATTATCTACATAAAAAGAAAGAATTGCAAACTTTTCATTGGATTTCTTCACATACATGCAATGGTCTTCGTCGATCATGGTGAAATCTAATTAAATCACCTCTTTATGAAATCTCAAGTACCATTGTCTTGAAGATTGCTTTAAGCCATAAATAGATTTCTTTAATTTACAAACTTTCTTTTCTTGGCCTTTAACAACGAAACAAACAGGCTGCTCCATGTAGATTTCCTCGTTTAATTGTCCATTAAGGAAAGAAGTCTTCACATCCATTTGATATAATTCTAAATCTAGACGTGCAACTATAGCCAAAAATAGTCGAATAGAGGTGAACTTCACAACTAGTGACAAGGTTTCCTCATAATCTATGCCCTGCTTCTTGGGTAAAACCTTTTTCCACCAATCGAGCCTTGTATCTTTCTATTGACCTATCTAATTTACACTTAATTTTGAGAATCCATTTATTCCCTATAGTTGTACGTCCTTGTGGAAGGTCAACAAGATCTAAGACTTTGTTGGTTTTCATGGAATCTAATTCTTCTTCCATTGCTTTCAACCATTTATCCTTTTCAAGACTCGACAAAGGCTTAGTCATAGAGTTAGGTTCATCCTACTCTGTAAGAGATACCAGGAAAATATATTCCTCAATCTGGTAAGGTCATCTAGGTACTCTTTTTCTTGGACTTTTACGTAGTTGAAATTAAGATTCCTCTATAGGAATTTGGGACTCAAAACTCCCACTTGGACCAGAAACAATCTCTTGATCATTTGCTTCATAGATCACATCTGATGTCATTCTCTAGTCTTCTGAATTCAACATTTCGTATAGAAGCTCACCTTCAATTACCTCATTGCTTTTTGGAAATACGTTTTCCAAAAAAATTGACATCTCGTGATTAAATTTCAGTCACACTTCCATCTTCCAACTCATCAATGAACACGTACCCTTTGGAGCGGTCTGAGTATCTAATGAAGATGCATGTCAAGACCAGAGCCTAGGGCCTAGACGTGACACAACGAATAGAAAATCCAAATGAACCCCAAACAAGCCTCTTAGCATATCACATACACATCTTTGATCGCAGAAGCAAAATAATCAACAAAATAGATATAAAAAAAGGGGGAGATTGGGACTAAGGGAAAAAGCTTTAATAGTCATAAAACATTTTAAGAGTCAAGCTCATAGCATAAGTACATCACTTGTTCCAACAACACCTCTAACATAGATTTGAGCGGGGGCCAAGACACTTTCCGGGCTCACCCTCATAATATCAAGAGTTCAACATGACGAAAAGATATCAAATAGTAAGAGTAGCATAGCTAGTGTCCCCGGACTTGAACTCACCAAAGCTTATCTTTCAGGAGGCAATCTACCCATGTAGAGGATAATCAATAGGTGTTCTGATCCCTAAATGGTAACATCATGTAGGCATAGAGTATGCGTTAGTACATCTGAATGTACTAAGTATGTAGGATGCACGCAACAAGAGATAGGTTACATAATAGAAATGCATATACATAGGAAATGGGCAAGTATAATAGCAATATAACATGCATGGTCAATGTTTAAAGTAAAACATGTTTTGCAATTCATTCGTCTTACATATAACATAATATATATATATATATATATATATATATAAACCATGTGATCTAGCCCACGGAGTCCCGATGTCTACCCTACACCAGATGAAAGGGGGAAATCACTTGCCAGGGTGAACTTCCAGATGCCTAAGTGGATCCACTAAGCCTTTTGTGAACTGAGTACTCGCTTCTAGTTCTTGGACTCGGATACTCACCTCAAGCCATTCATATTTAGGGTACTCGCCTCTTAGGGGATTGGGTACTCACCTTTAATCCCTTCACCTACAGTGGCACGTAGTTTTGGGACTTGGATACTCGCGTCTAGTCCACTCGGTGCTAAGTCTAATCCCACGGAATACTTAAAATAATTGTAGCCTTAATAACTTGTAAGAAACATGGAAGACATGACACGAGTAACTCTTAATATCATTGACCTCAAATGGTGAGCCTAACTTCAAATATATGAATGGATCATCATTAACATTATCCTTGCATTAACATCAACATCAAAGGCTCACAAGAGGTAAAATCTTTGAGAAAAGAGCCTAATCCGGCTTTACAACATCATCAACATTTTCATGAATTAAACACATCTTTAGGAAGCCCAAAGTCATAATAAAGTGACTTGACACATAAATCAACCAATAGATCATCAAAACATTAAGAATCCTTAAAAAGACATTTTATCAAACGTTTGGCGGGTGTGTAATGTAATGCTAGTACAAAATCATGCAATTCAAGAGTGAAAACATGTAGGAAAAATCAATGTAAATCCACCCACCAACACTTGGTAACATCCTCTAACAAGATACATCAAAGCCTCTTCAAATCTTACAATAGATCTTAGATTTATAACTCAAAACATGCATAGTTGAACAACATTTCATAAAACCCCAATGTAGTTTATAGTCATTATTCATAATAAGTAATACCCATAGTAAATCAACTTGAAAACATGCATTTTATATGAAATGGAAGGTTAGGCACCATGGGTAAAAGGACCCAATGGTTGAAATCCACATACCTTAACATTGGAGAATTCCTTGATGAAGATTGAGATGAGATCTTAAAGATTGAGTGAATTCATTAAAATCCAGAATGAGATTTGACACTTGAATTTTGAGTGAAATATTAGTCTAAGTGTTAGAGAGGATTTTGGGGAATGTCTTGTACGATATAAGGTTGAAAAATGACTAATTATAGGTGTTTTTATGCATAGGAAGGCTTAGGCCCAAGACCCCAAAGCCTTGGACCGAGATTAAAAAACTGGCAACAAAATACAACTGCTCCGTGACAGGTCCGCATTGCGGAGCAGTCGCGGACTGCTACTGGAGTTGCAAAATTGGCTAAATTGGTTTTGCTCTATGGGTCCTCTAAAATTTGGGTTATACCCATTTCCCACTCAATTTTTCCCCCTGAACAAGAATATGTAGTTGGATTTTCAATATCACCTACGAATTTTAAGATATATGAAAATTATGATTATGGGCATTTCTGATGCACATTTTCTGGGCGTTTTTGGGGTCGTTGCAATATCTCCCCCTTGGGAACTTCGTCTACGAATGCCAAAGAAATGTATAGAAGAAAAGTAATCATGAAGATTTCAGTCCAACATGAATGCAATAATTACACTTAAACATATTTTCAATAGTCTCAACGTGAATGTTAAAGCACCATAAACTTGTCAATATGAATCTGAATGCATGCAAATGGCATAAGAGCTGAAACTTAGGACTTGAAATCATAGAAAGGACTTAGTCGTTATCTTAGGCTTGATTAGAATGAAAGAGGTATGAATATCACTCATTTATGACCGCTTTGGTTTCCTTAGTGACTCCTTCATCTTGTCGATTCCTTCAAAGAACCTTGATGGAAGTTACATCCTTGCCTCTCAAATTTCTTACTTGTCTATCCAAGATTTCTACCAGAACCTCCTCATAAGTCAAATTATCCTTCATCACACCTATACCTCTTCAAATTCACTATAGCACTTGAGTTACCACACACCACCTTAACAATTTCTCCTCTAAATCCTATGAGGACTACAAACCTTAACCCAATTGTCAACCTTAAACACACATAATCCACTTTGGCACCAAAATCCACCATCCCCCCTTAGAAGAAAACCTCCACTATACCATAATTAGCAAGCGACCTCACATTTCTCAAGATTCACAACATCACCCTCAAATGATCCACAAGCTCTTCCTCACCTCCAAAAACAAACCAACATATCATCCCAAGGACCACCACAAACATAACAAGGTAGGGATTAAAGACCCTATTCATGAGACCTATAGACATAGCCAGTGCAGTAGCCAAACCAAAAGACTCTACTCCAAATTCAAAATATCGGTAAGGACATAAATGACTCATCTACCACCGCAAGCGACTCTATAAGAAGGGCTTTAGGCTCAACACCCCTACTCTTACAAGATGATAAATGCAACCTTTAGAGATCGATTGGACCTTAGAACAAGAAATGTATCTACCTCTTCACTACCACTCAAGGATGGGTTTATTAGGGAATTGGAATCTAACTTTTACGGGTCCTACTATCAATGAAGACACAATATGCATGCAACTAATCCACCCCAAGTATGACATCAAAATCCACCACATAAAATTCAACAAATCACAAGGCAAGACCTAATGCAATATGAACACAGAACAATATCTATGAACTTTTCCAACAACAATAGACTCACCAATGGGGTAGATACTTCATAAGCTTCACCTACACCCGGGACACATATGAAGCCCACTAGCAACAAAAAGGGATAATAAAAGAGGTAGTTTCACTCGAACCCATCAATGCCTACACATCAAAGTCAAAGGAAAATTCAACATACCGGTAACAACATCGGGCACTTCATCCCCTCCTTGCCTCCTTTGATCAACATGACCACCTTGACCTTGAGGACAACCCTCCTTGCCCTTGCTTCGACCAATCTTATGACCAACTCTTCCACACCCACAACACACATTTGAGTTCCTTAAACATTTGCCATGATGATGTTTTTCACATTGTGGGCATTTTAGAAAACACACCCCACCATTGCTACCTTGGAACCTCGAGTTAACCATTCCATCAATAGCAAGCCTTATGTTTGGAGCACTAGAGGGCCCTTGGCCTCGAAATTCGTAATCTTGTTGGAGATGTTCACACTTAGCACTTTGGAAACCACCCTCATACTAAGCCCTCTTAGACTTCCCACTTCTACTTTTTCGAGCATATGGACAATCGACTATCTTGTGGTCCATCTCACCATACCCATATCAGGCACCCGTGTTCCTCAAGCATATGCCATCATGTTTCCTCCTACACCTTGGACATCTAGGACGAGTCACTCCACTATTGCACCCGAGCTTGGCATATGGAAGCCTACCTTCAATTCGGGCTCTCTTGGCCTTTCCCTCTTCACTCTTATCATTTGCACTCTCCAGGGTACCTACCGATTGGTTCAGTTGGGCAGTCACGGCCTTGGCTAATACCCATAGAGCATTGCGAACCTCCACATTCGATATATCACCGTCTTGAGGAGCTTGAGACATTTTCTGAAATGTAATGATTAAGAATTAATAATAAGCCCTAGGGCACCTAACTCTACTGCACGACATAGATCATGAAGTATTTCCTAAAACGCCTCAATGTCTCTTACTCGTAGTCGTGGCGCGCTTCACAACCAAGAATAAGACTCTAATCAACGCGGTGTGTTGGATGCCGAGGACCATTAACAACCTAGTGTTATGATACCAAGTTTGTCACGACCCGGGCCTAGGGCCTAGATGTGACACGGCGAATGGAGAACCCGAAGGAACCCCAAACAAGCCTCTTAGTATATCATACACACATCCTTGGTCGCAGAAGCAGGATAATCAACAAAATAGATATAAATAAAAAGGGAGATTGGGACTAAGGAAAAGAGCTTTAATAGTCATAAAACATTTTGAGGGTTAAGCTCATAGCATAAGTACATCACTTGTTCCAACAACACCTCTGACATAGATTTGAGCGGAGGCCAAGACACTTTTTGAGCTCATCCTTATAATATCAAGAGTTCAACATAAGGAAAAGATATCAAATAGTAAGACTAGCATAGCTAGTGTCCCTGGACTTGAGGACTTTCCAAATCTTATCTTTTGGAAGGCAATATAGCCACGTAGAGGATAATCAATAGGTGCTCCGGTCCCTACACGGTAACATCATGTAGGTATAGAGTATGCGTTAGTACATTTCAATGTACTAAGTATGTAGGATGCAATGCAACAAGAGATACGTAACATAATCAAAATGCATATACATAGGCAATGGGCAAGTATAATAGCAATATGGCATGCATGATCAATGCTAAACATGCTTTGCAATTCATTCATCTTACATAGAATATAATATGTGTGTGTGTGTGTGTGTGTGTGAGGGGGGGGGGGGGGGGAGAGGGGGGTAGAAACCTCAACCGACATAATCCATGTAAGCTAGTCTATGGAATCCCGATATCTACCCTACACCAGAAGAAAGGGGGAAATCACTTGCCAGGGTGAACTTCCAAATGCCTACGTGGATCCACTAAGCCTTATGTGAATTAGGTACTCGCCTCAAGCCATTCATATTTAGGGTACTCACCTCTTAGGGGTTTGGGTACTCACCTCTAATCTCTTCACCTACGGTGGCACGTAGTTTTAGGACTTGGGTACTCGCCTCTAGTCCACTCGGTGCTAAGTCTAATCCCATGGAATATTTAAAATAATTAGCTTTAATAACTTGTAAGAAACATGGAAGACATGACACGAGTAACTCTTAATATCATTGACCTCAAATGGTGAACGTAACTTCTCCTTGCATAAACATCAACATCAAAGGCGGAGGTAAAATCTTTGAGAAAAGAGCCTAATCCGGCTTTACAACATCATCAACATTTTCATGAATTAAACACATCTTTAGGAAGCCCAAAGTCATAATAAAGTGACTCGACTCATAAATCAACCAATAGATCATCAAAACATTAAGAATCCTTTGAAAGGCATTTTATCAAACACTTGGCGGGTGTGTAATGTTAGTACAAAATCATGAGATTCAAGAGTGAAAATATGTAGGAAAAACCCATGCAAAACCACCCACCAACACTTGGTAACATACTCTAACAAAATACATTAAACCCCCTCATCAAATCTCACAATAAATCTTAGATTTATAATTCAAAACATGCATAGTTGAAAAACATTTCATAAAACCCTAATGTAGTTTATTGTCATAATCCATAATAAGTAATACCCATAAGTAAATCAACTTGAAAACCTGCATTTTATATGAAATGGAAGGTTGGGCACCATAGGTAAAAGGACCCAATGGTTGACACCCACATACCTTAACTTTGGAGAATTACTTGATGAAGATTGAGATGAGAACTTGAAGCTTGTGTGAATTCCTTAAGATCCAGAATGAGATTTGACACTTGAATGTTGAGCAAAATATTAGTCTAAGTGTTAGAAAGAGTTTTAGGGAATGCCTTGTATGATACGAGATTGAAAAATGACTAAGTATAAGTGTTTTTACGCATAGGAAGGCTTAGGACAAAGACCCCAAAGACTTGAACCAAGATTAGAAAATTGGCAACAAAATACACTGCTCTACGATAGGTCCGCATTGCGGAACAGTCCCGCGCTGCTACTGGAATTGCAAAATTGGCGAATTTTGTTTTTCACTATGGGTCCTCTAAAATTAGGGTTATAGCCATTTCTCACTCAATTTTGCCCCCTGAAGAAGGATATGAAGTTGAAATTTCAATATCATACACAGATTTTGAGATATATGAAAATTACGATTATGAGCATTTTCGAGGCACATTTTTCGGAAATTTTTGGGGTCGTTTCAATGCATTTCTTTGCTTTTGTACTTGATTTACCAAACTCACCTAGATGATCTTTAATGTAAGCAGCACAACCCCAAGGTCGCAGATCATCTAGGTTTGTTTTATGACCAATCCAAAGTTCAAAAGGAGTGGAAGTTACTGATTTAGAAGGCACTTTATTCAAAACATAAGCCGCAGTCAATAATGCATCTCCATAAAAGGAGATAGGCAAATTTTTCTGTGCCATCATTGACCTTACCATATCCAACAATGTTTTATCCCTTCTCTCAGTCACACCATTCTATTGAGGTGTGTAAGGAGTAGTTAATTGTCTAACTATGCCCTTTTCATTACATAACTCTTTAAATTGATTCGACAGATATTCATATCCTCGGTAGATTCTCAGAACCTTTATCCTTTTGCCCAATTGATTTTTAACTTCATTCATATATCTCTTAAAGCACTGTAGTGCTTCAGATTTATGAGAAATCGAGTAGACATAACCAAAGCGTGTGAAATCATCAATAAATGTAATGAAATATATGACACCAGACCTTGCCTTCACATTCATCGGACCACAAATATCAGAATGAATTAATTAAAGTGGGAACTTAGCTCTCTTAGCTTTTCCAAATGGTTTTTGCATAATCTTACCAATAAGACAATTTTTACAAGTCCGCATTTCAATTTTTGATAGAGGACCCAAATGTCCTTCTTTTCCCAATCTATTCATTCGTTCTTGCCCTATGTGACCTAATCTTGCATGCTATGTAAAACATCAATATCATTATTACTTAAAAAACATGCCATTACACAACGGTCAACATAATAGTCATAAGTAGTAAGATTACAATCTAGAATGATAACAGGATCATAGTATAGTCCAAAACCATACAAGACATCATCTAGTGTTATTTTAATACCATTCCGACCTAAAAAATAAATCAAAACCAACATCTGAAAGCACAGAGATAATTACTAAGTTTCGTTGGATTTCTGGAGCATATAAAACATCATGCAACATTAGAGATCGGCCACCATACAAGTCTATCTTGCAAGTGCCTATTCCTTTATTTCCAGTCTTGTATTGTTCCCCACATAAATCCATCTAGATCCAGGAGTAACACGACGAAACTCTTCATACGCTTCTCGATCTCAACTTATGTGGTCGGTGGATCCTGAGTCTGCAATCCATATAGGATAAGATTCAGTTAGTAAGGAAGTGCGCGCAACACACATAACACTTAAAGAAGCATTTATAAATGCTATTTTTTTGGCTAGGTACACTCACGAGTGAAATACCCTAGAACTTGGCAATTGTAGCACTTTAACTTGCTCTTGTCTCTTTTCTTGAAAACTCTTTTTCCTTTCTTTGAATTTGGTTTGTGCTTTTTCTCAGAGGGTCCTTCCTCGGTCACCTTATCCTTTCCTTTCTTCTTCCAATATTTCTTGCGCTTGAAGCCTTAAAATTTCGTACCACTCGATTTAGCCACAAAGTCATTGGCATTAGTTATAGCAGCACTAAGCTGCTTGTCTTCAAGTTCAACATGTCTCGCAATATCAGAAAAGTTTTTTATGCTCTCATTGTGGGTCAGGTTAACCTTTAAATGTTCCCAACTATTGGGAAAGGACCAGATCATTGCTTGAACCTGTTGTTCATCAGACAGAACGTGACCAACATTCTTAAGTTATGCTATTATGTTTGACATCACTCTAAGGTGTTGCTTGATACTTTGATCATGATGCTTTTTCAAAGTGTCAAACTTGATAGTTAGTTGTCTCAGACGAGTCACAGAAGTGCCCCCATACGTTCCTCGCAAGTGCATCCAAATTACATGAGCATTAGGAAATTCCTCACATTCAAGAAGCATTTCATCAATCACAGAACTTACAATTATTCCACATGCAATAGAATCTGCCCCTTTTCAGGCTTTGTAAGTCTCAAGTTTTCTTCTGTGTTGAGCAGTGTTACCCTCTTCTGGCTGACAAAGAATATGGTTTATGCCTTCGAGCGCATTTTGCTCGTCTAAGACATTCCATATCTTATTACTCCAAATGTCGTAATTTTCACCATTCAGTTTTTTGCCTTTGTTTAAGTCAGTAATAATACTTTTAGAAGCCATGTCTGTAAGTTAGAGATAATTTAGCAACATTACTCATCAATAAGGCATGTATAAATATACATTCAAGCAAATTAATTTAATAACAGTTTCACATATGGTGTAAAATCTAAAGGATATTTAAAATATCCAATCATCATTTACACTTCAAATATTTAACTAAAATCATAATTAAATTTCTTAATATATATTTAATAAAGACTTTATGCACCAAAAATGTTAAGTCTTAACTCAATAAAAAGATATCATAATAATAAGATAAAATAATCCAAGGCATTTAGAAAAATAATAAATTTATTATGAATATCTAAAATATGTCCAAAACAAGACATTATATCAACATGATCAACATGTAAGGAATATAATCATCAATATAAATTCTAGTGATTTTGACCCATTTAACACCTAGGGCCAATACAATTTTCCAAAAGGGTTTGTCAAGCTCAAGATTCTCACATTCCTCAATCAATGCAAGCTTCCATGGATAGAAGAGTATCATGCAATAACAAAAGAGCTTCCTCTTTATTAAGAACGATGAATTTTTCAATTTCATCGAGTTTTTCATTAAAAACACTGAGGAAGTCCAAAAGAGAGCCTGACTCATCTATTTTGATTTTCTTGAACGCGACGAGCAATTTATTTCCTGCTATTCTATTTGCCCTCAAGACTCTGTTTTGATTTTGTTTTTCAATGGAATAAGATCTAATGATCTTCGATTCAGAATCAAATTCCTCAAGTGGTCTCCTCTTCTTTCATCGAATCCTCTTTGCTCCATCAACAAGATTACTTTCACTTAGAGTAATAGGAGCGTATTCCAGTTCAATCATGTCTGAAATAGGAACCAGAAATTAGCATTATGGTGTGTACCATTCAAACAATGACAACAAATGTCACAAATTTCTAGCAGAGAATTAATAGACCACACTCAGGGCTAAAAGATGACAAATTACTCAAAGTTCAAGAAAAGACAACCACAAACAGCCCCAAAACACAAGAAAAACAGCATCTAAATTTTTAAAAACATGTCAAAACTTGCCGTTTTTCAAAAAATCATATCTTGCTCGTTTTACAACTGTTTTTCAATTGCAATACATTTACGGAAACCTCAAAACAAGAAGATCATGAAAAAACACATCATGGGCTGAAAACAGAACTGGAAATTTTCAAAAATTTAGCAAAACAGAAATAGATGTAGTTTTTAAAACGCAGTGAAGAAACTGCCCAACTTCAGAAGGCCATAACTCCCTCGTTTTTAAGTAGATTCGTAATTACAATGCCATTTTGTAATCATCATAATGAGTGAAATAGGTTTATATGAAAATAAGCCCCAAATAAAGATAAACATGTATCAAAAAGGACTAAAATCGAATCTGCCTATTAAAAAAAAATGCAAAACCGCACCAAACATCAACAATTCATCTATTTAACTATAAATAGACGAAAAACAAGGCATATGATCACTGAATCAATCATTAAATAACTTGGCTCTGATACCATTTGTAAGAAAAATAGACGGGGCAAGTACAATGGTTCGTACCTTTTGAGAATATTTCACAAGAGTTATCAAGCCACCAACGATTTGTTGTTTCCAAGATCTTGATCCATTTCTCTAGGAATACGGAGGCCGATTCACAAACCAAGTACCCTTGTATACTTTGATGGATCAAGGATACAAAATCCTTCATTGATTTTTTCAGTTTAATCTTACGATATTGAAGTCAGATAAAATTCTAAGATATTTTCCTAATTTTCTTTCTTTCTGCAATTTCAGTTTCTTTCAACTTCCTTTCCTTGTTTTTCTATTTCTCTCCCACTTGGAGTCTCTCTCCACTAAGAGTCAACCACCTTCCCATTAAAAGGGAAATGGTTGGGCAGTTACAACCGCCACTTGAAGGATAACAACTCTTCATCCTTATCCTTTTAAGATAAGGTTGAGCGGTTAACTGCATCACCGTAAATAAATCACATACTCGGGATTGGGTCAAGATTGGATCGGATTGGATTGGTCCACATGTGCGACCCATGATCCCCAAAATATTACAATTTGTCATCTAATTTTGGGTCAAAAAATGTTCTTCATTCATCCTTTTGGCTCACTTATACACTTGAAACTAATTACTCTCTCTTCTTTTTCCTTTTTAAATATTTATTATGTTTCATGTTCTTATGGAATAAAGTAAACTCCCATCTTCAATTCTTTTTTTTACAAAAAAGAAAAATCTTATAATTAGTTTTTATTTTTGAAAGTTTGTTTTGGGGGTTATAAAGAAAGAAATTATTTTGATTTGGACAAAATAAGTGGAAAGTATGATTAAAAAAAATAAGCTAGTAGTTTATTGTAGTTTCTTTTTAAAAGAAAATAGGGCCATGAAGAAGGTATATTTTTTTGTATTTAATAAATTATGAAAACAAATATGTAAAAAAGCTCTCTTAAAAGGTCAAAAGTTACAATAATACATATTTTTTGAAATTTTAAAGAAATTTGCACATGTATTTTATGTAGACAAAATAATTAACCTTTTAAAGAATAAAGCAATTTATTAAAATCGATTTAGCTTTCTTTAATTTTTTTTATTCAATCAAATTTGAATAGTTTTTCATTATTTTTAATATAACATTAGAAAAAACAAAAATTTATTTTTTGGATAAATTAAAAAACTTACTTTTTCATTAACTTTATATATTTGTAAAAAGTTTTCTGTTTTAGAAAGCTAAATTAGTTAATTATTTTAATAAAATCATTTTTAAAGAAGAATCACTTGATCCTTAAAGAGATGGATTTTTTATTTTGGTTTAGATAAATTATGGAAAGAAATCTAGTAGAGATGGAGATTTATTTTATTCCATAAGAAAATGAAATATAATAAATATTTTTAAAAAATAAAAATAAAAAAGAGAGAGTGGCTAGTTTCAAGGGAATAAGTGAGCCAAAAGGGCTAATGAAAGACATTTTTAGACGCAAAGGTGAATGACAAAGACATTTTAGGCCCAATAGGTGGATGAAGGACATTTTTATACCATTTCCAATAGTTCAAGTGTATTTTGTACCATTTTCATCTATTATACTATATATTTGTTTCTACCTATCGACCTATATTTATATTTTACAATAAAAGCATGATCTCTAAAAAATTTTAATGTTAAATCACTATTTTATCCTCTTATAAAATCTTCACTTATATATAGGAACAAACTAACACGGTGGTGCAAAGACAACAACGCATCGGGTGTCAGTCGCGACTGTCACGATTTGAACCTAGGGCCTAGACGTGACACGGCGAATGGGGGATCCGAAGGGACCCCAAACAAGCCTCTTAGCATATTATTACACATCCTTGGTCGACTAACAAGTAAACAATAACAAGAGAACATAAAATAAGGAATAAGGGGCTAAGGGAGTCTTTCATAGCTTAAAACATACAAGAGTCAAAAGAGTCAAAGCTCAAAGCAACATTACATAACTTGTCCAACAACACCTCTAGACTTAGAGTTTAGCAGGGGCCAAGACAACTTTCTGGGCTCACCCTCATAGTCAAAAGCACACATCCAGGAAAGAATGTCTTTATATAACATAAGATTAAAGACATTGTCCCGAGAGTTAAGGACTCACCAAACTTTGCTTTGAAGATATTACTAGTCATGGTGAGGAGAAGGATGATCAAGTGGAGCTCCAGTTCCTACATGGTAACATCATATAGACATAGAGTATGCGTTAGTGCATTTGAATGTACTAAGTATTTATGATGCAATGCAATAAGAGATAGGCAACATAATCGAAATGCATAATTAGGCAATAGATGAGCATATAACAATATGAAATGCATGAATCATACTTGAAGTAAACATGCTTATATAGAACATATTACATGTGTAGTAAGAGACCATCATTATAGAGTCGAAGGCCTACCACCCCCTTGGAAATGCGATTGAGGTATCAACCCCTCAATTGGTTGATGATTGTCACACCCTACCATCCATGGTGATTGAGGTATCAACCCCCCAAATTGGTTGATGGTTGTCACACCCTACTATCCATGGTAATTTAGGTATCAATCCATCAATGGTTGTCGCACCCTACC
The DNA here is from genome assembly GCA_026153255.1 of Solanum medicagineum. NCBI lineage: Eukaryota > Viridiplantae > Streptophyta > Magnoliopsida > Solanales > Solanaceae > Solanum > Solanum medicagineum. The sequence continues at coordinate 13,258,128 of JAPFFP010000001.1, forward strand.
ATCCATGGTGATTGATGTATCAACCCCTCAATTAGTTGAGGTTGTCACACCCTACCATCCATGGTGATTGAGGCATAGCACCCCCTCAATAAGGTGTGGTCAACTTGTAATTCTATAGATAATTTTCATGAAGTCAACACACATATACATTGCTTTCATTATGATAAAATCACTTGACTCGTAAGACATGCAATAGATCATTAATAGCTCAAGAACCCTAAACCGGACATTTTATCAAACATTTAGTGGCTGTATAATACTAGTTCAAAATCATGCAATTCAAGAATGAAATCATGTAAGAAAACTTAATATAAATCAACCTACCAACACTTGGTAACACCCTAATGCAAGATACATTAAAATCCCTCATCAAATGTCATCAGAGAACATAGATTCATAGCTCAAAATATGCTTAAATAGTCCACATTTCATGGAATCCCTACATAGTTTATAATCAAATTCATAGTATGAAGTACTGATAGATAAATCAACATGAAAACATGCAATTTACGTAAAATCAAGATTGGAACCATGGGTGTGAAACGATCCAGAAAGTGCCCGAAATGTGCCTCGAAAATGTCCAAAATTTTAACTTTCATATATCTCAAAATTCGTGTGTTATTTCAAAAATCTAATTTCATATTCTTGATTAGGGGGTCAAAATTAGGGGAAAGGGTCTAACCTCGATTTTCGAGCAACCGTATCAAAATTAAAAAATTGTAAAATGCGATTTCCAGTAGCAAAACAGAGTCAGTGACGCGACGCGCCAGTGTGTAAAAACAATCCAGATTTCTTATTCCGGTCCAAGACTTTTATGTCTTGGGCCTAAGCCTTCCCACATGAGAAAACACCTATACATAGCCTTATTTCACCCTCATATCATCCTAAATATTTTCCAATACCCACTTAAACCCTTAGTCTTGTATTTCTCTCAAAATTCAAGTCTCAAACCCTCATCCGAAATTCAATGTTTTCCTTCAAGCTTCAAGTCTCCATCTCCAATCTCTTTCAAGGGTTCTCCAAAGCTAAGATATGTGGTCATTGGGTCCTTTTGACCATGGTGCCCTAACCTCCTTTTACTCAATTTGCATGATTTAAAGTTGATTTTACAAATAGGTTTACTAGTATAAGCATGTTTATAAAATATGTTAAAGCTATGTAAAGTTGTGACTGTTTTGCTATGTTTTGAGTTACAAATCTTATATCTATTATAAGATTTGATGAGGGATTTTGATGTATATTCTTGAGGGTGTTGCAGGGTATTGATTGATGGTTTTACAATGGATTTTCTTGCATTATTCATTTATAAATTGCATGGTTTTGTACCCCCATTACACACCCTCCAAGTGTTTGATAAAATGTCCAGATATGATTTCTTGATAAATTGAAGGTACAATGCATGTCTTATGAGTTGAAAGACTTTACGATGATGAAATGAATGCTTATATGAGTTGTACTTATGATAATTATCTATATTATTCTAAGATGACCATGTCTTGATGAGGGTGTACCATGCCTTGACCACTATGAAAAAGGCATTATGTTCATCAACCAAATTGAGGGGTTGATACCTCATTAACCAAATAAAGGGGTTGATACCTTATTAACCAAATTGACGGATTGATACCTCACTAACCAAATTGAGGGGTTGTTCGTTAACCATTGAGGGGTTGATACCTTATTGACAAAATTGTGGGGTTGATACCTCAATCGCCTTAGAGGTAGATGATGTATTCTAATAACCAAACTGAGGGTTGATATCTCAATCACCTAGATGGGAGGTGGTAAGCCCATTAGCCAAAGGATGGATTCTTTCTATGTACATTCTATGTTTTATATAAGCATAATTTTACTTCAAGCACCATTCATACTTGCCATATCATTGATGTGCTATCTATTGTGTATGTTATGCATTTTGATCATGTTGTCTCTCTCTTGTTGTATTGCATAATCACATTGGTGGAACAAAACAAAAGTACCGCATGTATCACCATATAGGAACCAGAGCTCCATTTGGTCATCATCCTCCTCCACGTGGCTAGTGGCTTCCATTCAAGCTAGTGGGTGAGTCCTCAGAAGGTAATATCTATGTTCTTATGCTATGTATTGAAGACTATCTTTCTTTTTTGGTATACTTGACTATGAGGGTGAGCCCGATTACTTGTTTTGGCCCCCGCTATATTCTATGTTAGAGGTGTTGTTCGACATGTTATGTATTATGCTTGAGCTTTGAGTCACTTATGATATTCAAGCTATTTATGTATAAATCTCTCTCTCCTTTAGTCCCAATTTCCCTTGTTTATGTTTCTCATGTTATTTTACATTGCTTCCGTGACCAAGGATGTGTAATGATATGTTGTGAGGCTTGTTTGGGATTTCTTTGGGTTCCCTATTCGGCGGTCACGTCTAGGCCCTAGGCTTGGGTCATGACAAAGATGGTATCAGAGCATTAGGTTGGTAGATCCTCGGAGTCCAACACACCACGTCTATTAGTGTCTTATTCATGGTTGTGATTGTCTTGTGCACCACAACTATGAGTAGGAGGCTATGAGACATTTTAGGAAAAGGTTCGCTTCTTCATGTTCTAAGTCGTTCTATAGAGTTGGAGTAAGTTTTCCCCCTAATGATTATTCTATGTTATGCTAGATCATGTCTAACACTCGAGGAAGAAGGGCCCAAACTCCCGAGGAGCAACCTACCAATGGTGAGTTCCGGGATGCTCTCACTATGCTTGCCCAAGTTGTGGTCAACCAAGTCAACCAAGGGGCCTAAGCCCCTTATGCTACTTACCCGGGAGCTAGGGTAAGGGACTTCATGAGGATGAATCCTTCGGTGTTCTATGGGTCAAAGGTAGATAAAGATCCACAAGAGTTCATTAATGAGGTCTATAAGATTTTGACTATCATAGGTGTTGGACAAAATGAAAAGGCAGAGTTGGCGGTGTACCAACTCAAAGGGGTAGCCCAAATATGGTATGATCAATGGAAGGGGGAGAAGGGTAATGATAATTTGGTTCTATGGGAGGAGTTCAAAGTGGCCTTTCTTAATAGTTTCTTCCCACTTGAGCTTAGGGAAGCTAAATTGGTGGAGTTCATGAACTTGAAACAAGGTGATATGAGTGTGAGGGAGTATGCCCTCAAGTCCACCCAACTTTTGAAGTATGCTCCTCCCTTGGTGGCCGATCCTAGATCTAGGATGAATAAGTTTGTTATGGGGGTCTCCGACTTGGTGAGTGAAGAATTCCAGTCCGTCTTTCTAATAAGTCAAATGGACTTGTCTCAGTTGATGACTTATGCCGAGCAATTGTAGGAAAAAATATGAGGAATAAGAGGGATAAAGAGGCCAAAAGAGCCCATTTTGAAGGGAAGTTCCAAAGTCCCAAGGATTGTGATGATACCATGTGTCCAACATGTGGTAAGGTTCATAGAGGCCCATGCTTGAAAGGCACCAATGCTTGTTTCCATTGTGGTGAGGAGGGGCATAAGAGGAAAGATTGTCCTCGTAATCGAGGTAAGGGTGAAGATGTTCGTCCTCAATGTGGTGCCCCAAGGCACAATTGATTCTATGCTCTCCAAGGAAGGTGAAGGGAAATTGAGGCACCCAATGCTGCCACCAGTAAGTTGAAGTTTCCTTTGACTTGGATGTGTATGCACTGACGGGTCCAATGTGTTACTATTTATTCCATTGCTCTTATGGTTGCTAGTGGGTTCCTTGTGTGTCCCGAGTTGTTATGTGGAATTGTTGGTATTTATTCCGTTGGTGGTTCTATTATTGATAGGTAAGGCTTTTAGGGCTTGTTTCATGACCTTATTCTTTAGGACTTGTCTTGCGCTTTGATTGTATTAGGTGTGGTGGTTTTGATGTCATACTTGAGGTGGATTAGGGGCATGTACAGTATGTCTTCATTATTTATAGGGCCAGTAGGTTTAGATTCCAAATCTCTAGTGCAACCGTCTTTAAGTGGGAGGTTGCTAAGTAGTAGCAAAAGAGGTAGGTCCATTCTTGTCTTAAGTTTTATTTGATCTTTAAGGGTTGCACCATGTTCTTATTACATAGGAGTCTTGTCTTGGGATCTTGGTTGAATTTAACTTAATGTGTTGGAGGTCTTTGGGTAGCTTGGGCTACTTGCATAACATTTTTCAAATGAGTGTAGAACCCGTAAGGTTGTTATATGATAGTTGAGGATGGTCAATCTATTTGGTCAACTACAATGGGATAGTCATTTCTCTAAGATTGATCTATGGTTTGAGCTTTGTCCCTGAGTGAGCACTATTAATATGGGTGAAGTTGTTTGGTTGATTCATGCATTGGCTATGTTTATAGGTCTCTAGCATAGGGTCTTAAAACCCTACCTTGGTATGTTTCCGGTGGTCCGTAGTAATGAAGTATTGATTTATTTAGAGCTTGTGAATTATTTGGGGGTAGTATGGCAAGTCTTGGAGGATGAGAGGTTGTTTGCTAGATATGATAGGTGTGCATGGTGGATACCAAGAAGATGGTTAGAATTCTTTGAGGACTATGGTTTGAGTGTGCATTAGTTTCTCCGGTAGGGCTAGTGTTATGGTTGGTGCTCTAAGTAGTCTAGTGTGTGTGGATAATGGTGGCAAGGAGGAGACTAGTGGGGTCCATCGGTTGGTTAGATTGAAAGTTAGGTTAAGGGAAGTTGAGAATGGTATTGTAGTGCTCTTGGTGGTTTCAATCTTCATTGGTTGAGGTAGTCTAGTTAAGCAAGGCCTTGGTTCTGCCTTATTAGAGTTGGAAGTTTGGGTGGAAAGATGGTAGAGTGGGGGTTATCTCTTAAGGGGGAGATGGTAGTTCGTGGAAACAAGTGGAATAGGTGTGGTTAAGGTTGACAAGTGAGTTAGGGTTGTGAGTCCTTTTAGAGTATAGAGAAAGTTGGTAAGGTTGCATACAGATGGGAATTGCTTATGGCTATAGGTGTGGTTTGTCCGGCTCTTCATGCTTTTAGGTGGAACGGATATGTTGGTTACTCTAGTGTTATAGATTTCTGTGAGGTTGTGGGTGTTGTGGAGGACAATTTGGCTTAGGAGAAGGTCCCAGTGGAGGTGTGGATGGATGAGTGAAGAGGTTGACTAATATTAGTGTGGTGTTCGTCAAGGCCCTTTGGAAGAGTCGTCTATTTGTATGTGTTTCTCGGGGAGCCGGTGCGAGCATGGGAAAGCAATATCTGTATCTCTTTCATTCTATTCAAGCTTATGATGACATATCAGGTCCTTTCTATGATTCCAAGTCTTATGTTTCAACCCCTATCTCATGCATATACATTTATGCTTAAGTTGGCAAACTTATGAAGATTTTACACTTATGTTGAGATTTTGAAAATGGTGTTTAAAATGTAATGTTGCATTCTTCTTGGGGCTGATTTGTTTATGATCACTCTTGTCACTCACGTTTCTTTTACATTCAGGGACGAATGTTCCCAAGGGGGAGATATTGAAACGACCCAAAAAGTGCCTCGAAAATGTCCAGAATTGTAACTTCCATATATCTAAAAATTCATGCGTTATTTCAGAAATTTGACTTCATATTCTTGCTCAGGGGGTCAAAATTAGGGGAACAAGAGTCTAACCCTGATTTTATAGCAACCATATCAAAATTTAAAAATCACAAAATGCAATTACTAGTAGCAAAACCGCGTTAGTGGTGCGACGCGCCAGTGTGTAAAAACTGTCCAGATTTTTTTTATCTTGGTCCAAGACTTTTAAGTCTTGGGCCTAAGCCTTGCCACATGAGAAAACACCTATACTTAGCTTTATTTCACCCTCATATCATCCTAAACATTTACTAATACTCACTCAAACCCTTAGTCTTGTACTTCTCTCAAGATTCAAGTCTCAAACCCTCATCCAAAATTCAATGTTCTCCTTCAAGCTTCAAGTCTCCATCTCCAATCTCTTTCAAGGGTTCTCCAAAGTTAAGGTATGTGGCCATTGGGTCCTTTCGCCCATGGTGTCCTAACCTCCTTTTACTCAATTTGCATGATTTAAAGTTGATTTTACAAATAGGTTTACTAATATGAGCATGTCTATGAACTATGTTAAAGCTATGTGAAGTTGTAACTGTTTTTGCTATGTTTTGAGTTATAAATCTTAGATATATTGTAAGATTTGACAAGGGGTTTTGATGTATATTGCTTGAGGGTTTTGCAAGGTATTTATTGATGGTTTTACAATGGATTTTATTACATGATTTCATCTATAAATTGTGCGGTTTTGTATCCCCATTACACACCTATCAAGTGTTTGATAAAATGTCCAGATATTGTTTCTTGAGGAATTGAAGGTCCAATGCATGTCTTATGAGTTGAATGACTTTATAATGATGAAATGAATGTTTATATTAGCTGTATTTATGAGAATTATTTATATTATTCTAAGATGACCATGTCTTGATGAGGGGGTACCACACCTTGACCACTATGAAAAAAGGGATGATGTTTATTAACCAAATTGAGGGGTTGATACCTCATTAATCAAATTAAGGGGTTGATACCTCATTGACCAAATTGACAGGTTAATACTTCACTAACCAAATTGTAGGGTTGTTACCCCAATCGCCTTAGAGATGGGTGGTGTATGCTAATAACCAAATTGAGGGGTTGATACCTCACTAACCAAATTGTGGGGTTGATACCTCCATCACCTTAGAGGTGGGTGGTGTATGCTAATAACCAAATTGAGGGGTTGATACCTCAATCATCTAGGATGGGAGGTGGTAACCCCATTAGCCAAAGGATGGTCTCTTTCTACGTATATTCTATGTTTTATATAAGCATGATTTTACTTCAAGCACCACTCATACATGCCATATCATTGCTATGCTATCTATTGTCTATGTTATGCATTTTGATCATGTTGCCTATCTCTTGTTGCATTGCACCGTACATACTTAGTACATTGAAATGTACTAACGCATACTCTATGCCTACATGATATCACCATGTAGGAACCTAAGCTCTATTTGGTCATCATCCTCCTCCACGTGGCTAGTGGCTTCTATTCAAGCAAGTGGATGAGTCCTCATGTCCGAGGGAGATATCTATGCTCTTATGCTATATATTGAAGACTATCTTTCCTTTTTGGTATACTTGACTATGAGGGTGAGCCCGGTTGCTTGTTTTGGCCCCCGCTATGTTCTATGTTAGAGGTGTTGTTGGACATGTTATGTATTATGCTTGAACATTGACTCACTTATGATATTCAAGCTATTTATGTATAAATCTCTCGCTCCCTTGTCCCAATTTCCCTTGTTTATTTTCCTTATGTTGTTTCATATTGCTTCCGTGACCAAGGATGTGTAATGATATGCTATGAGACTTGTTTGCGGTTCCTTTGGTCCCCATTCGCTGGTCACGTCTAGGCCCTATGATTGAGTCGTGACAGGGTGAAAGGACCCAATGGTTCAAACCCACATACCTCAACTTTGGAGATTTCCTTGATGAAGATTTGAATGAGAACTTGAAGCTTGAAAGAATTTCTCAAGATCTGGAAGGAGATTGGGACACTAGAATTTGGATAAAATATTTGTCTAAGTGTTAGAGAGGGTTTTGGGGAATGTCTTGATTGATATGAGGTTGAAAAATGGCTAAGTATAGGTGTTTTTACACATAGAAAGGCTTAGGCTCAAGACCCCAAGGCCTTAGGCCGAAACAAGAAACTGGCAACAAAATACACTGCTCCGTGATTGCTCCGCGTCGTGGAGCCAATACGGACTGCCATTGTTTTGCGCAAACTTGAAAAAATCAAATTTTGCTACGGTTACTCTAAAATCGGAGTTAGACCCATTCCCCACTCAAATTTGTCCCTGATCAAGAATATGACGTTGGATTTCGATATCAGACACAGAATTTGAGATATGAGGAAATTGTGATTATGGACATTTCTGAGGCATATTTTCGGACACTCTTTGGGCTCGTTTCAGCGGCTTTTCTAAGCCATAGCAAGTGGTTGTTTTACTCGCATCCTCCATCAAAAGATGCCTATTTAATCGTTGTAATCACCTCATAAATTTCATCATAAAAACACTATCTATATATCTTATCTTATCAATATTCTA
>JAPFFP010000001.1:13266303-13285163 GCA_026153255.1 Solanum medicagineum
TTTAAATGGACAATTTCTTTGGCTAGATGGTAAAGGGCCGTTTGTTTTAACTAAAAAGGTCGTTGGTTCAAATTAAATTTTTATAGGTCTCAATAATTAATAACTTAAAATTTTAAATTGAGATTAAAAAATAATTTATATTAGATCCGTACTAGCACAAGCTATCGTAACTAGTACTAAACGAAGAAGAAGATTCTTCTAAACAAATCGAACATATAAGAAAATAGTAGTGAAGCAATGTTTGAGTATAGGTGAGAATTGAGATAATGACACTGGATTTTTTGAACTTCTATCTAAATAATTAATTAATAAATTTTATTTAAATATGTAAGTTATCACTTACTATTTATTTTTTAAAGCATAAGAAGTTAATAAATTTTATTTAAATAGATAAGTTATCTCTTACTATTTATTTTTTAAAGCATAAGTCATTTTTAATTTTTATTTTTTTTAAGATTAAGAATAACAAGGACTAACAGTTAGACTAACATTTGACCGTAGATTTTAACTAGATTTAAAGATTTATCTAAAAGATATTTTAAGTTTCAAAACTTAGTTTAGATCAACTTTGTATATTTGGAACTTTCACTCACAAATCATAAAAAATAATTCAAGTTAAACACATGTCCAAACACAATTGCAAATTTTAAAATTTACTAGTTCAAAAACACAAATTTTTGATACTTAGTTAGAATTGATAAATAAAACTTAGTCCTATATGTGCGTACACACACTCACATATATACACATACTCTCTCTCTCACTCGCTCACTCACACACACATACACACTCTCTCCATTATGATAGGAGCCCTAATATGATATTTTGAATATGTTATTCTTGTGTTCAATTATCGATTAAAAAATTTATAAAATTGTGATATTTACTTGTTATTTATCAATTTAAAGAATTTTAATGATTATATTCAACATCATTAAAAAAAATGTCAAAAAATTATAAAAGTAGATTTTTCGTATATTGTTTGGCTATGATGAAAAATATAAAAGTAAAGTCATCTTAATGCAGTTGATGATTTGACTGTAACTCCTACCTCATATATTAGCATTAAAAAATCATGAAGATTTCCTCTTTGTAATGACCCAATACTTCTCTGTTTCATCATAAATGGTGTTTACACATTTTTATTTTGATTAAAAAGAGTGAACTTTCACATATATAATTAAAACGGTATTAGTTGTTCTTTTTCAAATTAATTTATTCCTACTGAAATCAGTGAAAATTATGTAACAAAAAATTATATCAAATATCCTTTTGTTAAATTTTACTTTGTGCAAAATAGACCCTTTTTTTATATATAAAAGTAATATAATAAATAAAGTTCTAACTATTATTCTCATGATGACTACTAGCATTTTAAAAATTCTTTGAAAAATAAAGAAAATATTTCTCTTGATATGCTATATAGGACAAGTAAAAAAATATTTTAACATTGTGAGTAAGTATAAATTAATGAAGTGCATAAGTATTATATAATTTAGTTTCTATCACATTTAATACTAATTATCAACTGTTGTAAGAACAATAATACTAAGTGAAGACGAGCATGGTAAGAACAATAAATTGACCAAAATTTTACTAATACAGACCTAATTAATTAAAGCTAGTTGGACATAAAAAAGAAAAGATAAAATCCCAAAGTGCAAGAGAAAAAAGATGTATTATACTTAAATTAAATAGTCAATACATGTTAAAGGAAAAAAAAGAAAATTATTCCAGTAGATTGTAATCATAATTATTTAACCTTGATCTCATTCTTGTTGAACTTGCCTTTCCTCCTGCAAAATTCATGGATATAAACACTTCGATGATATCGTCAAATAAAAATGAACATTAATATAATGAGTTGATTGTTCTAATTGTCACCCAATCAATAAATAAAGTGGAAAAACTCATATAATTAATTTTTTGTGTGTGTGTCTATATATACAAGAAATTAATTAAACAACATATTATTGACAAAAATTTAATCATCATCAAATCATGAAACTTTTGACAGATCTATGATTAATGATAAAATTTTGAGGTGTATATAAAATTATTGATAATTAAATGTCACACCCCGAGAGAGTACCCTTGGCATGATCGGCATTCAGAGAGTATTGCTAGCCCCGAGTGAACCACTTGGCCTGATCGTCACATCGTATTCAACAACGAAAGAATAATACTCAAATTTAAAGGGCATCATATGAATATAATATAATTCGATTAGCTCATGATTTCTAAGAAATAAGTTTGGAATACAAAATACTCGACAATCCTGTACTCAGTGTCTATGAAATCTCTACTCAACAAGTCTAGATGATGTCATGACAGGTGAAACGCTCCGAAAATGTGCCTTGGAAATAGCCATAATCGTAATTTTCATATATCTCAAAATCCGTATGTGATATCAAAAATCTGACTTCATATTCTTGATCAGGGAAAAAATTAAGTGGGAAATGGGTATAACCCGGATTTTAAAAGACTCGTAGCGAAAATTGATTTTCGCAAAATTTTCGGAGACAGAAGCTGTTCGCGATGGCTCCACGACGCAGACCTGTTGCGGAGCAGTGTTATCACTTCCTTAATTTTCCTGTTTCGGCCTAAGGCATTGGGGTCTTGGCCCAATGCCCATTTATACGTAAAAGCACCTATACTTTGCCATTTTTCAACTCTATATCACTCAAGACCCTCTCAAAATCCTCTCCAAGACTTAACAAAATATTTCATCCAAATTCAAGTGTCTCAAGCATAATTCCAGATCTCAAGAACCGTGACACCTCATAATTCTATCCTCATATGTACCTATGATTCAAGTCTCATTCCTATATGTGGGAAGTGTTTTAGAGTCATAAGAGACCTCTAGTACTTAGACGAGTTCAAGACTTTCTTATAAATCGAGTTTTTAGTGTTGGATTACGCGAGGGTAACATTTAAATGATCATAACTTCTAGTACACAAAGAACTAGATGACCTATAACATACCAAATGAAAACTCTTTGATTTATCTTTCCAACGCAATTGGTTTCACCTTATTCGGAGTTCAAAGTTAAACGTTATGACGATTTTACTAAAGATTGCCAGTGCAGAGTTGCACTATGAAACCTCTAATAGGAGTCGTAGGTCAGGGTACGAGTCGTAGTTAAGGCTCGTAGCAACTTCTAGAAACTCTAAAATTGTGCCAAAGGGTTATGAGGGGGGTCTTACGAGTCGTATTATGGTATACGAGTCGTAACGGGGCTCGTAACGGAATTTTGACAACTTTTAAGAAAGGGTAATTTGGTCCTTCCCCATCCAATTCCCTTAACCCTCAACCGTTTTGGGGACTAAATATATCACGCCCCAAGCCTACACCCTCAACGTGGTCGGCACTCAAAAATCATTTCTAGTCGCCAAGCGAACCACTTGGCCTGGCTAACTTACTCAGCAGAAGATATTGATACTGTAATGAACTAGAATAGGATCAAAATTTATGAAACTTAAAATAAAATAGTAAAGTATGCAACTTGGCATCAAATTTTTCATAGAAATAACTGGATAAATTGTCTTTCTAGTCTACAAAGCCTCCAAAATACTGACTCTGAATAGGGCACCAGAATAGACTCATAAGTACCTCAACAAAAAAAAGACAAATAAATGGAACTCCTGAGCTCCTCTGGATGCTAAGAGGTCTCACCGACCACTGATGGGGACTGTCCTACTGATCATCTGCTAATATAGACACCTGCAACTGCATCATGATACTATGTAGCGCCAAAGGGGTCAGTACGTGGAATATACGATATGTAAGATGGCCAAAACGTAATAAAAGTAGATACTTACTTTAAAACTGCCCCTGGAGAGCTTAACTAACAAAATATGTCATGCATATGAAATATACATATGTATTTTTAAACTCGTCAGAAGTGCAGCTCAGTATAAGAGAAACGTTTACGTTAACACTTTAATGTACATAGCTAAGTATATATAAAATATGGTACTCAAAACTTAGCTGTGTACTAGGCTCAACTTCGTTAAATATGCAGCATAAATAAAGAAAATAATTTAATAAGGAAATACCGAATCTCTACTATGTAGAATAAAAATCTTTACTTCTTGGGAAGTTTCTCTAATCGACAACCATCACTATGAGCTTCGTGATGATACACCGTCTTGCCCACGCTGCCAGAGCCATCCCGTACTTTGCCGGGGTAGGGGACGAAGAACTAGGGGAGTGGATCCATCTCAAATTGGGTCATCTCAGTGGCTAATGAGGAAGGTACCTTAGTGCAATCCTATCCTATGCTGGCTACATAGTTTATGAGTTCGAGTAATTAATTCTATTCTTACTCATATCGGTGCTCAATACTACTCCCAAAGTACTTTTATATAACTCATACTTAAAGAATAGAAATTCTCAAAATCTGATCTTTTCGGAGATTTAGTGCAACTTTAACTTTTCTTAAACTTTTCTCAACTTGTCTTAAACTTTTCTATGACTAAACTCTTTAACTTGACTGAAAACTAATATCAACCCAGTGACTCAAAAACATGCTAGTTTTCTTGGCTAATATGCAATAATTAATCTTTAAAAATATACTTCTTCAACTTAGCTTAAAAGGTACTCAACTAATCTTTCTTTTTCTTGGAATAATATCAAGATTTTCAAGAAAACTCAATAGTCATAAATCTTGTTCATAAATGGATCTAAATTCAATGACAATACTTTAATTGAACAATGTAAAAAATTCAAGAATCATACTACACATCAAGATATCTAGGAAATTTACCATGAAAATCATCATACTTTGCAATATTTACAAGAAACTTAGTCTCAACAATTATTTTAAGATTCATGGGTGAAAACTAATTTCAATTCTAAAGATATTAACAAAATAATAACTTTTGGGTGGCCTTACATACCTTGGAAAGAATTCTTGAATCCTTCTACGGTCTTGAATCTCTTACGCTTGAGTTCTTGAGAGGGTTTTCTTGTTTTTGAGAGAATGAAAGAAGAGAACAAACGTTTTTGGACTTAAAATGACCTTAAAAATTGATTAGTTTAGTGTATGGGGTGTGAAAAAGGTCGAAACTATCCTCCCCAATTAAAAGAAAAAGAAACGTCCAGTTTTGTACTGGTGCGCGTCGCACAAAGTGTAGAAATACTAGTTTTCACAAAAAAATCAAATTTCATCGAATTTTCGAAAACATACAAGTGTAATTCCACGTCCTTTCCGTGTCACGGAAGGGGTGGGGAATGCTTACTATTTTTGATTCTCTTTGAAAAATAATTCGCGTTTTTTTCGCGTTAAAGTCGAGTCGAGACCATTTTTCAACTCAATATTTCGCACTGATCGAAAACTCGATTTCGGATTTGCAAACAGAGCATCGAAAGATATGTTACGGGCAAGATTAATTGTACGGATTTTTTTTGTCACGGGGTGTTACAAAATATAAGTCCCAAATCAGATCCTTAGCCTTACTGTCTTCCATCTTCACCTAGGATTTTCTTAAGCAAAAAGAGGAGAAAGGAGAAAGAGCAAGATTCTTGATTCCCACCCCAAGAACCCATTGAGATTTGATTATTCCTCCAATTCCTAGGTATGTAAGGCTCATTAAAGTGTGATATCTTGTTCCTCACATGTCCCTTCAACTTCTTGAGTTAAGATTTGGTAAAGAATTGAGCTTTGAGAAATTATATCATCTAAATATTGAGATTATGTACTTATTTATGAATTCCCTTGATGTTTTATAGAAATTTATTACATCATATCATTTCTATATGGTATTGAGCTAAAGTTTTACACCTGATAGCATGAACTTTAAATTTCATGATTTATAAGAAATCTATGCATATTTTGAGTTGAGGTTGAGTTTTGAAGGCTTGAGTTGAATATTTGAGTTGATGTACTTTGAGTTGAGTTATTGAGCATTTTGAGTTGAGTAAATTGAGTATTTGAATTGAGAAATTGATTTGGATGTATGTTCATGTTCTTCATTCACATGAACCCAAAATGATGATTATACCTTATCCTTTTTCTTATGCATTTTTCAAAATGAATTTGATAGTCATTTTTATACATGAGCATGAGTTTTGAGCATATTTTTACTAAGTCTACATGAGCATGAGTTTTGAGCATGAATAATGATGTGAGAAAGAGTCTTGAGGAGATGATGAATATTTAACGAGTTTTTGATGAAATTGAGCATTGAGTTTAAATGACGTTTTGTGTACACATTGATAATATATATTTTTTTAAAAATATATTTAATGATGATGAGATAATGATGAGATGATGATGAGTTGAGTTATGATGATGATGATGAGTCGATAAGGAGTTAATTGATGAGTTGAGCATGTTTTAGTCTTTGCAGAAGTATCGAGTACCAAGCAGGGAGCAAGTAAACTTTTATTTTAACCCACAGAACAACGTTGCCAGCGTAGGATAGTCGTTACATCTTGTCTAACGGCTCTTGTCCCGCAAGTGGACATTTATTATGGATCCAAGAGAGAGTTGATCGCCTTTTTCCATGGCAAGTTAAAGGTGTGCGTGGCAACAACGACGCCTTCATTGTGCATCACCTAATTAAAGGTGGTAGGATGAGGATGCCGATTAAGAGAAACTCCGAAGCAACATTGCTTGAGCATGACATTTTAAAATGAGTCTAATCCTACTGAGTTTACTTTTAAAAGCATTTTTTACTTTAAAATTGCATGTACTGGGTTGAGCTTGAGTTATTGAGTCGAGTGAGTGAGTTGAGCTTTACTTTCTTGAGCTATGATATGAGTGAGTTGAGACATGTGAGTTGAGCTTTATATTTTTGTTATATATATGTGCACATATTTTTAGAAAAATATTTTTTCTTCTTGTTTATCGAGTATAACAGAAATAAAAAATTTATTTTAAAAAATCTTACGATAAATAAAAATTAATTTTCTAAAAATAATTAAAAAATGGAGGATTAAGTCGGTAGCGTAGAATTACTTTTTTTAAAAATAATTAAAATAATATCCAGATTATTATTTTAAGAGGGAGATGAAATAAGAATTTTTAACAAAGTTTTACATTTTTTTGGGGGCGGAGGGGGTGGAGGTACGGTGAGATGAAGTGGTGCGCTGGGGTAAGAAAAATATTTATGTTTTATTTTATAATTTTTTTGAAATAATAATATTTTAATATTTAATTTTAATTAATACTATAATTTATTTATTTTTTGGTAAGGTATAATGTTTTGTCCATGTAGAATGTGATATGACATTTTTTAAAAATAAAAGAGAGTGTAACACACACACCACCAGAGTGAGAGTGGAATAAAAGATAGAAGTGTGTTTTTCAAACTAATAAGTGATAGTTTAGGTGTGTTTTTCAAATTTTCAATATTTTAGGTGTGAAACTCAAAAAAGTGGTATACTTTAGATATGCTTTGTATACTTATCTCATAATTATACACAAAAACTCATAGAGAGAGTTAACTATTGATATATACGAATCCTTAACTCATATACATATACAAATAATTCTATATGACATTTGTATATACATGTGTATTTGTATATCTTTTTGGCATTTGTATATATATATATATATATGTATGTATGTATGTATGTATATTATTCCCAAAGTCGGTTTTATATATATGTATAATTTTAATAATCAATTTAAAATTCAAAAAACGTAGAATCAACATACGGCGCTTACTGATTCGTTAATAAAATTTTTCTCATTAATTTCACAAGTAAAAAGATAAAAAAAAGGTTAGTTGTTTTCAAATGCATACCTGTGTATGTAGCTTTCAGTCGTATTTTTGGGATTCGAAACTAGTTACTATGGTGTTTTTCTTTCTTCAATCTTGAATTCATTTTCATCCAAACAATTAAATAGTTGAAATTTTAGTCTCTCGTTAAAAAATGATTTGTATATGTTTACGGATAGCACAACTAATATACACATAAAATTTTTCCTTGCAAATTTTACTATAAAAATGAGTAGTGTTTTCATTGAACAACTATTTATTCCTCTTCGATATCACTAGAGTATATGATGGTATCAAAGAGGAAGAAGCAGTGTCTCAGCGCAAAAACTACTCAATTACTCATTATAACCATAAGAATATATATATTCTAATATTATTAAAGAGTAACTGAATAATATTTTCACATAAACACTACTTTTTTGACACCATCAAAGTATATTATTTCGCCTCTCTCACACACTTCCATTACAAATCACAACATTCTGTTCCTGTGGGGGAATTCGAATTAATTGTGGAATTCGAGTCTTGATAGCTTTATAAATCCTAGAAGAATCATGCCATATCCTTACAACAATTATAATGAGAGATTTTTCCGATAATTTAAGGACAATGAATACACCATCTCCAACCTTTATTATAACAAAAATTAAAAAGTTTCAACACATCAATCAATCAACCATACCTTAAATCTCACACCAGTTACCCATAAAACATAAGAACACATCACAGGAATAAAATATGCAACACTTAAATTTCCAGTACAAAGCAATTTCAAGATATTATAATGGAAGTTCACCGTGGCAAACAACAAAAAGATTAAAATA
The DNA here is from genome assembly GCA_026153255.1 of Solanum medicagineum. Taxonomy (NCBI): domain Eukaryota; kingdom Viridiplantae; phylum Streptophyta; class Magnoliopsida; order Solanales; family Solanaceae; genus Solanum; species Solanum medicagineum. Next base: position 13,274,862 of record JAPFFP010000001.1, read on the forward strand.
CAATCGATAACAAACCAAGCAAAAAATGTAGAAAAGAATTTCTTCGTAAGAGTTCCCTTAGAATTGGTACGATAAGGGAAGCAGTTTTCAAATCCTCTGTGCCTAGTAAAGCTAATGTGCCAAAGTCTCTTAGCCAGCCATCTTAGTCAAGCGGTGTATGGTACTTCTTGCCACCCTATTACCAGGATCAATTTTCATAACAGTTCTGAGGTCTTCCGCCCCAAGCTTATATTTCTCCATACTCTCATACAACAGAGCACGCTGCACAAGGATGGAAACATTCGTGCCATCTTGTTCTAGCACCTGCAAAACAAAATGCAGCATTTAGTCCTTATTCTCATGATAACACATTCAATAAAGTGAGTTCACAAGAGTTCTCAGTCATGATCTCGCAATGTCTTCACATCTAATCAACCCGAGCATTCCACATGCAGGTTGTTACTGTAAAAGATTGTTTGTTTCAGAGAAACTGTTGGTCAGACTTTCACCAGTGACCTTTTCTGAACTCCTCTTTTGTATTATTCATATATTCATACATATAATTTCCCACAGAAGATTGACAAGAACAAAATTACTTCAGAGAAGGTCTATACTTTTCCTTTCCATTGGCATCACGAAAAATAATTGATGCATATCCTGAAGCTAACCCAAGTCAAGTGGATCCTTCAAGTAGACCCTTTATTAGGAGACAAGCTAAGAATGTACAAAAATTCCAAGGTTTAGCTCAAGGAATCCTGTATCATGACTTTGAAGACAATGGGGAATCAATGACATTAATTTTATTTAACTCATTTTCCCTTAGAGACTAACTATTGAGGGAATTGATGTACTTCATGGCTCTTGGATTGACATAACACATACTTATTTTATTTGTGTTCTTTTATTTAGAATGAATTTAGATTGGAAAAGCCCATGTGGGAGATTAGAGGATCTTAGTTCTTAACTATTTAAGTCACTTCATGTAAAGTAAGATGTTTATGGATTTTAAATTCTTTTTTTTTCCTTTATGTATTGTATAGTTAGAATTCCAATTCCCTAGTTTGTATTTTGGTTTCACTTGAAAATTGATTGCTCCATTAAAGTTGGTGTTTGTTCTTTGGTTTCTCCTCTTTCTCTCTTTTAGTTTCCAAATCTATATCACACTTATTTAACAACCATGTTAAAGGCACTTTATCAGCAGTACGCTGCAGGGAAAATGCCCTCTCTCTTAGGTATGGCAACAGGGCAGTGCAAGTGCAGGTTTTAGGCTATGCAAGGCGGCGAGGGTTTAAGGTTATGCGGGGCAGGTAGCGGGTTTAAATGAAACAAATACTAAGGCGTGCAAAGGCATTAAAAATTACATCTAATCTAAATGTATTTATAAAAAAATGTTTTTAGTGGGTAAATACATAATCTATCAAGGAGGGCAATTTTGTGATTGTTAAGAGTACATTCCTTGTCCTGATAAAATTAATAAGTTTTGCAGTGATTCTTATTAATAAAGTATTCCGGTAATTGAGCAAAATTCTAGCATCACTGTCAACAGTTCAATACCATCAATGTGTTTATGATCCTTCTTTTTTTCCTGCTGTCTTTCTTAATATCATTAACTAATAAGAGACTCATTTTTAATTCACCTGGTAAAAAATTGTTGCAGTTTACTATATCTCATTATTTATTGCTCTTCATTTGTCTGGATCATATATTCAAAACCAGAAAAAGAAAAATTAAAAAAAATTTAACAGTGCGGGTTTATGTGGGTTGAAAGCATCAAATTATGCAGGGCGGGACAGGTTGAAGTCCTCGCAGGTTTGTGCAGATTTTCCCCATAATACCACTGCTTGGCATCCCTAATCTCCATAGTTAGAAAAGTATAATAAACATAAAATAGAATCATTCACTAACACTATTTCCGGAAAAAAAAAATTGAAATGCATTCTTTCTAGCAATCTAAGTTGCGTGGACTCTTTACTTTTGTTGTTGCACCTGTGTTGCATTCCCCCAAAACACACTACTTTTGGAGAATCCGACACAGACCAGCTGACATTTCGAAGAGTCCAGGCAGAGCTAGCAATGACTGAGGGAGTCAAGTGGCAGCACAAAATGCATTTAACCTAAATTTGATCGTGAGTAACCACAGTCCCATGTATCACATCTTAGCCACATAGAATGGATTGTTTTGGCAAATAACAAGGCAATATCCATGGGAGTGGGATATAGCCTCTAGCTGGTCACTAATGGGGAGTGCAACAGGACTAAACAGTCCCCCATTTGATGGCCTAAGATATCACATTCTGGGATTTGGAGTGAACGAAACCATTTTACCCAGATTCTCTCCCAAGAACACATCACTTGCCTCCTTAGCTCCAAACCTCTGTTCCTTGTTTTTAAAGCTTTATATATATATATTTATTCTTGTGGATGCTCACTTTCTTAATTTATTTTGCTTCATATATGTAGATCACGTATTACTGTCTAACTAATTCTTCTTATTCATTATGCCTGGTTACTTAGCACATCAGTGTTGATCATTGTTTCAAAAGAAATAATTTGATATTTCTATAAATGACATGGTGTAATTATGAAATATAAATTTCCACACCTGCACTTTATAGCTGCTAGGGTCCTTAATCTGAATTATTAGTTTAAAACTGTCTATGTAAAGATATTGTTCGACAAGTAAATGCATCTAGATGGAGTATGTCTACAATGATCATTCTCAAAAAATGAAGTATGTCTGCAATGACAGGATGAACATACACAATGGTAGTGTTTTATGTATGCACCTAGGGGTGTCAAATGGGCGGTTGGGCTGAACTTGGGAGGTTAAAATGGGCTATATTAAATATCAGGTTGGGTCTTGACCCGCCCAAATGTACTTTAGGCTCAAATGGGCTAAAATTCGGGTTGGGTCATGACCCGCCCAATTTAACCCGCTTAATTTAAGACTAGCATTGAACATATAAAACAAATGATACATTGGGCTAAGTGAGAATCTTATTGGGCTCAGCTCAGAATTATTTTATAATGGGTTAAATTGTATTGGGTTGAAAATTAGCCTAATTCTAAATCATACTGAACCCAACCCATAAAATTATGAGCGGGTTGGGCGGGTTGTTCATGTTTGGACCAATTTTGCCACCTCTATTATGCACCATCTGGGTCTGAAATATTACCTAGTTAGTGTCATAGGTGGTATAAGATGATATATGCGATTAAGATGCCAGAAGAACCAAGACTCTATTCCACACAATCAAAACCACATGTGAAATGCATAAAATAGGAAGAGAATACTGCTTATGTCACTTGAAAGATTCTATACTACACAATCAAAACCACATGTGAAATGCATAAAATAGGAAGAGAAAACTGCTTATGTCACTTAATCACCTTTTGTTTTTCTGATTTTTAGTACTCAGCCTTGCAAAAGAAAATACGCATGCATTAAGTGTATAGCACATTCTCCAATATGAAAATCGTGTAAATGAAAAAAAATACTCTACTGAAACTAGGATTACATGGGAGCTCGTTTGTGAAAGCTAGCATAACTTACAGTGCAGAGATAAGTCTGAAAATATTTCTTTAGTATTTCATAAAATGAGGTGCAAAATATTCCATGAAATAACATTAACCGTGCATTAAACATAAATGACCATAAATTAATATCTAAAAGATAATAGTAAATAACAAAGCATAATTAATGATCATACCTTTGTACAGTCAGCCACAGCCTTCTTGTATTCTCCAACCTCTTTGTAACATGAAGCCCTACTTGACAGAACCTCCATTACACCAGCTTCATCACCGGCCTTCTCAAGAAGAACGACGGCCCATGACAACCATTTTATGGCATCACCATATTGTCCCTGCTTGTGATTATCCATTCCCTTGCTCTTTGCCGCGGAAGCACTGACACCAGAAGGTGGTGGCGGAAGCCCTTCAATTTCAGTTGTCCCACTGCTATCGTTAGCACCCACAAACTCTGATTCAAAACCCCAATCATCACCCCCTGTAAACTGCTGGTTCTTACTCCCTCCAGCAGCTTCTTCAGATGAAGCATTAGTTGATGAAAAAAGCGAATCAAAATCACCCACACCTGAAGACTGAGTAGTAGATGGTTGACTCTGGGTATTAGAGAATCCGAAATCATCAACTTTGGAATAAGCACCACCCAAATTCGACCCCGTTGAAGCATTAATATTACTTGTAGGAAACGGATCTGATGGAAATCCTGATCCACCTGCTTTAGTAGCATTTTGGAAATCCCCAAACACATCATTCCCTGAAGTATTCTTCTTAGTTTCTTTACTAGCCGAGTTCAAATTAGGCCCGGGCTTAGACGAAAAATCAACCAGTGAACCAAAAGGGACCTTATTGACACCCATCCCTCCTCCAACTCCACTTCCAGACATATTTTTCAATGATGTACCTCCAAGATTAGGGGTTTTAGTATTACCACCACTCTGATTCACACTGGAACCATAATTATAAGCATCATAACCACCAACATTACCGCTACCAGAATTTCCAGCTGAACCCCAGCTACCACTAGTCTTCACAGAATTGCCACTCTTTGGCAGGTTATCAGCAATAGCACCCATAGAGAAGGCGTTCTTTTTAGCAGCTGGGGCAGCATCTTTTAACGGGGCATTGCTCTTACTCTTATTTCCTCCCAATGCTGAGCTCACCAAATCACCAAACAAATTAGGGTTTTTGTTAGTAATCCCAACACTTGACGCTACATTGTTAGTGGTTGAAGGAGTCGAAGATGCCCAACTCTTCCCAAATATGTCACCAGCCATTGAATTCGGTCCAGATAATGACCCTACTGGTTGGTGAGTCCATGTTGATTTGTTGGGTTGAGTCCATGAAGATCCAGAATTTGGTTTTGATTGTGTTGATGAATATGTGTATGATGATGCTGAGGAATATGACGATGTTTTATTCTTCTGCTCGTTGAGAGATCGAGATCGACCGGAGTTCAAACCCAGATCAAAATCGAAACTATTCATAGAAGAACCCGATTTCCCGTAATTTGAATTCATAGTTTCGTCTCGATTTCTAGGAACTTCAACTAAAAGACTTGTATTGTACTTAAAAATTTTTAAGTCTACAGATCGAGAACTATATGGTGATATCGTAGATCAGATAGAAAAAGAATGAGATCTGAGTAAATTCTGAAACGCACCTCACGATAATGAAAACTATAAATAAGAGAAGAATGATAATTCAGTCATCGGAGAGATGGATTGCTGATGCTAACGTGAAGCTCCGGCAAGATGATGATCGGAGAATGAACCGACTCGGCGGAGGTGGAAGAAAGGATAATGCCGAAAATGTTGGGTAATTAAAGGGAGCTTAGAATTTATTGCCCGGAGATTCATTTTAGTTTTCCCTTTATTTGTTTTCTATTTTTAGTATTTTTAAAACCGTAATAAACAGCAAAAAGGATTTGTAATAAACACAAGGCTCAAGGAAATATATAAGACGATAAAGATAGAAGTGAAGACGGTGGTGATGAAAATATATAAGACGATAAAGATAGAAGTGAAGATGGTGATGATGAGTGTTAAGATAGCAGCAATTGAATGTTTGTATGTGAAGCTAAGTGATAAAGGGGACAAGAAATTGTATAGACTTAGAAAAGAGAGAGAGAGGAAAGCTCGTGACTTGGACCAAGTGAAGTGTATCAGATGAAACTTCTATTAAGCTTAAGTAACAAGCTTACTTTCATAAATTCTTAAACGAGAAAAGGAATAGAGATATTGAGTTGGATGAGTTGGCATACTGCAATAGTTATCGAGATTTTGGTTATTGCAGACGTTTAAGAGTTGAGGAGGTTAGACATGCTATTAGTAAGATGAAGAGAGGGAGGGGGATCTGACCCGATGAGATTCCAATGGATTTTTGGAAAAGCATGGTCAAAGATGGTATGAAATGATTGACTAGGTTGTTCAATGCTATATGAAGATTGCTAAGATGTCCGATGAATGGAGAAGGAGTATAATGGTTCTATTGTACAAGAATAAGGGTGATATTCAAAATTGTAATAATTACAAGGGTATCAAGTTGTTAATCCACACTATGAAGGTTTGGGAAAGAGTGGCGAAGATGAGGGTGAGAAAAGGTGTGTGTATTTCAGAGAATCATTTCGGATTCATGCCGGGCGGGCAACTACTGAAGCTATTCATCTTGTTCGGAGATTAGTGGAGAAATATAGGAAAACAAAAAAGGACCTTCATATGATGCTCATTGATCTCGTGAAGGCCTATGATAAAGTTCTGAAGGATGTCCTATGAAGATGTCTAGAGGTGAAAGGTGTGTCCAATGATGTATATTAAGGCGATAAAGGACATGTATGATGGAGCCAAAGCTCAGGTAAGAATAGTGGGAGGAGACTCAGAGTATTTTCCTGTTGAGATAGGACTTCATCAAGGATTTGTGCTGAGCTCCTTTCTTTTTGCCTTAGTAATGGATGAACTGACATGATCTATTCAGGAGGAGGTCCCATTGTGTATGCTATTTGCGGTTGACATAGTACTGATTGATGAGACTCGAGCTAAAGTTAATGATAAATTGGAGGTTTGGAGACATAATTTGAAATCCAAAGGGTTCAAAATTGAGCAAGACAAAAATAGAATACTTTGAGTGCAAATTCAGTGTTGAGAGGGATGAAACAGATATTGAAGTGAGACTTGTCACTCAATCTATTCCTAAGAGAGAAAACTTTAAATATCTTGGGTCCATCATCCATAGTAGTGGCGATATCGATGATAATGTCACACATCGTATTGGGGCAGCATGGACTAAATTAAGGCTTGCCTCTGGAGTATTGTGTGATAAGAAAATACCACATAAACTTAAAGGTATGTTTTACAGAGTGGTGCTTAGACCATCTTCGCTATATGGGGTAGAGTGTTGGCCAATCAAAAACTTATATGTTTAAAAGATGCAGGTTGCGAAGTAGAATGATGGGAGATAGGATGCTGCGATAGATGTGTGGACATACCACGAGTGATAAGATTAGGAATGAGACCGTTCGGGAGAAGTTAGAGGTGACACATATGGCTGACAAGATGAGAGAAGCAAGATTGTGATGGTTTGAGCATGTGTAGAGAAGAAGTACTGATGCTCCTGTTAGGAGGTGTGAGATGTTGATTTAGGGGTTACACTGAGGGGTAGAGGTAGATTGAAGAAGTATTGGGGGAGGTGATCAGACAAGATACGACAAAACTTCATCTCACCGAGGACATGACCTTAGATAGAAATGAGTGGAGATCGTGTATTAGTGTAGAAGACTAATAGGCTAGTTGGGATAGGTTGATGTCTTGTTTTGTGATATAATAGGTTAGTAGGACTAGTTGTGTCGTTATATCCTGTGTTGTCGTTATCCATCTTATATTTGTCACTTTTATTACATGCTATCATTTGCTTTTCATTATTAGTCGTTTTCCTTTTTTTTTTTTTCTTTTCTTTTCCTTTTATTTTTTTCCATATCTAGTATCTTCTACTTATGGGGCTTGATTTTTGCGATGAGGGTTTTTCGGAAACAACCTCTCTATCTCTATGAGATAGTGGTAAGTTCTGCATACATTTTACCCTTCCCAGACCCTACTTATAGGATTCCACTAGGTATGTTGTTGTTTGTAAAGTATATCCAATATGAATTCTCACTATTTCGGGGTTGAATGTATTTGTAAAAATAATGCATGTATTTATAACTCATGTAGTAGTAGTAATTTATTAGGCATACTTTTTCATGTTATGTATAACTAACGCATTCTATTGTATATTAAGGTGTATATTACTAACACCATGAATTTTTAGATATTAAAAAATGCAAGAGAATTTAATGCATGCATTAGTATGGTTAAAGACACCATTACCCTCCCCCCATCCCAAAAAAAAATTCTTTTTTTTACATATTTTCCATCATATTCATGAAGGTTATTTTGTAAATAAATATTTTTAAATAAATTATGCAATTCTTGTTATTTTGATAGACCAAATCCGTCTTTGGGATATCAAACTCGCGAACTCTCAACTGATTATAATCGAACCTATAATCAATCTTGGAGAATATCGAGGCACCCTGCAACTAGTCAAAAAGATCATCAATGCGAGGCAAACGATACATGTTCTTGATGGTCACTTTGTTCAGCTGACAATAGTCAATACTTATTCGCATAGTGTCATCCTTCTTCTTCACAAATAATACAAGAGCTCCCCAGGGAGATACACTTGGACAAATAAATCCTTTTTTCAACAAATCTTCCACTTACTCCTTCGACTCTTTCAACTCAGTCGGAGCCATCCATGGGCAATAGAAATGGGCTTAGTGCCCGGCTCCATATCTACAGCAAAGTTGATTTCACGATACAAAGAAACACTAGGCAAATCAGTGGGGAATACATCTATAAAGTCTCTAGCAATCCTAGAAGTCTCCAATGATGGTGGCTCTTGAGAACAGGCCCGAACATGAACCAAAGAAGACAAGCATCCTTTGTCCATCAATTGACATGCATGCATATACGAAATAACACCCTCGGGATAGGAATTAGGTGCTTCAGTCCATACCAGCTGAGGAAAGTCGAGGCAAGATAAGGTCACGATCTTTGCATGACAGTCAAGAGGCATGGTGAGGCGCTAACCAATCCATATTCAATATCACATCGAAGTCAACCATATCCAGCAATATCAAGTCAGCAATAGTATCTCTCCACATAAAAGTCACGACACAATCCATATACACTTGATTCACCATTAATGATTCATCTACAGGGGTAAAAAACGAAAAAAGACTCGGCAAGAGACTCACACATAATATCAAGATCTAAGGCCAAATAAGCTAACACATAAGAATAAGTAGAGTCTGGATCAAATAAAATGGAAGTTGAACAATGGCACACTAGAACCATAATTGTGATAACCGCATTAGAGGCCTCTGCCTTGGCTCTATCTGGGACAACATAGCAAACTTCACAGCCACCACTATTCTGTGGGCCTCCACGATCTCCTCATCTCAGTATATCACGACCCCCTTTGGTACCACCCCTCATAGCCTGAGCTGTGTCCCTAGGTGTTAGTGTTGGGGCTGGATGAGCTGGTTGAGTAACTAAAGCCTGGTGGAAGATGAACAATAAAGGCAATGTATGTCCAAATGCCCCACCTCATCACAACTATAGAAAGACCTGGCCTCTCGCCCCTAAAATGGCTGCCCTGAAAATCCACCATGCTTGGATGCATTAGAGGTATTATCACAGCTTGTCTGAGTAGGCCTGGATTTGTTAGCACTATCAACTGCAGGGATGGCTGCATGAAGCCTTGATGGCCTTGCCTGTGGAACTCCCTATCTCGTGGCGAGGGTCCACTAAACTAGTCGTGCTGATGGAACCTCTTCCCGCCACCCTATTTATCATGCCTGATGCGCTCTATCATACGAGCGTGATTCACTACACTCTGAAATATGTCTTTAGTTGGAACCAAGGAAGTTGTAGCCTCCTAAACATATCCTGCCAATCCCTTGGCAAATCGTCAAATCCTCTCGAACTTCGTTGTGATACTGGACAAGGCATATATGGACAATGTATGGAATCTGGCCTCATAGTCTAAAACTGACAAAAAACCTTGTTGAAGTCTATCGAACTCATCCCATCGACTATCCCAAAGGTTATATGGTACGAATCTCTCCAAGAACACCTCTGTAAATTGCTCTCATATCATAACTAGAAATCCAATAGGTCGGCGAGCCAAAACTGATCTCCACCACTCCTTAGCTAGGCTGGTGAACTGGTAAGAGGTACAAGCAACTCCATACGACTCAAGGATCGCCAAATTACATTGCCGGTCCTGACATCCAGATAAGAAATCATAAGCTCTATCACCAGGGTTGCCATCAAACCTTGAGGGAGCCAATCGTAAAAACCGCTCAAAGCTTTTTGCTCAGTTCTGGATATAACAAGACTAACAGAAGATATGTCACGGCCCAACCCCGGGCCACGACTCGTGACGATTTGGCACAGAACCCAATACTACACTATAAAGCCCAACAACAAAGTCTAAGAATTCTACCGAAATTTCGGCAGAGTTTCCTCTGTTTCTATACCTTATCCACACCTGCAGCAGCTACCAGAGATGGCAAACAACACATATATACATATATATATACTAATGCGGGCCGACAAGGTCACCGCTGCGGTCCTGCCGCCAAATAGAGTATCATATATACACACAGCCACATCACACACTATCCTGGCTACTCCCACACGTGCCCACCGGCCTCTACATAACAGAGTAAACATTGACGGGACAGGGCCCCGCCAT
>JAPFFP010000001.1:13295123-13308165 GCA_026153255.1 Solanum medicagineum
GTTGCTATGTCTTTCTCATTGTCTACTTAGATCGAGTCATCACTTGAGGACAAGCAACAAATCTAAGTTGAGGGTGTAAGCACTAGTGTCTTAACTCTACAACCAAGGCATTTCTTTTCCATTCTAGGGAAAGTGCGGAAAAGAGGAACACGAAATGCTCATTCCTTCTTCAAATCATAAAACAAAAGATGCATGTTCCTTTCGAACTTCTAGATTATCCCCATTTCAGTTGCTATCCAGAAATACTATTATAATGACAAGGCAATTTGAGAATGGAACTTCAGACAATAATTAATAAGCGACTCAAGGAAAACAAAGGAAAGAACAAGACACCTTAAATGACCAGCAAAAGAAAACCATATACCTTTAACTTTGTAGGAAAGCTCTTCAGAAATCAAAGCACCGAACCCAGTGTATGTGGTTGTACAAACAGAGTAGATCTTCTTTTTGGCTTCTTCTTCACTGCTTAGTGCATACCAGACAAACAGCTATGAAATACCACTAGTCCATTACATAGACGTAACAGTCTATGGCAAATAATACACAAAAAGGTTTGCTAGTCAACGCAGGGAAATAAGTCTGTTGATTTTAAAATCTGATACAGTATATTTGAATCTAAGAATGAGGTCCATGATGTAGAAAAGCTAAACCGACCAATTCCACATACATCAGTATTCAAACACATAATGGGTCATATATGCACCAATACAGCTACTCTGCAACAAAGGCACAATAGATAACTTGGTAGACAATTTGCAGAAGTTAATAGAACTACTTTGTTATTAAAGCTAAATCTGTTGAAAGAATAAATAAATAAAGCTATGAACTGTAAAGAATTCAACAGAAAAGACTAGAAGAGACCAAATCAAGAAAACCAAGCAAATATATTGAGAGATAAAGTGAACCAGTAACAGAACTATATATTGCAAAAAAGATTGTTATTCTTCTCTTGTACCACATTTTAATTAATTTTGTTTCTAAATCCAACTGAAGATTAAAAAAGGCGATTCCTGTAAGGATCAATAGCCAGGACAGTGCGGAATTTACCAAAAAATTGTTTACCAACAATAACAAGGACATTAAGAAAACAACAATTTACATAGTTCGGTCAGTTTGACCTTTGGACTATGTCCATGAACAGAGGAGGAAATTGACTATATCACAAGTGCATTAGAAAGAATAAAATCTCCAATTATCCAAAAACATTCCCAATAGAATACTCCAATGATGATCACCCGAAGGATATTCACTCAAAGTACTCTCCAACAACTCACACTCCCAAATTGGCATCATATGCAACCCCTCATGGGAACTTTAGTATCCTTATTGAACTTGTCCTACTCTTACCATTGTATTAAGGGAGCCAGCTCTCATACCATTTTAGACATATCCTAAAGCCCATGATACATACTGTTCATTTTGGCCCAAAAAGTGAACTTATCAAGTAAACTTTTCTTTTCACATACATCCTAGGATTTTCTAGTCCCCATTTGATATGAGATTCTCTTGAAGTATATAGTGCACTCTTTCTCCGAAACCCTACCAACCTAAAAGCCCTGGTAGTTTTCATCTACCCACATTAACTCGCTCTCCAGCGTCACAACAAAGAATACAATAGTTGAATAATTTATCATCCTTGATTTTAGGTGACCTAGGTATTGTATGTCAACAAGGAATCAAAAAGTTCTTTTCACGAAGAAACTCTCTATGAACTCATGATCCATGAATCAGGTATAGTATGCGATCGAGGAACTAGAGAAACCAGTTTTACAACAGAGTACCTTTCTATATATTCGTAAAAAAAACAAACAAGCTAGGTATAATATGCCAACAAGAATTAAAATAAAAGGGGGTATTTTTAGGAGTACCTTCCGACAACGGCAGCAAGAGTTTTAACATATGCATTGATCATATCTTCCTCAGAGGGCTTAGGTTCAGGAAACTCCAAGACAATCAGCCAATGCTCATAATCACATCCATCCAAAAGTATGGTCTCCTTGGGTGGCCGGTTACTCCAGTTCGGAGAAGGATCATTGAGAGGTGAGTAACCAGACCCGGATGTCTTGGGGCGGGTCGGAACGAATTGCTCTGATGGGTAGTATTGGGGATTGAAGAGAAGAGGAAGAGTAAATCGAAATCGAGATGATGATGAAGAAGAAGAAGAAGAGAGTGCACGGTATACGGTGGAAGCTAAAGTGCGCCTGGCGGCGAACAGCGCCATTAGAGAACCTGTGGAAATTAGAGGAAACACTCAAATTGAAGTGTATGTGGCTTTGGGGTGGAGAAGCTATAAGGCTAATCGAGGGTTTAAACTGTTATAAAGGGAAACATCCTAACACATTAGGGTCGGAAAGAGAAAAAAAAAATTACTTCCTCCATTTCATTTTATGTGACATCTTTGACTCGACATGACATGATATTTAAAGAAAAGTAAGACTTTTAAAATTTATGGTCTAAAATATTTATATGATTGTGAATAATTTTATTAAAGAAAAAAGAATTTAAAGATAAATTATTTCCAATTAGAATAAGATACTTTTTATAACGAATCAAAAAGCAAAGGATGTCACGTGAACGCATTTGGAAAATTAGCAAATTTTATTTGGCAACTGTAATAATATAAATGTCAAAAAGTTAGTGGTTTCGAGAGGGGGCGGGGTTAATATAGTTGTAATGAATGTACTCCTTCCATTTCTTTCTATTTTTCGAGTGTCAGTTTGACTAATCTTCAAAATTAAATTAAATAGATTTAGTTTGATATTTAAAGAAGAGAAGCTAAATATTTAAAATTTATATGAAAAGTATTATATAATATAATTCTTTTCATATTAATATGATAAAAAAGTATATTTTAAATTATTAGTCAAAGTTCATATCAACTGATTCTTAGAAAGAAAATTGTGACAATTAAAAGGAAATGAAAACAAAAAAGATGAGTATTTAGTCTTAGTATAGCTTGTGGAGGATATGCAAGTGTGAGCAGGTGATTAGCATGGTTACTCTAGTTCTCATGCATGTATTCAGAAAATAAAATAGAGCAACAAATGCTTTAGCTAAGTATGGTACTTAAAGAAGGATTTTGAACGACTCAGTGTTTTTGAAAGTTCCTCTAGCGTTTGCATTAAATGTGATGTTTGTAACAAATTTGGTCTAACAGATACTTTAGAAATTACTTTTGTGAAAAACATATACTCATGATCAACTATTGCTCCAAACTTCTAAATTGAAGCACTTGTTATAAAAATAATTCTAGAATTAATTATAGGGAGAATAAAATCTGAAAATTACGCAGAGAGGAAGGACGAATGATTTACTACTTTGTGTATTCTTATGCTTTGTATCAATGTATGTGTAACAATTGAAAACTTAAGACTATTTATAACCAAACGTGGAGTCCCATAATTGATGTGGGACCCATGGAATATTTCCTTTTTCCTACCCATTACACGATCAATTATTATGTCTCCATCTTATTTTGTTTCCAACGCTCTTCTTGATTGTTCACGTAAAAGGAAGGTTCTAGGTAATCTTAATATGCATCATTAGCTGCCTCATTAAAAATCTTATCAGGAAAAATCCTATAGGATAAAAATCTTGGTGAAAGAAAAAAAAAGTACAACCCGTATTTATTCCCCTTGATAAAAACTTCATTTGACATTTTGAAGATGGCGCATTCCAAACTTATATCTTAACTTCTCGAATATTGACGTTGGTAATGCCTTAGTGAATAAATCTGCAAGATTATCAATTTCACCTTTTTTCTGAAGATTATGTGTGAAAAATAATTTTGGTGAAATGTGTTTCATTCTATCTCCCTTTATGAAGCCACTTTTCAACTGAGCTATGCACGCAACATCGTATTCAAATAAAACTGTAGGCTCTTTGACATCATTTTTCATTCCACACTTCTCTTGGATAGAATGTATCATTGATCTCAACCACACACATTCTCTACTTGCTTCATGAATTGCTATTATTTCAGCATGATTTGAAGAAGTAGCAACTATGGATTGTTTTGTTGATCGCCATGATATAGCAGTTCCTCCGTATGTAAACAGAGAGCCTGTTTGAGATCGAGCTTTATGTGGATCTGATAAATAACCTGCATCTGCATAACCAATAAGGTCTACAACGCCTTTGTTAGTATAAAACAAACTCATATCAATTGTACCCTTTAGGTATTGCAAAATATGCTTGATACCGTTTCAATGCCTTCGGATTGAGGAAGAACTGTACCTTGCTAACACATCAACAGAGAATGTTATATCAGATCTAGTTGAGTTAGGGAGATACACAAGTGTTCCAATAACACTGAGATATGGTACTTTCGGACCAAGGAATTGTTCGTCCTCTTCTGGGGGACGAAATGGATCTTTATTTGCTTCAAGTGATCTAACAGCCATTGGAGTACTTAACGGATGTGCTTTGTCCATATAGAATTGTTTTAAGATTTTCTCAGTGTAGGCTGATTGATGAACAAAAATTCCATCTACTAAATGTTCAATTTGCAGACCTAGACAAAGTTTTGTCTTTCCGAGATCTTTCATCTCAATTCTTTCTTTAAATATTCAGTTGCCTTTTGGACCTCTTCAGGAGTTCCAATGAGATTTATATCATTAACATAAACAGCGAGTATTACAAATTCTGATCCCTTTTCTTAATGAAAACACATGGACAAATAATATCATTTATATATCCTTTATTTATCAAATACTGATTGAGGCGATTACCATACCGCCCTGATTGTTTCAGACCATATAATAATCTTTGCAATTTGACTGAGAATATTTCTCGAGGCTTATTACATGCTTCAGGCAATTTAAATCCTTATGCGATTTTCATGTAAATTTCATTATCAAGTGAACCATAAAGGTAAGCTGTAACTACATCCATTAGATGTATTTCAAGATTTTGTGTATAGCCAAACTGATGAGATATCGAAATGTTATTCCATCCATAACAGGTGAATATGTTTATTCATAATTGACACCAGGTCTTTGAGAAAATCCTTATGCAACAAGGCGTGCCTTGTATCTTACAATTTCATTTTTCTCATTTCGCTTTCGCGCAAAAATCCATTTTTACCAACTGATTTTACACCATCAGGAGTTTGGACTATAGGTCCAAAAACATCACGCTTAAATATTGAATTCAACTTAGATTGAATCGCTTCTTTCCATTTAGGTCAATCATCTCGACGTCTACATTCTTCGACGGATTTAGGCTCAATATCCTCACTCTTTTGCATCAGTTTAAGTGCAACATTATATGCAAAAATATTATCCGCTGTAACTTTCGATCAATCAAAATTTGTCTCATCATCAATAGAACTTTTAGGAAGTTCGTCATTAACTTGAGTCTCGAGTTCACTAATTTCTTCAGGAATATCAGGATTTCTCAAGTCTTGACCTTCTTCAGAAGGTTCTTTTGCAGTATCATCTTTATTATTCTTTACGCTTCTTTTTCTAGGATTTTTATCCTTTGATCCTAATGGTTTACCACGTTTTAGGCGTCTTTGGGATTCAGAAGTTGTGGTACTAGCAGAACGTCCCTTTAGGACATCAATCCGAATAGGCATATCCACTGCAGGGATATGTGACTTAGTTATCCGTTTCAAATCAGTAAATGCATCTGGCATTTGATTTGCTATTTTTTGCAAGTGAATAATTTTTTGTACTTCTTGCTCACAAATAGAAGTATATGGATCAAGATGATACAAAGATGGATTTTTTCACAAAATTTCTCTTTTAATTTCACTGCTTTCTCCCCCTAAATTTGGGAAATGTGTCTCATCAAATCGACAATTTGCAAATCGTGTAGTGAACATATCTCCATACAGTGACTCAAGATACCGAAATAATGTAGGATGATTCAAACCCAACATATATTCCTAACCTTCTTTGAGGTACCATTCTACTACGGCATGGTGGTGTTATAGGCACATACACAGCTCACCTAAAAACTCTTAAATGAGATATATTATGTTCTTGATCCAAAATCAACTGCAATGGAGAAAACTTATGATAATGTGTCGGTTTGAGAAGAATCAAAGTTGTCGCATGCAAAATTGCATGACCCCAAACAGAAATAGGTGACATAGTTTTCATAAGCAAAGGTCTTGCTATAAACTGCAATCTTTTAATTGATAACTCAGCAAAACCATTTTGAGTGTGAACATGAGCTACAGAATGTTCAACTCTTATCCCAATTGATAAGAAATAATCGTTAAATGCTTGGGATGTAAATTCTGCAGCATTGTCAAGGGGAATTGTTCTAATCTGATTATCGAGGAACTGTGCCGCAATCATATAATTTGTGCCAACAATTTTGTAAATGCCAAGTTGCGAGATGATAGCAGACATACATGAGACCATCTTAAAGATGCATCTATTAGCATCATAAAGTACCTAAACGACCCACTAGGTGGGTGAATAAGTCTACAAATATCTCCATGTATACGTTCCAAGAACGCAAGGGACTCAATTCCCACGTTTGTTTGTGATGGTCTCACAATTAACTTGCCCTGATAACAAGCAGTACAAAAAAATTCATCGTTTAAAAGAATCTTCATATTCTTTAGTGGATGACCATTTGAATTTTCTATAATTCATCTCATCATTATGGAACCAGGGTGTCCCAGACAATTGTGCCATTGTGCCAAAGTATTGAAATCAATAAATTTCTGATTTACTATAGAATGTGCTTCAATTGCACTAATCTTTGTCCAATATAACCCAGAAGATAATGTTGGGAACTTTTTAATAACACATGTCTGCCCATAGACATTTTTGGTTATGACAAGATATTCAAGACTCATTTCATCAATTGTCTTGGTGTGAAAATCATTTTCATGAATATCTTTAAAACTCAACAAACTTCTCCGAGATCGAGGAGAAAACATAGCATTATTTATTGTGAATTTTGTTCCTTTTGGCAAAATTATAATAGCTTTCCCAAATCCCTCAATCAAATTTGTACTACCAAAAATTGTAGTAACATTCATACAGGCCATACTCAAATGAGAAAAATATTTCTCATTTTTGAATATTGTGTGCGTTGTGGCAGAATCAATCAAGCAAATGTTTTCATAATTAGATAACTTGCTTTGAAAATTATCCATATCTTCAAAGAATAAAAATAAAATATCTACATATAAAAAAAATTACGATCCTAATCATTAATGTGAAAATATATGTATATTAACATTGATCATATGCAGATGAACTGGCTTGTCAACTATAATTTTCATTCTTTTGGCTTCGTTAATACTAAAATCTTGTAAAGTAGTATGTCCCACAAATTTAAATTTAGAGAGAATTGACAAAGAAGTGCGAAGGGATAAAAAAAATATTTGGCCTTTTGAAAAAGCAAAAGGTGGTGAAAACTTACAAGTTGTGCACACAATGATGAAAGAAAAATTTGTGTGTGCATAATGATTAGATTGAAAATTACCTTATCAAAATAGTTCATTTTGTTATTATTTTACTTGAATCAACAAATTAAATGTTCATATTTTCATATATATTACTAAAGCGATTTGATGAACATACACATAAAGTTTAAAAATATTTATATTATGAGTTGTAAAAAGACAACAAATATTATAAGTAGCACAAAGATATCAAATATTAAAAGTAGTACAAAGATAATAAACATCATCATTGATAAACATTAAATATCACTATTTTATTCTTCCATATTCACGGAGCCATCACCAATCAAGTCGTTTATCTTTCTTTCAGGATTTTCAAAGAAATCCGCCACATCTAAGTGTGCCCAATCAACACGCTTTCAACTACAAAGTTAGCTTCAGAATTCTTATTCTTCTTTCTTAGTGATTCCTAATAAAAGTCAACCAAGTGTTTGAGAGTTTGACAATCACGTGCATAGTGGTTTCTTCCACCACATTGAAGACAGCTTGATCTAATTGTTTCTCGTTTCCCATTTTTTCCCCCTTTCTATATTGATTTTTCTTTGGTGGATGATTAACGCCAGGGAAAGAATTTTGTTTTTGGTCACAATTACGGCCATGACCACGTCCACATCCACATCCCCGTCCACGACTAGGACTACGACCTCTTTCACGCCAGCGTGGTGGGCCTCTATCTCATTTGTTTCAGGTAATGGTTCTGACCCAGTCGGTTGTTTCTCGTGATTTTTCATCAATAAATCAATATTCTGTTCAACCACGAGAAGATGAGAAATCAATTCGGAGTACTTCTTGAAACCTTTTTCTCGATATTGCTGTTGTAACAGCACATTCGAGGCATGAAATGTGGAGAATATTTTTTCCAACATATCATCATCACTAATAGTATCTCCGCATAGTTTCAATTGAGAGTAATTCTGAACATGGCAGAATTATACTCACGAATAGACTTGAAGTCTTGTAGCCTTAGATATATCCAATCGTGTCGTGCCTTTGGATGTATGACTATCTTTAGGTGGTCATATATTTCTTTCAAGTTATGCCACATAACAAGTGGATCTTTGACTGTGAGATATTCTATTTTTAGAACTTCGTGAATGTGATGACGTAAGAATATCATTGTTTTAGCACAATTTTATTTGGATGCTTTATTATTATTTTTGATGGTATCTCGAAGAGCCATTGCATCCAAATGAATCTCAACATCTAGTACCCATGAAAGATAGTTTTTGTCAGAACTGGCTAGACATAATAAATATAATCAAAATAATAATATCTTAGCCTTCAAATGATAGAGTCTCGTGCTGATAACGTGTTATAAAAATAAATCTAGAATTAACTAGAATTAATTATAGGGAGAATAAAGCCTGAAAATTTCGCAGAAGAGAGGAAGAACGAATGATTTACTGCTCTGTGTAGTTCTTATGCTTTGTATCAACGCGTGTAACAATTGAAAACTTACGGCTATTTATAGCCAAATTATGTGGGACCCACAGAATATTTACTTTTTCCTACCCATTACATGATCAATTATTATGTCTCCATCTTATTTTGTCTCCAACAGCACTCACTTTTTATAGTTTAGTTTAAATTATATATGAATAGTCTACTTAACCCCAACTCCCCGCCCAAAAAAATTATGAAAGAACTAGTCTTGATCACATTATCAGTCTGACTCACAATAATTTTTGTTGTTTCATAAGAATGATATATATAATTAAATAATAGTAATTAATATAAAACATTGCCCCTATAAGATATAGGAGTCACATTGTCAACTATTTGGGCCATATTTCAGTCAATCATATTATTATTAGCGAAAATTTTATAAATGACAATTATAAGATACTTTATTACTAGTTATAATATGATTGTTTTTTTCTAATTCTAATAGATAATATAATATTCTTTCAGTGTGATAAAATAATTAAAATAAAACTAATAAATATGTTCATGCTAATTTATAATTGCCATATAATCAATAGACTATAACTGATTATTTATTTTCCTTAAATTACTCAAATCAGTTCAATCAGTTGATCTTTGCCTTCCTTAAATTACTCAAATCAGTTCAATCAGTTGCTATTTGTCTTCATGAAAGACTACTCAAATCAGTTCCGTAACAACAAAAAATTTTAAGTTAAGATTCGAGACATTTTTCATACGTGTATAGTTTCGAACTCGATGACTCCTAATTGTATGTATGTATTAGGATCAATTTATTATTATTTAAGGTGTATTAGATGTGATTTAGGGTCATAAAGATCTGTTACATCAAGTCAGGTCTAAATAATTTCTATCGACTAAGTCCTCGCATGAGTTCATGTAAGAGTCACTTTCAAATGATCATATCTCCTAGAATATAAAGACTTAGATAGTTTATAACCTATCAAATTAAAGATTTTTTTAGTCTTCTTTCCAATACCACTAATTTTGCATCATTTGGAGTTTGGAGTAAAAAGTTATAGTTATTTTACTGGAGAATCACAAACTTGATTGAGGTCCGCGATGGCTCCGCGAGATGACGTCTCTTGTTCTTTTTAAGGGACTATAAATCTTTTGAGACTTATGTTAATGTCTCTAAACATGTACAAAATCAGATTTTCATAATGAAAATCCTTTTTCCTCTCATTCACTAAACTTGAATACTCAAGAATTTTCAAGAACACATCAAGTTAGATTTTCTTTCAAGATTTTTTTTTTATGAAGGTAAGTTCTTCTCCATAGATTTCAAGCATTGCAATCAAAATTTCTTCATCTATTCATGAATCTCTAGGAGAAATTTTAAATCGTAACCATAGGGTTTTAAGGAAAATGAATTCAAGAATTTAAAGAAAAGATTTCTTGATTGTTATTCTTCTAGCATAGTAAGGAATTAAGTTCTTCTTCACACTCTAATTTTACAATTTTAATTAATAAAATTAAAGGTAGGGTTTTTACCCCAAAGATTATAATTTTTGAATTCTCTTTACTTCCTATTGTTGATTCTTGATTTCATTATAGAAATTATGGTACTTCACATCATTGTGGATCTTTGATTTATGATTCATGCTTATTATACCATATGGACTATTTTTATTCAATATTCTTTGAAAATCTTGCCATAGTATTTCATACAAGTTGCTTCAAGAATTTCAAGAAAGTATTATTATATTTTATTTTATGTGCATTATTTTAAAAGAAATGTTCCCGAGCCCATTCTACGAACAAATAATGCTCCACCTATTCCATTCTATGTGTCATATTATTTCAGGATATTTTAGAATGTTTGACCCATAATAAGTTCATGATAATGAAATTCTCATTTCCAGTCCCATAATATAGGAGGTCAAATAAGCAACTTTATCTATGGATCCAGATAGTGCTCCCGGACCAGATGGATATAGTGTTGATTTTTTTCAAAGTTCTTGAAATATTATCTTAGAAGACCTTCATATGGCTATCAAAACCTTCTTCGGAGGTGCTGGACTCACCAAATTCTACACTCACATGATCCCTAAAGTGGAATCTCCTTAATACTTTGCACACCTAAGACCTATTAGTCTTTGCAATATGACTAGCAAAATCATGTCCAAAATTTTCAATCAAGTTCTATAAAAGGTAGATCTATTTCTGGAAACATCCTCTTGGCACAAGAAATCATCAATATATAAAAAAAAAAACCCCAATAGAGGAGGAAATATGGTCATCAAATTAGACATGACCAAGACATCTAATAGGGTATCATAGACTTATCTATGCATGGTGCTTAGGAAAATGGGTTTATTTGAGATCTGGATTGATTTAATCTACAGATATATTTTCAACAACTGGTATTTCATCATTATTAATGCAGGTAGACAAGGCTTTTTCAAGTCAGGAAAAGGTGTTAGACAAAGTGATCCTCTCTATGCCTCCCTCTTTGTACTTTCCTTTGAATTGTTATATCAAATGCTTAATGATCTTCCAAGGAGAAGGGATTACAAAAACTTCTAAATGAACCAGAATGGCCTCCAAGTGAACCATCTCTCTTTGTAGATGATACAATTTTGTTTTGCGATGGGAGTAAAGGAACACTGGAGATGTTCCTTAGAACCCTCCATCTCTATGTGAATACATATGGTTAGCTAATCAACAAGAACCAAAGTTTCTTCTCTGTAGCTAAGAATGCTAAATAAAACTTTATTGCCAAGAGAAACCTCATTACAGGTATGACTAGTAGGAATTTCTCATAAAATATCTTGGGTGCCCTTTTATTAGTGGGAAGAAGAAGAATAGTCACTTTAATGATTTAGTCACAAAAGCATCAATAATATAATCAAAGGGTGGCACAACAAATTATTTTTGACTGAAGGAAGAGTTGTTCTCATCAAGCATGTCCTCTTAGCCTCCCTACCCATCTTCTTGTTTGCCGTACAGCCTCCTAACCACATGTTGGATAATATTGAAAGATATCTTGCTAGACTTTTCTAGTCTGATAAAGAAGAAAGTGGTAAACATCATTGGATTGCTTGAAAAAATCTGTCTCCCTTTTAAAGAAGATGGGATTAACATGAGAAGGATTGGGGATGTATGCACTGCCTTCTTCATCAAGAAGTGATGAAATCTTCGAACTAACAGGTCACTATGGATTGAATTTGTGAAGCATAAGTATTTTCAGGATAGTCATCCTGTTATAACTAGTTGGAGAAAAGGACAATCTGCATGGTGAAAACATATGTGTAACATCAAAGAGAAAGTAAAAATGAAATCAAACGGATTATGAGCAGATATGAGTTGAATTTTTGGTGCGATAATTGGTCCCATTTGGTCTCCTATACAAGTTTCGACCTATTAGTATTAGTGGTCATAATATCATGATTAAAAAGGTCTTTGAGAATGACAGATGAAACTGGAACAATTTGCAGAATCACCTTGCCAATCAGGCTAAGATCATGATCACAGATTTGGGACTGAACTTGAAGAATAAAGAACAAGATTGACCTATTTGGTCCCCTACTAGTGTAGGAAATTTCATTGTGGCCTCGGCCTGGAATATGTGTATGCACAAGGGTATTGTCAAGACAATTTTAAACAAAATATGGCATAAAGAAGTCCCCTTCAAAATGTCCTCCTTAACTTGAAGATCCATTATTTACAGACTACTTACAAATGCCAAGATTGCCAAACTTGGTATTCCATTATCTCCTACTTGATATTGTTGCGCTAACCATTATGCCGCTAACACTCTGAAAAATGCAGAACATATTTTCTATGCAGGTGAACATGCTAAGAAGTTTTGTTAGCTATATGCAATTCCATTGGGATATAGTACTCCAACATTAATTTGAAGAACCTGCTACAGAAATAGTGGACCAAAAAATTCAACAATCTAATGACTGCTTACATCACTAGAGTACTACCCATGTTTATGTTAGGCCCCGTAATTAATGTAATTGGGGCGAAGTGTCAATTTGGAAACTAGTGCGGACATTGTGTAATCTAGTGAAAATAAGTTTCGGTGCCTAATTAAAAGGTTTTGGGGGAAATTGGAAGGTGAATTTTAAAAATTAGAAGTGAAAGTCCTTATAAGGATTTAATTGGAAAAGTTTTGGGACTTAAGTGCATAATTGGCCAACTTAAGGCCCTTAAGTT
>JAPFFP010000001.1:13308265-13321155 GCA_026153255.1 Solanum medicagineum
AGTTTCCTTGCAGGTGGCTTAGTCAGTAAAACAAAGGAAACTCTGCCGGATTTTCTGTAGAATTATTAAGTAGTAATCGTGAGTAGTATTTGGATTAGTGCCTAATTGGCACTAGTCACGGCCCCGGGGTCGGGTCGTGACAGTTTATTTGCTAGGAGCCATGGAGAGCAGATTCAACCACAAATATGAATTAACTAAGCTTTCTGTTTATAGATAAAAAAACATTACTAACATTTTGTTTTTCACTTTGCAGTCAAACTTTGGCCTGATCAAAGTTGAGAATTCTTGGAAAAATGTTAATAAATTTTTTGACGTCTCTATTAACCATAAGAATGGATCAGACCACCAAATACAATTACTAAACTTAACACTGACGAATCTTGTGTTAATGGCAGGTGTGGTGGAGGTAGAATACTGAGCAATGCAATGGGAGAAGTCATCATGACCTTCATTATAAATATTGGACAAGGAACCGGTAATTGGGTAGAAATCATATCCATGTTACATGGAATGGAACTATGCATCCAAAGAGGAATAAACATGATTGAAATAGACTCCATATTACTTATTGAAGCCATCACTGAAAATTGGAGCATCTCCCCGAGAATTATATTCCGATCAAGAAGATTTAGAAACTAGTTGAAGAGTATGGTTTTACCATCAATCACTACCACCGAGAGGAAAATCAACCTGCGGACTTGATTCGATTAGCTTCTCATGTAATGTCAACCATGTCTTCAACTCCGATACTAATCTTTTACCCTAATTAAGGGCCTTGTAAATATGGAGAGAATTGATTTGGCCACCTTTAGATCAAAAAGAACAAAGGATACCAACCTTATTTTTGAACCTCCTTAGCTACTAAGCAGTAACTTCTATTGCCCTTAGCAGTAACTGCGATGCGCCAGGGTGCAAATCAGTGTTAATTGTACCTCCACGTTGAGTTCGCGTCTAATTAGTGTAAAATTTTCCTTGTTTTTCTATTTCGGCCCATGGGCATTGGGGTCATAGTCCTATGCCAACACCTATACTTAGCCATTTTTCAACTCTATATCACTCAAGACCCTCTCAAAAACCTCTCTAACACTCAACCAAATATTTCATCCAAATTCAAGTGTCTCAAGTTTAATTCCGGATCTCAAGAACTCCATTCAAGCTTCAAGTCTACTTCAAGACTACGTCAAGGAATCCCCAAATTTAGGTATGTGGGTTTCATCCATAGGGTCTTTTCACCCATGGAGCCCAATCTTCCTTTTCATGAAAATTGCTTGATTTCAAGTTGTATTACTTATGGGTATTTATTATTATGGAATATGAGCATGATTTATGTTAGGATTTTTATCAAATATTGATGATTACTCATGAATATCTATTTTAAGTTTATAGTATGAATTAATCTTTGTCTATTGAGACTATACATGATTCAAGTTATGAAATCTATGGACTATATTGAAGTTTTGATATGATTTACAAGTTACCCATGATGGGGTTTTACCATGATGTTGGTGGGATGATTTACATGACTTTAAGATGCATTGATTTCACTATTTCATGATCTATACTCTTGCATTTTGCATGATTTGAACATGTACTCATATGTGGCCCACCAAGTGTTTGATAAAATGTCAAGTCAAGAATTCTCAAGGTATTGATGATCTGTTACATGAATTATAAGTCAAGTGACTTCATGAGGATTAAGAGCTTCCAAGCATGCATTAAATTTATGTAAAGTACCTATGGTATTGCAAGTGAATATTGGGCTCCTATGTTTTGTTATGTTCTTGGAAAAATGTGAAGCCCTTTCTTGATACTTGAATGTGATGGTTTGATAAGCTATTTTCATGAATCCTACTGAAAAGATTATATCGTAAGGTATAGACATCTTATAAGACCTACAAAAGAGGCCATGCCATAAGGTAGAATAACTCATGGCTCCTACCAAAAAGATTATATCGTAAGGTAAGGACATCTTATGACACCTACTGAAAAGGCCATGCCGTAAGGTACAATTCAAGGCTCCTACCGAAAAGATTATATCGTAAAGTAAGGACACTCTATTATACTATCGAAAAGGCCGTGCCGTAAGGTAGAACAATTCATGGCTCCTACCCAGAAGATTATATCGTAAAGTAGGGGACGTCTTATACTACCTAAAAAAAGACTATGTCGTAAGGTAGGGGTATTGGTGACACTCTCCGAAAAGGTTATACCGTAATGTGAGTGGGTGGTTACTTGGTCCATCTCATGCATGTGTTTAATGTTCGAGTATATATTCCACATTGAGTTTATGTTTCTTGATTATGATTAAGCATCTTGTTATTATGACATATGACTTTCGTTGCGTTGCATCCCACATACTTAGTACATTCAAACATACTAATGCGTACTCTATGCCTACATGATATTATCATGTAGGGACCGGAGCACCTTTTGATCATCATCCACGTGGCTAGTTCGGTGCTTTGAAGTTAAGATTTGGTGAGTCCTCAAGTCCGAGGACGCTAGCATACGTCTATGTTACCCTTGCCATTTGCTATTTCTTCATGTTGAACACTTGATACTATGAGGGTGAGCTCGGAAAATGTCTTGGCCCCCGCTCCATTCCATGTTAGAGGTGTTGTTGGATATTAAGATGTAATTATGCTATGAGCTCGACTCTTGAAATGTTTTATGACTATCGAAGACTTCCCTTAGTCCTGTTTCTCTTATTTATATTTCTTGTTGTTGTTATTTTGCTTCCACGACCAAGGATGTGTGATTGATATGCTAAGAGGCTTGTTTGGTGTTCCTTGGGGTTCCCCATTCGTCGTATCACGTCTAGGCCCTATGCTTGGGTCATGACACCTTTATGAACTTTTTTAGAGTTAAGGCTTCATTCTAAATGTTGGGTTAAGTTCCCAAAATTGTTAAAAAGACATATAAAATCCCATGAGTCATGTATATATGATATGACAATGATTATGATGTTATGAGAATAAGTGTACTAATGAGCCAAGATTGGCTAAATGACAATGATTATGATGCTATGAGAATAAGTGTACCAATGAGCCAAGATTGGCTAAGTTCTTGCTATGGCCTACTATGTGCATTCAGTATTCATATCATACATTGCATGTTATACATGGACTAACTCGACCTATAATCGAAGGTATGAGGCCTATTTGCCCAAATGATTTTATATATGTATATGGTATAGATGGCCATAGGTTGACAAATATGATGGGGTTAACTACCGGAAAGGACCACCATTGCTAGCATTTGGTTGGTTAGGTCATGCATTTGCATCCATATATATGTATTCATGATATGTGATTACTCGAACATACCATGCATATAGGAGGCTGAGTGTTGGACATGAAGGCAATTTGAGTTTTGCTTACAAGTGGTATTTCTATAACCCTTTTTTATTACAGTCATCTATGATTTACTTTTTGCCTTACATACCAGTACATATTTATTCATACTGATGTCCCTTTACCTAGGGATGCTGCATTTTATTTCGTGCGTGCAAGTTCAGTTGTGAGTTGGTAAGCTCTACTCCTTTGGAGTATATCTATTCGGATGTTTGGGGGGCTGCACCAGAAGTTTCTATTGATGGTTTTCAATATTATTTAATATTTATGGATCATAATACGAAATATATTTGGTTATTTCCTCTAAAGAGAAAATTTGATGTTTCAATTGTGTTTCCAAAATTCAAACGAAGTGTGGGGAAATTATTTCAAAAGTCCATTATATGTTTTTACTCTGACAATGGGGGAGAGTTTCTTCATCTCTGTTCATTCTTTGAAGAGAATGGGATATCCCCCTTTCTCACTCCTCCCTACACACCTGAACACAATGCCACTGTTGAGCGTCATCATCGCCATGTTGTGGAGAAAGGTATCACCACTGCCTACTTAATCAACAGGTTGCCCCATATTCTTAGCTTATTTATAATTGTAAAGATCCTTATTCATTGTATTTGATTTCCTTCCTTCCTGATCCTCATGGATCTATCCTCTTGTATAAATATCCCATTCATATTTAATAAAATTAGAACTCATCTCATTTTCAATAAACTATTTACATGTCAACAGATAGAGATGAGGAAACAAAAGAAACTAATGGAGATGATCTTGTGAAGAAGTTGCAGACTATACCAGATGAATAATTGCTTAATACTTGGTTAAATACAGTTGGAGGAGCAAACAAAAGAAGAATGTATGGTCTTGGTTCAGATATTGATATTATAGGAGATTTACGACATGTTAGTTCAGCTTCATCTAGTGGTCCTACTCTTAAGTGTCTCCACTCAGCAGATTTTTGAAGCACCAGAATTTCAGCAGATAATTAATGGACTACTAGAGCAATTACTGAGAAATATGCAAGCAAGTATACAAGAGAGTGTGTTAGCAGGTATTAGAGCCAATATCCAAGCAAAAGTGCAAGATACGGTTCGTTCTGTCATGAGTAGCCTGATTCTTCCTCAGCCACCAAACAACTTTGGTTCTCCCTCAAGCCTACCTTAAGATAACAGGACTTTATGTTATTGTAAGATTATATCGTTCAAAGGATTCTATATATATTTAAAATACATTATTTGGTGAAATTTGAAGTGATTGATCTATTCATCACATATGAAATTGTGACAGCAGAAAATGTAGATACATATAGCTAGAAAACATTCAAGAAAAATGTAAACTAATGATATGCTATTTATGAAATTAGTTGGGAACCTCAGTAGGCAAAAATGGTAGCTATTCTTGGCTTAGCTAGGATATATCTTAAGAAAAATCCAAAACATGGCTGACATTTTGCTGCGAAATTGCCGTAGCCAGATTTGCTAGAAATATAGGGCCAAGTAAAATATCCTAAGCTTACATCCACACCTATTGTGCGGAAGACTTCAATCGGTGTTACTAATTTGTAGGTGGTTTGGTGGTGCGAGAAATTATCTTTTCATCTAGGACGCCATATTTTCTCAGTTGCTACTTTTGGATGACGACGTTCATCAGATTAGACATGTGCATTGTTTCTTTTCTCAAAAATGGAAAATACTATGAAGAGACACCATGGCACGGTGATGGAATTTGCAGGCCAGTATAGCCAACATTTGCATTTGGACATTGACAAGTAATTGGTGTATTGGCTATATGGTTCAAATTTATGTTGGTGAGTCAAACATTTTGACAAGGGAGTCTTGAACTGCACATCAGTTGAACTGCTATATCACTGATTGTCGTTCCCCTTATGTTCTCGTAAATTACATCACTTATTTTTACTTGTGACAATGACTGCAAAATTCAAAATCAACATTACTCATCAAATGTTGCTAATAAAAAAGGAATGAAGTTGATTGTACATACCTCAGTTGATTTGTCACCATAACTCTGATCTATGTTGATTGGATTTTTAACGTTTTCCATAACAATGTCGCTGAATATCATCCCAAATGCTCTGTTGGGATTTTCTCCTGCATAAGTTTTGATTCGGACACCATTTGTCGTGCCTTTCAATGTGCAATTCTTCACAATGATTCCTCTAACTTCCAATTCGCCACCAATCTTACCAAGACTACCTACACTGTATTTTCAATTACCACAAACAGCATAACAATATGAGTTTGACTTGATTAATGAGTAAAACTCTCTATTGACAGAGGGAGTAGCAGATTATGTACCTAATGCTGTGGCCAGGGCCACATATGACTTTGTTAACGGTGACATTGTTTGTTCCTTGTCCGAATGAAACACAATCATTGCCAGTCCTAATGACACTCTTTGAGAGTTTTATGGTGTTGGACTTGCTTATGTGTATTACATCAGTGTTTGGGCTATCTTCTGGGGCATCAATAGTAAGCCCATGGAACCTTACCAAATAACTATTAGTAATATGCATATGAAATCCCATGCTATTTATCAAATTCAACCTCATTACTTTTCCGTTCTGTATGTCATTGAAGTGCAAGATCTGCAAAACAAAAAAAGAGAATCGATCACAAAGTACTATTGATCCATAAACTAAAGTTCGAATCTTGACTCTGTCGAAATTATACATATGATGAGGAACTTATGGCAGGCAAGTGGACACAATTAGGATTAGTTTTACAGTCATTAAACTGCCAAACAGCTTGTCCCTGAGCATCTAGAGTGCCTCCGCCAGTAATGATAACGCCATTAACATTCCCGAATGAGATCCAAGCAAAGTTGGAATATTCAGAAACATCCGGCACTTCCCTGAAGGTTCCTTCAATTTGAAGTATTATGGAATGTGTTCCTTTGCATGGCCCTCCAAATATGGTCTCTCCTTGTGTATACACTCCTGCAGGGACAAATACTCTTGCTCTACCATTGAAATCACAAGCAGCACACCATGCCCTTATAAATGCCTGCATGCTTTAACCCAATCAATCAATAACGAAAAATAAATCATCAAATATATATGCAAATAATTTGTCCAAAATTCAATGGACAATGGGTAAGCCCTATGCACTAAAGCTTCCGCTATGTGCGGCGCAAGAGTCTATTGTACATAGCCTTAGCTTGCATTTCTGCTAGAGGTTGTTTATAAGGTTTGAACTCGTGACCTCCTGGTAACATGGCTGCAAGTTTACCGGTTACTCCAAGGCTCCCCTTCAATTTGTCCAGAATTCAATAAGCAAAATAAGAAATATGATCAGAATTCATAAACTTAAAATTCCGGTTTCATTTATGTTGGCCCAGATGTTATAATTCCCATTTGACATGCATGAGTGCATCACATACATGAAGAATTCAGTCGACGTTATAAGCAGGAATTACACCATAAAAATTCATATTCCACTAATATTTCACTCTCCATAAAACTTTGAGAACGAATTTAGGAAGAAGACAAATGTTTTCTTTATTTACCTGCGTGCTTATAAGTTGTGAGTTAGGTTTGGCACCATAATTTAAGACATTAAAAATGGTTTGATCCGATAGAGGAACAAGAGCATCTGCATTGCATTTGTAGGTAACCAAAGCTGACAACACAAGAATGAGGGCTAAAGATGATCCACTAATTTCCATGGCCATTTTTTGCACAACCCCAGAACCAAAGAGAGTTTGAGATATATCACAAACTTAAAGCACTTTATAGCTCTTACCCATGATTTTATTTAGGGTATAAGAGTCTCCCTCTCTTTGAATGAATTCTTCTTCCTTGCCATTTTATTAGTAAATTAGGAAAATACCCTCCGATAAATGCTCTGATAAATCAGAGTTTGAGGACATTGTTGCTTCTTTCGTTGCCTCCTTTAATTTACATGTCATTTTCTTATGTTAATTTCATTCAATAAATTGCCTGCCCCTGAATTCCCAGCAGCTTGTTCTTTTATTCTTAAATTAAATAGTACTATGTTACGGCCTTAGAGTTCACACTAAAGGTCGTACGGCGCTAGTCGGATGCCTTGCGGAATTTACTTGATGGTGGCAACGACTAGTAAGCCTATTTGCCTAAGATCTTACTAAGGGAACGATGGCAAGCACACAAAGAAAGTTTGAAAAGGAAAAATAACCTTTATTGCTTGAGAGAAAACTTTACAATGCAAGGATACAAGTGTGGGAAGTAAATTTCTGGATGCCTAACAATTCCTAAGTGCTAAGCTATTTATAATGGTCCCTAACATGTACAAAGGGTGTCCTAGCCGTTGGACTAGCCGTTTATGGCTGTTGGGGCAGTTTTGACCGTTGCAGGCAGACTAGCCGTTGGTTGACAGGCTGGCATGAGCTGGCACGCAGAGTGGGCTGCTGTCTAGCCGTTGGGCGGCAGACGGGCGCAGGCGCACGCGAGCAGGCGATTGGCGCAGGCGCTGGCGCGCAGGCGCAGGCGCAGGCGTTGGCGCGCAGGCGCAGGAGCGCATGCGCAAGGTGCTGGCGTACAGGTGCATGCTGGCGATGGCAAAGGCAGTGGCGCGCGCGTATGCCGTTGGGTGCGGGCACGCGCGGTGGACATGTCAGCGCGCAAAATTTTGGCAAAATGCGCGCGGGCCATGTCATGCTCCCCCGCCTGATGATGCGATGACCTCGGTGCATGTTGCATACGATTGAATTCGGCAATCTTGTCCCGATATTGCCATAAGTCTTTGGAACTTTCCCAAGTTGCCTCTTTCGGTGATTGGCCCTTCCAATGGACCAAGTACATGGCCTTGGCCGGTTGTCCCCGCCTCCGAATTGCCTCATAATCTATGATAGCCTCGATCTCTTTGTCGAAAGAAGCTGTGACTGTGAGAGGCGTCCGGCTGGACTGTCCCCTATCCGGATTGTCCTTGTCCCCATGGTATGGTTTGAGAACGCTTGCGTGGAAGACCGGATGGATTTTGTAGTGTGATGGAAGCTCTAACCGATATGAGATTTTGCCAACTTTGGCAAGAATCCGGAAAGGTCCCTCGTATTTGCGCACTAAATTGGGATTTACGCCCCTTAGTGACTTAAATTGCCTGGAATTGAATTTTACCAACACCAAGTCTCTGATTTGGTAGTTGACTGGGCGTCACGACCGGTCCGCAAATTTCTTCATGCGCTTGGCCGCTTTGGCTAAGTGCGATTTTGCAGTGTCCAACAGCTCCTCGAATCCTTTTGCCAAGTGATAGGCGCCCAAACTCTTCCCCTCAAATGCCACTGGGAATGAGTGTGGAGTTAATGGCTGTTGACCCGTGGCAAGTTCGAATGGTGTCTTGCCGGTGGATTCACTCCGCTGCAAGTTGTAGGAAAATTGGGCTATGTCCAACAACTTTGCCCAATCCCGCTGGTTGGAACTGACGTAGTGCCGCATGTAGCATTCCAATAATGCATTGACCCGCTCGGTTTGGCCGTCGATCTGAGGATGGAAGCTGGTAGAGAAAAATAATTCCGTGCCAAGGAGCTGGAATAATTCCCTCCAGAATTTTCCCGTAAAGCGAGGATCACGATCACTGATGATGTGTTTTGGTAATCCCCAATACTTTACTACGTTCTTGAAAAAAAATTGGGCTGCCTCTTTGGCGTTGCAACCCGGTGTGGCCGGCATGAAGGTAGCGTATTTGGAAAATCTGTCCACTACCACCATGATGGTGCCAAAACCATTGGACTTAGGTAGGCCAGTAATAAAGTCCATGGTGATGCTTTCCCACGGACGCTCCGCGATGGGGAGCGGCTCCAAGAGTCTTCCAGGTTGGCGTTGTTCCACCTTATCTTGTTGGCAAACAAGACAAGTCCGGACGTAGGCCTCGATGTTGTCCCGCATTCGTGGCCAATAATAGACTGCTTCGATTAAGGCACGAGTGCGGTGCTGGCCTAGGTGACCAGCCCACAACGTGTCGTGACTCTCCTTCATGATTCACCGCCTAAGATTGCCAAATTTTGGCACATAGACCCTTCTCCTGACAGGGCCAAGTAGTAAGCCGTCTTCGACCCAAAAGCTCCGGGCCTTTCCCTCCGATATGAGATCCATTAGCCTCTTGGCGTTTGGATCATGTGGCAAGCCTTCCAAGATAGACTGCCGGATGTCGCCGTTGAAAAGGGCGGCAAGTTCAGCCTTGCGGCTAAGTGCATCGGCCACTACGTTGGTCCGTCCCGGCTTGTAAACAAGCTGGTAATCAAACTCGGCAAGAAATTCCTGCCATCGAGCTTGTTTGGGAGTGAGTTTCTTCTGTGTCTGGAAGTAACTCGTGGCGACATTATCCGTTTGGACAATGAACTTGGACCCAAGTAAATAATGCCTCCAGGTCCGTAGGCAATGTACAATGGCGGTGAGCTCCTTCTCCTGAACGGTGTACCGCCTTTCCGTCTCGTTCAGCTTACGGCTCTCAAAGGCGATGGGGTGTTTGTCTTGCATAAGCACCCCGCCTATGGCAAAGTCTGAGGCGTCGGTATGTACCTCAAACGTTTTGGAAAAATTCGGCAAAGCAAGGACCAGCTCTTCCTTCATTGCTGCCTTGAGGCATTCAAAGGCCTCTCGGCAGGCTTGGTCCTAAACCCACGGCTTATTCTTCTTAAGCAACTCCGTGAGTGGTGCTGCGATCTTGGAGTATCCGTTGATGAATCTTCGATAGTAGTTGGCTAGCCCCAGGAACGATCTCAGTTCCGTGGGTGCTGTGGGAGTCTCCCACTGCTGAATGGCTTGAACCTTCGCCCCGTCCATACGAAGCTGACCTTGGCTGATTATGTGGCCAAGGAAATGGATTTGCGGTTGTGCAAACTCGCATTTTTCCCTCTTAACGTACAGCTGGTTGTCCCGCAAGATTTGAAAAACCTTGCGCAGATGCTCCTTGTGCTCGTCCAAGGACTGACTATACACGACTATGTCATCCAAGTAGACAACTACGAAATCATCCATG
The DNA here is from genome assembly GCA_026153255.1 of Solanum medicagineum. Lineage (NCBI taxonomy): Eukaryota > Viridiplantae > Streptophyta > Magnoliopsida > Solanales > Solanaceae > Solanum > Solanum medicagineum. The sequence continues at coordinate 13,318,584 of JAPFFP010000001.1, forward strand.
TGGGGATGAAAAATCCGGTTCATCAGCGTGCAAAAAGTTGCTGGGGCGTTGGTTAAGCCGAAAGGCATCACCAACCATTCGAATGACCCATACCGTGTGACGCATGTTGTTTTGGGCTCGTCACCTTCGGCAATATGAACTTGGTAGTATCCTTTGCGCAAGTCCATCTTGGTGAAATACTTGGCTTTCCCAAGTCGGTCGAACAAGTCCGCAATGAGTGGGATCGGATACTTGTTTTTGATGGTAACCTTGTTCAATGCCCTGTAATCAATACACAGGCGCAACGAACCATCCTTCTTCCGCTGGAACAGTACTGGCTCTCCGAAGGGAGCCTTTGACGGTCGGATGTGACCGGCAGTAAGCAGCTCGTCCAACTGCTTCCTAAGCTCCTCTAACTCGGGTGGAGCCATGCGATAGGGGGAGTATGCAGGCGGCCTGGTGTCTGGCAGTAACTCGATCTGGTGATCAACCTCCCGTCGTGGAGGCAAATGCTTCGGCAGCTCCTCGGGCATAACATCGGCATTTTGATCAAGTACCTCCTCAATACAAGAGGGTACTGGCTCGGACGCACCATCGGATTCACTCGAACTAACGATGGTGGCAAGGAATGTGGGTTCACCTCGCTTAAGGCCCTTGTCAAATTGCAAGGCCGAGATGTGTGCGATGCCTCCTGTCTTAGGCATCTCGTGCAGTGGCAGCACGCAATTTGCTCCCTCCTCCATGATGAACATGCGGTGAAGCGATGGGTCAACCATGGCATGGCATTGATGGAAAAACGGTTGCCCAAGAATGACATCGAAGATGTCGACTGTGGCCACAGCAAAACTGGTCTTGCCGCGCCAGTTGCCCATAATGATGTCGACACCACGGGCGACTTCACAAGGTGTCGGGCTGGCGTTGATGGTTTTGAGCTCGGAGTTACTCGTCCGGTAGGTTAAGCCTAGCCTATCGACAGTGGCCTTGGTAATAACGTTGGCCTCTGCGCGTGTTGACCATGGCACGCACAGGCTTTCCGTTTAAGACCAAGTCCACGTACTGCGTAGGCTTGCTATCCACCGAGTCGGCAAGGTAAGCTGTAGCGGCACAGAGCCCAATCGTGCCAATGTTGGCATCGGAAGGCCCCGAACCCTGTTCCTGATCCTTCTGCTGGTGGTCCTTTATAATGGCGCCAATGTTCTTCATCTGAGGACAGTTGGCGTACCAGTGTGGCCCCTGGCAGATGTAGCAGCCAGAATCCTTGCGCCGCCGCTGCTGTTGCTGCTGCTGCTATTGTGGCTGAGACTTCGCCTTGTCGGCAAGTCCCTGTCTAAGCATCTTCCTCGGGGTACGGGTGTCTTTGTTCCCGCCACGCTCTCCCCCGCCTTTGGCCTGGCTACTCTTGGTCTCCTTCGCCTTGCCTCGGTCCTGTTTGAAGTCGGTCAAGCCTTCTGCCTGGACGACGGCTTCGCTGTAGGTGGTAACGTGCCAGCGTTCAAGTTCCGTCTTTGCCTAGTTCTGTAAGCCTCCCATAAAATTGTGGAAGAGCTCTCGTTCAGTGAGGTCGGGGATGCGAAGCGTCAGGGTAGTATACTCTTTGATGTATGAGCGTATGGTACCCGTTTGCCTCAAGTCCCGCAGCTTGTCCATGGCTTCGCTGACTACATTGCTGGGGAAGAATGCCAATTTGAACTCGGCCTCGAACTGTTCCCATGTGCCGATCGAGCAGGTTCCTCTCTTGATTTTGGCATCCTTACATTTCCACCAAAGCATAGCTGATTCGGTCAGGTACATGATGGCTGCACGAATCTTCATATGGTTGGAAGTGATCCTGCTGGCCTGGAAATAATTGTCCAGATGCCATAGGAAATTTTCCACCTCCTGTGCATCACGGTTGCCTTTGAAGACTGGCGGCTTAGGTGCCTCAAGCCGTGCCTCGCGCTCCCCAACTGTGCTGCTGCCTTGTTGGATGGCCTCTTCGAGTGCCTTAACTTTGGCGCTCAAAGTTTCCACTAGACCCACGAGCTGGCTGACTTGACTGTCTTCGGCCTTGCCCTTGAGATCTCTCTCTAGGGCAGCGATCCTCTCCTCCAACGATGCTTGTAAGCTCTCGTGTGCTTCCTGCTGATCATCGATGTCCTAGTGAATGTTCTCATTTTCCTCAAGTAAAGATTCCTTGAAGGATTCATATTCCCCTACGAAACTGTCAAGGCGACTGCCCATGGCCTCAGCCATTTTCTGGGCAAGTTCGACCTTAGAACCCAACTCTAATTCTGGGGTGATGTCGGAAGGAAGCTCCTCATGCTCCTCATCACTCACTTCTGCTGGAACATTGGCAGGTTTGCTTGGGGCAGATTCGACTGGCCGCTTGCCAGCCTTCTTGGTAGTCTTCTTGCTTTTGGATCTCCGAGTGACATTGGCAAGAACCTCGGCAGTGCTGAAAACTTCTCCGTCGCTGGCCATTGTTGTCGTCCTTAGAACTGCTCTAATACCACGTTGTTACGGCCTTAGAGTTCACGCTAAAGGTCGTACGGCGCTAGTCGGATGCCTTGCGGAATTTACTTGATGGTGGCAACGACTAGTAAGCCTATTTGCC
>JAPFFP010000001.1:13321255-13336338 GCA_026153255.1 Solanum medicagineum
AGAGAGAGAGAGAGAGAGAGAGAGAGAGAGAGAGAGAGACTCCTTTCATCATCATACACATATATTCCTTTTCATCATCATCCCATCATTTCATCATCATATAGTCATTCAACTCATAAGACATTCATTGGACCTTCAATTCCTCAAGAATCCATAATCGGACATTTTATCAAACACTTAGAGGGTACGTAATGCTAGTGTAAAACCATGCAATTGAAGAGTAAAATAATGCTAGAAAAATCAGGATAAAGCGATCAATACCCTCAAACAAAATTCCTCAAGACCCTTCATCAATTCTCACCATAGACCTTAGATTCATAGCTCCAAATATAGTAAAACAGTCACAATTTCATAAACCCAATATAGTGTGCAGTGATTTTCATAATGAGTAAGACCCATGAATAAATCAACTTTAAATCATGCAATTTTTGAGTAAAAGACCTTGGGTATAATGGATGGAGGGAACCCATGAAAGAAACCCACATACCTTAGATTTGGAGATGAACTTGATGAAGATTGGAGATGGAGACTTGAAGCTTGAGAGGAAATCCTTAGATTTGGAGAGGGTTTTGAGATTTGAGTTTAGGAGTAAAACATTTGGCTAAGTGTTTGAATGAGTATTGAGGAATGTTTGGAATGATACGAGGGTGAGAAATGGTTAAGTATGAGTATTTTTACGTTTGGGGACACTTAGGCCCAAGACTTCAAAGTCTTGGACCACAAGAAAAATAACTGGACAGAAAAATACACATGTCCGTCGTGGACAGGATGCAAGAATTGAATTCCTTCATCTGTACGCCCTTGGCGCATCACGCCAGGGACGCGAAAAGCCCTCAGGAAATCGTCACTTGGAAAATCAAAATCGCTAATCGTTTGCTCTAAAATCGGGGTTAGACCCTTCACCCCCTAATTCTGACCCCCTGAACAAGAATATGAAGTCAGATTTTTTATATCAAGCACAGATTTTGAGATATATGGAAATTACAATTTCGGACACTTCCGAGGCATATTTTCGGGCACTTTTGGGGTCGTTTCAGTACGGTAATTATGATATTTAGTATGGTATTTGGTTTGACTTATAATTTTTTTAATGTATTCAAAATAGTATTTGGTATTTAAAAATAAATACCAAAATATCATATACCATATTGAAATATAATATATATATAGACACAAACACATTAAATTTCAAATTATTTTAAATATTTGTAGAGCTTCTGGAATAGTCCTGACAGTCGAGTTGACACTCCCATTATTGAGCATGTTGAAGAAAATTTTGAGAAAAACAAATTTGAAAACATTAATTAACTTGAAAATTTTTGTATTATTCATTGTCCACAACTTGAAAATGCATATAGTATTTGATCACTTAATTAATTAACTTAAGATGTTTTTAATATTATTTAAATTATACTTCTTTATTATATGAATATATTAATTTGAAGTCAAATTAATTATGGTTACTGAACAATCATACCATAAAATACCGAACCATACCAAGCTAATTTGGTATGGTAATGGTATCGTATTTGTTCCGAAAATCGAAATTATCATACCATTTTTAAATACCACACCATACCATACCATGCCCACCCCTATTGACCCGATCCAATCTTAACCCTATCAATGTATCTGATTTTAATTTGTGGTAGTTCAGTTGTTTAATAATTGTCCAACCTTATCCTAAAAAGGATAGGAATGAGGGTTATTATCCATTGAGGGCAGTTGTAACCGCCCAACCACTTTCCTATTTTAAGGGAGAGTGGTTGACTCCTAATGAATGAGGAAGTAAGTAAGAAAGAGAGAGAGAAGAAAACTACAAAAGAAAAAGTCAGAAAATAATTTGAAAACTATCTGACTTCAAAATCACTGTAAAATAGAATTGCAAAAACTAGTAAAGGATTAAGAATCATTATTCATCAAATCATACAAAGGCACTTACTTTATGAACAATGATCCGTGTTCCTAGAGAAACGAAACGAGATCTAACGCTGAATCTATTAGTGGCAGAATAACATTTTTAACATCGATGATAAAGGTATGACTCATTGTTCTCGTCCCATTTATTTTTCTTATAAATGATATCAGAGAATGGTTTTTTTGATCGTTGATTCCATGTTCAAATTCCTTTATGTTCATCTATTTATGGTTGTAAGATAAATTTTTTGATGACCAGTGTTTTTGACGATTTTTTCAAAAAGGCAGATTCTGTGTAGGTCCTTTTTGATGCATGTTTAAAAAAGTTTTGGGCCTAATTTTCATATAGACTTAATCTACTTGTTTCAAGATTTTCGAAACTAATTATAATAGCGAATCAGATTAAAAACGAGTGAGTTATGGTCTTTGGAAGTTTGACAGTTTTTTTACTGTGTTTTTTTTAATGAAAACTGCTACTATTTTGCTTTTTGTAAAAAACTTCAAGTCAAAGTTTTATCCCAAAACTCTTATAATCACCATCTACTCGTGTTAGATTTTTCGAAACTATATTGTAATAGAAAATCAGATGTAAAACGAGTGAGCTATGATTTTTTGAAAAAATGGCAGGCTTTGACAACTTTTTTAAAAAAAAATTAGTTGTTGTTTTTGTAATTTTTGGTTGTCCCAGTTGATATTCTTGACTTGGATGTTATATCTTCATTATCTATTCGTTTTGGGCTTTTCGAAAATGTATTTTAATAGCCAAATGGATTTAAAACGAATAGATTGCGATTGTTTGAATATTTTGGGTAATGATATTATCCAATTAAAGTTATTTTCATACCTTCAAGCCCTTTATGATCTATTTGCTTTCTATCAGAAATTTGTGGCATGTGTTATCATATTAAAGTGTGTTTCTGACTCCTAAATCCTATTTCAGACATGGATGAACACGAACAAACTCAAATCACTCCAAGTGGGAGTTCTAGATGTCGAGTTAAAGGAAAAAGTGGGAGTGCACATTGTCGAAGAATAAGTGTTTGATGACGAGATCATAAAAACTCGTGTTTCAAGAATGACACAACTTGTTAAGGAATGAAAGGACTATTTGAAAGGAAAGAGAGAAGAAACTAAAAGAGTTCAAGTCTTTTAAGATGACCCCAACAATTTCGGTTGCTAGCTTTATTTAACTTTTTGAACTAAAGCATATAGAACTGAAAAATTATGTGGATCTCTCAGATTGGGAATATTTTCTATTTTAGTAGATTCCCTTTGTGAACCATGGAGAGAAAGATTGATAATATAGATATCATGAGGTATGGCTTAGAGAACCTTTTAGTGTATATATACGCTATCTCAAATTTAAGTGGGGAGGATTTTATTACAAATGACTTGTAACTTCATTTAGTTTACTTAGACATATGTAATATGTTGTTTCTCTCTTTGATATGAGTATGTGATTTTATCATATTTTGAAATCTTTGATGTTTCATGGTATATTGAAATGTGATAATGATCTAAGACTTAGTGATCTTTGTGAATAAGTCTTTATTAATATTACATTGAGAGATTATTTTTTGATTTTAGTTAAACATTTGGAGTGTAAATGATGATTGAATATTTTCAATACTCTTTAGATTTTACATCTTATGTGAAACTATTATTAGAATTAATTTGCTGAAATGTATATTTATACATGCCTAATTGATGAGTGTACTTGCATAAATGTCTCTAAGTTATAGACATGACATAAAATAGCATTATTGTTGACTTAAACAAATGCGAGAAACTAAATGGTATTATTTATGACATCTGGAGTCATAAGATATGGTATGTCTTAGACATGTAAAATGTGCTTGAATGCATAAGCCATGTACTTAGTCAGCTAGAAGATGGTAACACTGTTCAATACTGGAGAGAACTTGAAATTTACAAAGCCCGGAAAAGAACATATTCCATTGCATGTGGAATTATTGTAAGCTCTGTGGTTGATGAAATGATTCCTGAATGTAAGGGATTTCCTTATGCTCATGCCATATGGATGCACTTGCGAGGAACGTATGGGGACACTTCTGTGACCTGTCTAAGACCACTGACTATCAAGTTTGATACTTTGAAAAAGCGTTATGATCAAAGTATCAAGCAACACCTTAGGGTGATATCAAACATGATAGCACAACTTAAGGGTGCTGATCACGTTCTATCTGATGAGCAATAAGTTCAAGCAGTGATCCAGTCCCGTCCCAATAGTTAGAAACAATTAAAGGTTAACTTGACCCACAATGAAAGCATAAAAACTTTTTCTGATGTTGCGAGACATGTTGAACTTAAAGACGAGTGGCCTGGTGCTACTAAGATTACTACTAATGCCTTTGTGGCTGAATTAAGTTGTACGAAATCTTTAGGCTTCAAGCGCAAGAAAAAATGGAAGAAGAAAGGAAAGGGTAAGGAGACTGAGGAAGGAACCTCTGAGAAAAAGCACAAATCAAAATTTCAAGAAAGGAAAAAGGGTTTTAGAAAAGAGAAAAAAACAAGAAAAAGTGCTACAATTGCTAAGTTTTAGGGCATTTTGCTCACAAGTTTACCGAGATGAGAAAGGTAGCTTTTCTAAATGCATATCTAAGTGATATATATGTTGCAAACACTAAGTTGAGACCAAGAAGCATTTGTGGAGTTTCTTCAAGTTACATCTGGATCTAGATGGATTTATGTGGGAAATAATGCAAGACTGGAAGTAAAGGGAACAGACACTTGCAAAATAGACTTGCTTGGTGGCTGATCCTTGATGCTGCATGATGTTTTATATGCTGTAGAGATTCGACGAACCTTAGTATCAGTCTCATTGCTTTTAGATGATGGTTTAGATTTGTTTGTTGGGTCATAATGGCATCAGAATAACACTAGATGATGTTTTGTATGGTTTTGGACTATGTTATGATCGTTTCATCATTTTAGATTGTAATCTTTCAACTTATGACTATCATGTTGAGCATGACATGTTCGTCACGTAATAATGATATAGATTTTGTTACATAGCATGCAAGATCAGGTCACATAGGGCAAGTACGAATGAATAAGTTGGCAAAAGAAGGACATTCAGGTCCTTTATCTAAAATTAAATTGCCAACTTATGAAAATTGTCTTTCTCAAAAGATTATGAGGAAACCATTTGGGAAAGCTAAGAGCCAAGTTCTCACTTCAATTAATCTATTGTGATATTTATGGTCCAATGAATGTGAAGGAAAGGTCTGGTGCCACATATTTCATTACATTCATTGATGATTTCACACGCTTTGGTTATGTCTACTTGATTTCTCATAAATCTGAAGCACTAGAGTGCTTTAGAAGATATATGAATGAAGTTGAAAATCAATTATATAAAAGAATAAAGGATCTGAGAACTGACTAAGGACGTGAATATCTGTCAAATCAATTTGAAGAGTTATGTAATGAAAAGGGTTTAATCAGACAGTTAACTACTCCTTAGACACCCCAACCAAATAGTGTGGCTGAAAAAAGGAATAGAACATTATTGGATATGGTAAGTTCAAGGATGACACAGGCAAATTAAAGAAGGAATAGGACATTGGATATGGTAAGGTCAATGATGGTGTAGGCAAATTTGCCTATCTCATTTTGGGTAGATGCATCATTGATCGCGGGCTACATTTTAATAAGGTGCCTTCTAACTCAGTAACTTCTATTCCTTTTGAACTTTGGACTAGTCATAAAAAAAACCTAGATGATCTATGATCTTGGGGTTGTGCTACTTACATTAAAAATCATGTGGGTGAGTTTTGTAAATTAAGTCCAAAAGGAAAGAAATGTATCTTCATAAGATACTCAAAACGCTCCAAAGGGTATGTGTTCATTGATGAGTTGGAAGATGGAAGTATGACAGAAATTGAATCATAAGATGTGTACTCAGAACGCTCAAGGCTAAACGTAAGATAGATCAATAGAAAGATACAAATCTCGACTGGTGGCTAAAGATTTTACTCAAGAAGCTGGAATAGATTATGATGAAGCCTTTTCACTAGTTGTAAAGTTTACCTCTATTCAACTTTTTTTGGCTATAGTTGCATGTTTAGATTTAGAATTACATCAAATTGATATGAAGACTGCTATTCTCAATGAAGAATTAAATGAGGAAATCTACATGGAACAACCTGTAGATTTCATTATTAAAGGCCAAGAAAGAAAGTGTGTAAGTTAAAAGGATCGATTTATGGCCCAAAGCAACTTTCAAGGCAATGGTACTTGAAATTTCATAAAGAGGTGATTACATTAGATTTTAGCACGATTGATGAAGGCCATTGCATTTATGTGAAAAGATCCAATGAAAAGTTTTTAATTTTTTCACTTTATGTGGATGATATACTATTAGCTGGAAATGATTTGGAGTATCTAAAAACTATGGCGTCATGGTTTTCGAAGTCGTTTGATATGAAAGACATGGGTGAAGCAGACTACATATTGGGTGTGAAGATCCAAAGCGATCGTTACAAGAAACTTTTGAGTTTATCTCAACAAACCTACATACGAAAAATATTGGAACATTTTTAAATGAGTAGCTGCGAACCCATGGATACTCATATATCTAGAGGTAAATCTTTAAGTCTTGAAATGTGTCCCAGAAGTGATAAAGAGAAGGAACAATTTTTTGAGTTTCATATTCTATTGCTATTGGAAGTCTAACGTACACTATGATGTGTACTCATTCAGATATGTGTTATGCCATAGGTCTGGTAAGTAGATATCAATCAAATCCTGAAAGAGATCATTGGAGGACAGTGAAAAAAAGTTCCAATATTTAGAGGGAACTGCAAACTATTTAAAGGAGGTTATACAGATGCTGATAATCAAAATATTGACATTTGTTATGTTCTTACTAAATGGTGGTACCATTTTTTTGTGAAAAGAGTAAGAAATTGTAACACCTCTCACGTGCCTCGGAAAAATTTCGTATAGTGTATTTGTTGAAAATCTCAAAATCCATGCATTATTTTGCAAATCCAACTTCATATTCTTTTTCGGAGGGAGGGGGAATTGTGTAGGAAAGGGGAGGTCTTCGATTGTTAGATAACCAGTAGTAAAAAATTAGTTTTCACTATGGGAGGCTAAAACAGAAAGGGTATGCAACCAGTCCGCGTTGCGGACTTGTCGCACACTAGTGTAAAAATGGCCTAAAATCATTCTTGGGCCAAAACAGGGGAAAAAATTGAACTTCGTGTGAAAATGTACTAGTCCATCGCAAGTCCGCGTCGCGGAATTATCGTGGACTAGTTCAACAGGTTCCTTAATTTACTATTTTTACTTAAGGGAAATTGGGTAATAACCCAATATCTATATATATGAGAAACCCTTATTCCTTAGCCATTTTCAGCCCTAAAACTCTTAAATCTCTCAAAATCCTCTTCAAAACATCATCAACTCCTTCGTTCAATCTCAAGAATCTCTAGAACTTGCTTTGGATTTCAAGAACCCAATTGAGGTCTCAAGTCTTCCTCAAGTTTTCTTCAAGAAAGTCTCACATTAAAGGTATGTGGGTCTTTATCCATGGGTCCTTTCACCCATGGAGCCCAACTCTCTCTTTTTATGAAATTTCATGATTTAAATGTTAGATTCTTCATGGATACTTCCTATTATGCATTATGAATATGAATTATGTTTGATTTTATCAAGTATTGATTTATTATGCGTGAACATCTATTGAAAGTTATTCCATGAGTTGATTTATATCCATTGAAGCTATGTATGATATGAACTATGAAAACTATGAAAGATTGTGAAGTTTTAAGATGGATTTCATGACACCCAAAATGAGGGTTTTACTAAAATGTTGGTGGGTTAATTTGAATGACTTTAAAATAAATTGATTTTACTCCTTTATATCTTATACTCTTAAATTGCATGATTTTAAGCACGTGTACATATACCCACCATGTTTGATTAAATTTTCATGATTAGGTGATGTCGCCCAAGTTACACCTTCTTTCTAAAGGATAAAGCGGTCACTGTCAAGATAAAGAACCTAACCAAGGTTAGGGTCAACCCCATAAGGAGTACGTAGAGTCACAAAAATTCACCAATATACAATCCGAGTAATTAACCAACTCAATTCCCCAAGGGGATTGCAATAATCAATGACAAAATAAACTAAACTATCACGAGAGAAAAATCAATAATAGAGAGCAACTAGGTATTGTGCTCCCCATGATTCCCCAACTCAGTATCACAGAGTAACCTAATTCTTGTCTAGTGTATAGTATGCAGGACGGTAATTTAAGTTCACCAAGCCCTTTGGTCAAAGGTGAGAGACGAATTTCACTATGCGACTTGGCCCATCTCCATAGTGTGCTTTACTAGCCATTACCTATTAGTCCCAGTACAACCTCCCCTTTGCCCAGTTTGGTTGAATAAATGAGAACACAACAATCGAATCCTGTTAATTAATCTCTTTTTCTGTTCATTACTACCTTGGTCCAGTCAGTGACACTAGGCGAGTTTTAATGTTGGCCATCGCCAGAAAACATGTAAAACGAAGAGATTTAATTAATACATGCATATACACCTTCAAAGAATTGTGAATCATCCGGTTTTACTTTATTAGTTCTTCATGGTTCTCACAACCCTAGTTGTGGATTTAGCTACTCATACTATGTGTAGATAAAGAGATTATAAATTGAAAAAAATATAATTAAACACTTACACAAATGAATTCAGATCAAGCAAATCCAAAGTTAATAGGAATCACAAGCTTGAAGATCAAATTACACCACAAGTGTTCTGAAAGATTCTCTCTCAAGGTATTGAGTTCTCTGAGTACAAAACCTAAAATAATGAAAATTGATGAAAACTTCTGAAAAATAACCTGAAATACCTATTTATAATAATTTAAAATAAGTCCTAAACAAATTATAAAAACTGGCCGGCAAATTCCACGAAAGCACTTTACAACCAGTATTATCTTCTACGACTCATAATTAAGGTCTCGTACTCAGCTGCTGGATTTTGGGACTTCACTTCTACGACACCCCTTTATGACTCGTTTAGTGGTTTACAACCTGTAAAGGGGGTTTCGTATGATGAATTTCCTACAAGTCCACTTCTCTGATCCTCAGGGCACGAAAGGTACTCTATAACTCGTAAACTGCTCCACGACTTGTTAAGCTATTCGTAGACTTCAACTTCAACAAATAACCCCTCACTGGAAATCCTCATGAAACCTCTCTACAACTCGTAGAATTCTCTATGACCCATAGGTGGTCTCGTATAACAACACAAACCAGCTACTTCTGCAATTTTCCCCAAATCATGGCCAACCTGTAATCCTGCAAATCTAAACACAAAAGCACATAAAACCTACAAATATCGCACTGAGAATACACAAAATCCTAAATTTTAAGCATCAAAAGTATTGCATTTTGGTAGCACATCAACACCCTCAACTTAAAATTGTTGTTTGTCCTTAAGCGACAGACTCAATCAATATAGGCAATACAGTAACACACAAACCTCAACTCAATGGTATACATCATATACATCTCAGACTCAGATACCCACACCAACTTTTCAAAATAGGATCAGGTAGCTGTTTAGCAAACCAAGGTAAACTGGTGCATGTGACAACATAACTATGACAAGTAAGGGATTATCAACAGTCCACAATCACTTAACAAGTCAAATGCTAACAATGCAATACAAGTGCCCTCACAGAAAGAATTCCCATATATGACACACAATGATGATTTCATGTTTAACCTTGGGACTATACAAAAATACTCACTCTCACAAAAGATATTCATGCATAATGACTAATACCATAGGTTGCCCCTATACTCATGACTCAAACCTTTAACTAACTAGACTAGGATCACTTTAGGACTTTATAGGCTTGTAACATAGGCTCAGGGGTCTTTGGTATGATATTTTGGGAAAATAGTCATTAAAGGTCCTCCTTGACACTGCGTTCTTCTACACTTTTTCCCTACCAATTCTGTTATTTTCACCTTGTTATCCCTTTTTCCTATTTCAAGCTTTTCTAGGTGCTTTCTTTTCATTTTTCAGCTTTTCGCCTTGTTTTCATATTTCATTTTGCTTTTTAAACTCAATCTAAGGCATCTTTTATTTTTTTGCACCTAGTACATGATTTTCCTTCTTTTTCTCCTCACTCTTAACTCACCCCCTTATTTTTGTGCTTTTACTCTTACATCAGCCACCATCAACTTAGGCTTTTAGCCTATGTTGAGGTGCACAATATCTATCCTTTGAACTAGGGCCACTTTTTGTATTCATCCTCAACTTAGGTTTACCTCAGTCAAGATGCACAATGTTCATGGAAGGACTAGGTCCAATTTCAGGAGTTTTCACTAGATAAGGCTAGGTTAATTAGGTGTTTTCAAAGAATAGGTACATGTTGGGATTAAATATTTGGAACAAGGGATATAACATCAATTTGGTTGGTATGTTTTGTCTTAAAGTGGACTATTTAAGAAAAATGGTCTAAGATCCTTTGCTAGCCCAATTAATCTACAATCCAACTTAGAGTAATAGGGCAAGTTCTGAATTAGGACAAAACTCATGAATTTATCAAATAAAGCTCACACTCCCATGGCACTGCATACATTATCAACAAAAGACTCACATATCATGCTTTTTATCTCAATTTACCCTTACTTATTAGAGCAGATATTGTCAAACACCTAAACATGCATGGTTACTATCTAACTACTAACCAAAATTTTGGTGGGTATCATTTTTTCAAAACAAAACATCAAAACATGCCATATGCCACAAATATTGGTACTATATGCTACAAATATTATCTAAACATCCTAAATTATTGGTTCAATAGAAATTAAATATCCACGAGGAAAAAAACACATGCAAGGAAACACCAGGATCCAAAATTGAGGTAGTTATGGACCATAAGCTACTCAGACTTCACTAAGGCCCATAATTATCCACACCCCATCGAAAAAGATGTGCATTGTCCCCAGTGCACAAAATAAAGAAAAAATAACATAAGGGGTCAAAAACATACCTGGGCGTCTAAGCGCCAATGTCAACCTTGAGTTGCCTCCCAAGTAGCGCCTGATTTATTGTCGCAGCACGACATAGATAACTTGAGTACTCAGACTTCCTCAAGCTTTTGTGCTCCCTTATCACCAAACGTTGCCCCACTCTAGCACCTACCAGCATTCTGGCACTCTAAAGAATTGGTGCTTGTTATCATGCATCTTTGAATCTGATTTAGTTGCATCGACACAAATCCGAACTGATGATTAAGGTGTTGAATTGCCATAGAGTGTTGTTAGACTTTAAGTTCTATCTAGGTAATGTCAGACTTAATCCCCCTCAAAGTCTTATCTTGTGTGTCCGCCCTTCTTAGCAATTGATTAAGCATCTCCTCGATTCTAGTGTTCCCATCTCCCATATCACGATTGTGTGGGGGTACATAGTGGCTATTCACCCTATCGTCCTTACAGCTCCCATGCTTCATTTGATGGCTTTCTTGAATGTCCCCTTGCTTGGTAGGCTCTTGTGGCTGCTTCATTAGCATCTCCAGATTAGCTCTGTTATGAGTAAGCATAGCGAGGATGTTTACATTTATTTTTGCTTGGTAAGAACTCATGTCAACAGTGCTTGCATGATCTATTGGATGTTTATTCCTGGGCTCCCACACATTGTTCGATTTAGCTACCATGTTCAAGTGCTCAGAAATTTCTGCGAATGGTTGTTCCATGAACAGACCTCCCAAGAGGGCATAACGCATGCTTGACTATTTGCATCTAGAGCTTGGTAGAAATTCTCTACTAGGACACTCCCTGGAATCTCATGGTCCAGTGCACTCCTCAAACATCTATTAAACCGCTCCCATGTAGTAAGGATTGAATCACCAGGGAATTGCTTAAAATGGTGGATCTGGTCTACCACTTTGAGCATGTTTGGTTTAATGAAGTACCTTGCTAAAAAGCCCTCTCCAATTTTATCCAACCGGTGATCGAGCTCTGCGGGAGCTTAGATAGCCATAATGCAACATTGCTAGTAAGATATAATGGGAAGACACAGAGTCCCACAACATCCATAGAAAGATTTTGTGTTCCCATCACACTCTTACAAACAAATGTCACATTGTATAGGTGGCTATGTGGATCCTCTGATGGTAAGCCTACAAATAGCCCTTGGTTCTGCAACATTTGAAGTAACCAACTTGAGATTGTGAACTTTGTGTCTGCTGGTAGTGGTGGCAACGCAATAGCTCCAGTCACCTCCATAGCCATAGGATTCAACCTGTACTGAATCCACTTGTAAGTATTGGCATTGAAATCTTGGGGATGTGGAATGTCCTCCAAAGGAGGTGGGTTCTCATTCCTATTATCATCATTATTGTTCCAGTTCAGAGCTACATTAGCTGCATTATTGGCATTATCTTGGGCCATCCATCTTATGGTTTTGTGGATCTCTGGATCAAATGGAGTTAAGGAATTGCCTTGACTTCGAGTGTTCAGCATACAATACTCGTGCACCCTGCAAAGAAACAAAAAAACAAAAGTAAAATAAAGGGAATGAAGGATTAACACTCGAATCACTAGTAAATTTTACTAAGTCTAGCCGTATTCCCCGGCAACGGCACCAAAATCTTGATGTCGCCTAAGTTACACCTCCTTTTTAGAGGATAAAACAGTTGCTGTCAAGATAAAGAACCTAACTAAGGTTAGGTTCGATCCAACAGGGAATACGTAGACTCAAGAAAATTCACCAATATGCAATCTGAGTAATTAACCAACTCAATTCCCCAAAGAGGGGGCAGTTTGCAATAATCAATGAGAAAATAAACTAAACTAACTATTTTGAGAGAAAATTAATAATAGAAAGCAACTAGGGTATTGTGTTCCTCATGATTCCCTAAGTCTGTTGAAACAACCCCAAAATGTACCCGAAAATGTGCCTCGGTAGTACCCAAAATCGTAATTTTTATATATCTCAAAATTCGTGCGTGATATCGAAAATCCAACTTTATATTCTTGTTCAGGGGTCAAATTGAGTCGGAAATGGGTCTAACCATAGCAAAATTTAAAAATCGCAAAAATGCAATTTCCAATGACGATCTGCGCCCCTGGTGCGACGCGCCAAGGGCGCATTATTGTGTATTTTTATACACTATTTTTCTATCTCAGTCCCATATTTTTGGGTCTTGGGCCTAAGTGTTCCCATGCGTGAGAATACCTATACTTAGTCTTATTTCACTCTCATATCATTCAAGACATTCCCAAATACTCTCTCAAACACTTAGTCAATAATTTATCTCCAAATTTCAAGTCCCAAAATTCATCCAGTTCTTAAGGTTCTCATTCAAGCTTTAAGTATGTATCTCCAATCTTCTTCAAGGATTCTCCAAAGTCAAGGTATGTGAGTTTCTTTCATGGTTTCCTTTCATCCATGATGCCCAAGCTATCTTTTACCCAAAATTATATGATTTAAAGTTGATTTACTCATGGGTCTCGCTCATTATGAATTTCACTGCACACAATGTTTGGGTTTTATGAAATCATGATTGTTTTAGCATGTTTTGAGTTATGAATCGAAGATCTATTATGAGATTCAATGAAGGTTTTTGATGTATATTGCTTGAGGGTGTTACCAAGTATCTATTGATGATTTTACATTGAATTTTCTACCATGAATCCACTCATGAATTGCATGGTTTAACACTAGCACAACCCCCCCCCCAAGTGTTTGATAAAATGTTCAGTTGATGTATTTTAAGGAATTGAAGGTCCAATGTATGTCTTATGAGTTGAATGACTTTATGATGATAAAAGGAATATATGTATATGATATTATCTCTATAGTATTAGGAACTGACCAAGCCTCACTCGGGAGATTATAGGCTCATGTAACCTTGTTGAGGGGTTTGTACCTCGATAGCCTCGCCCGAGAGGTGGTAGGCCCATGCAACCATGTCAAGGGGTTTGTACCTTGATAACCATGTTGAGGGGTTTGTACCTCATCAACCATGTTGAGGTGTTTGTACCTCATCAACCAATAGGAAAACTTCTATGAAATTTTCTAGCAATGATAGACGTATCAATAGGAGTAGACTCATATGACTCATGCCACAACTCAGGGTCAACATGGAACTTTTGGGAAACAAAGGGGGTAACAAAAGAAAGAGTGGCACCCGGATCAATCAATGCATACACATCAAAGTCAAAGATTTTCAACATACCGATAACAACATCGGGGACTTCATCAACCCCTTGCCTCCCATGAAAAGGATAGAATCGGTTGTGCCTTGGGGCATCACCTGGTTGGCCACCTCTCCCCAATGGGACCGTATTAGCACATTGTGGATGAAGCTCCTTGCCCTTGTTGTGGTTTTGAGGGCAATCTATCACCGTATGCCCCATTTTACCACAACCATAATAAGCACCGGTATTCCTCAAACATGGGCCACCATGACCCTTACGACACATTAATAGGAGCCACACCCCTTACACCTTGGGCTCTTAAAAGATCATTTGCAACCCTCTTATCAAATGCATGAGTAGGCCTTTGGCCTTGATGGAACCGGCCACTCCTTTGGAACTTACCCTCAAAACAGTCCATCTTGGCCTCATGCCCCCTTTTCTTCCTCAATTTCTCCTCTTCCATTTGTTCAGCATAGGTCATCAAACATGACAAGTCTATGTCACTAATCAACATGGCAGACTAGCATTCTTCACTAACCAAGTCGGAGACACCCATAACAAATTTGTTCATTCTCGACCTTGAGTCGGCAATCAAGTGAGGAGAAAACTTTGAAAGTTGGGTGAACTTGAGGGCATACTCCCTCACATTCATGGACCTTTGTCCCAAATTCATAAATTCCACCAACTTAGCTTCCCTAAGTTCAAGGGAGAAGAACCTATTAAGGAAGGACACCTTGAACTCCTCCCAAAGCACCACATAATTGACTCCCTTTTCCTCCTTCCATTAGTTGTACCATATTTGTGTTATCCCTTCAAGTTGGTAGGCCACCAACTCCGCCTTCTCCTCCGGCCTCACACCTATGATGGATAACATTTTGTAGACCTCATCAATGAACTCTTGGGGGTCCTCAGTCACCTTTGACCCATGGAATTCCGGGGGATTCATTCTCATGAAATCTCTTACCTGAG
>JAPFFP010000001.1:13355113-13379479 GCA_026153255.1 Solanum medicagineum
AAAAGAATAGAAATACTTACTTGAAACTCCCTAATCTTCTTCCTCTCCTTCACTTCTTCTTCTTCTCTTGTGTTAAAGACTTGTGGGAAAGATGAGAACAATGGAGAGTTCAGGAAAAAAAAACTAAGTGTCCCCTTTTATATAGAAAAAGAATTTTCCCAAATTGCACCTTAAGGGCCTCGAGTTCAAGAATTGATCTTTCTAGTCCCATACTTTCTTATTTTAAATCCGTTTGAGTCCTTTCTACTCCAATTTAATTTAATACTCACTTGATAATTTTTCACGTTAGCAAATTACGGGGTCTAACAATTGAGTACTTCATTAGTTTCAAAATAATCATCATGTTTCGCTTATTGAGTATCAAATTATATTAGTTTTGATCAATATTTCATGATACATTTGTTAACTATTTAAGATGAGAAAATTTATAATTTATAATATTTTTAATATAAATATATTTTTAAATATTTAAAATAATACGCCAGGACCAGGGAGTACATCCTTCCAGTTATCCACTTGAGATTGGTGATTGATGAGTGTTAGGAAAAAAATTGGTGATTGGAGAGTAATGGCCTTTCACCCTAGTAATCATTCTGCTTTTAGTTGTCCAATTAAAGCCACAATTTTAAATTTTGGTTTGAGTTTTACGTCTCATTATTCTGGTGGTTATAATTTTTGTTCAAATAAATTAACACTCACCCACCCCTAATTTATGCGTATCTTTCTTAGACGAAAAAATTAAAAATAATTTGATTTAAACTTCTTTAGTTTTTTCAAGTTACAATCTTTTATACAAATTTAAGTATCTTATGATAAATAATCGTTAAACTG
This sequence comes from Solanum medicagineum, assembly GCA_026153255.1. NCBI lineage: Eukaryota > Viridiplantae > Streptophyta > Magnoliopsida > Solanales > Solanaceae > Solanum > Solanum medicagineum. The sequence continues at coordinate 13,355,945 of JAPFFP010000001.1, forward strand.
TAGTGATTAATCATGATTGTTGATAGCAATGCCTGATAATTAGTTGTTGAATGGTATTAACAGCTTATGGAGATAGTCAAAGTGATGACACGTAACAATATATAATATTGACAAAAAGAGGTAATTATTAATAGTAATTAGTGAATGTAATATCGACCGGTGGTGATGGCCTGGTTGCAGATGATGGTTGATAAAGATTGATTTTGGTGATTGGTGGTAGTGATAGTTTGAGCCAAGGATGGTGGTTGTTGATGATAGATGGTTGTGATTGATATTGGCGGTAGTTATGGCTGAAAAGGTGATTGTGGGATATGGGTGAAAATAGATTGAGTAGCGATGAATTGTTATCTTTGCAAAAATTCTTAAATAGACATATTCATGATATTAGACTTTGTTATAGATCTTAATTATTTAAATTTGATCAGACTCATTAAGTGATTATAAAATAAGAAAAATACACTTAATTTTTAGGATATGAATGATTAAGTTCAGATGCTGAAAACAAACAAACTTAGTGACTGAGATCTAAATTATTAAAATTAAACTTTCATTAAGTGCAAACAAATGAGGTGTAACTTAATTTAGCGTAAAAAGTGGGAGCATTTCATATAAAAAAATTTCAACTTTTTAGATTTGAGCCGAGTCTGTTGGATTAAAAGCGGAAGTATCTTCTCAATTGTAGATTCCAAAATAGTAATGCCTTCTAATCTCCTCAACTTACTTTAAAAGTTGGGAAGCAAAGTCAATTGGAACCCGAGTTGCCTCAGGAGTGTTTGTTTTACTCTTCAGAGAATCCTTATGTTATTTCTTGTAAAACCAGAATGTATCACATGCTAGAAAAGGTTTTGGTGTCATATGTGGCGGAGATTTCGATGGGCTTGAACTTGGAGAGGTCCATCAGAGTATCTATGATGATCCTTGAGATGAGTAGTCCATAAGAAAGGCTAACAGAGGAATTGTGTCCTCAGCACTTTCCAGCGTGTACTCACGAATCCACATGGTCCAGTTAATTCGATACTTCTTCAGGAGACAGTAAAGAACAAATACATCTTTGTTGGAGATGATACTAGAAGATCCTTTTCGAGGAATAAGGATAGTGGCGATGATATTAGTCACAATACGATTCAACATGGAGATAGGAGACCAAAATCAGATAGCTTTGCATTAGATTCAACAATGGTAGATTTTGCAACTTCTAACGAAACTTTAAAATCTCGGGCCAACAACCATTCATATAAGATATCACCAGAAAATTCAGACCCCAAAATATCCTTGAACAAATAATCCTTTACCACAATGTGATTTTTCAAAACAAGATTTTTCATATCATCACCATCCTCAGAAAAATGAAGGTTTGCATAGAACATTCGAACGGTTTCTTCATAACACTCAAGATCACAAAGATGCTGAAAATTAAAGAGATAACTTTTGGGCCCAGAGAAAAGTACTTACCAAGCAATGAGAATCTTCTAATCATTTTAGATTCACCATTCAATAAGGAATAATATCATATTTCTTGAAAAAACCAAGTTTTTGCTTTTGCTTAACACCACAAAAATCTTGCATGTCTTCAGGTTCAAAAGATTCTGGCAGAGATGGATGAGCCTTCTTGATTAAGATTAAAACATTCGTAAATGTAACACCTTAAGTTATCCCAAAAGTTAAAAAGATTAAATATATATACACTAAGGTGAACTAGGTCTACTATGCTGATCTGATAAGAAATTTTGTGCTTGAAAATTTTGAAAAAAGTAAATCATAATAGACAAGTTTGCGTTGCGGACTTGTTTAGTCCCTGTGTCCCTTTTTCAGTTTTTAGTAAGGGATATTCTGATCTTTTTCACCCTTCTTAGACTTAAACCCTATCGTGTTAAGATCAAATTCACCCCAATATTAGTAACCTATGTTCAATTTCTCTCAAAAATACATACGCTATTCTGAGAATAGAGATAGGGAAAAAAAGAGGGTTAGAGTTTGAGAAAAATCCTTTAAGTTCTTTAAGAAAATCTTCATTCCATATGTATGTAAGGCTTCCAAACTTTGAATTAAATTTGTTTTAGTACCTAAACACCCTTTATTTGACCCAATTGAATCTTGAGTTTAGTTTAAGTCCATTTTTCTTTTTCAGGCATAAGTTCTTGAACCTTAATTATGTAGATCATGCCTTACATTGAAGTACTATATTTTGCTTAACTATTACATTGTGGAATTGAGTAGAAAAAACCATGAATTCAGTTTTAGATTTATATAGACTTTTGAGAAACTATAAAGTCTATCTAGTTCTCTGCATTTGGATTGAAATAGAAGCATATTTTAAATTTTGTCTTGAACATGAGATGAGTAAGAAGATGAGTAGTCATATTTTAGAGTGTGAGTGAGTACTTTTAACACCTATCGTGGACCTAAATAGAGTAGGAGAACTGATTAGGGGAATAGAGATGATGCTATAGATTTTTGAACTTAGTTGAGAAATATTACTTATATTTTATGCATCCATGAGATTGAGATTGTAATCTCTAAGAAGATATAATAAGATGAGAAATATTAAGATGAATTGAGTTTCAATCAGACTAAGTGAGAAAATTGACTAAGTTCACATATTTGAGCATGAGCATAATAAAATATATTCTAGAAGCAATATTGAGCACTAATTTAGATAAGAGTAACAATAACTCCAATCCTATAAACTACTTAGCCAATGTAGGATAGGATCGTACCAATTAATATGACTCCTCTCTTGCCTCTGAGAAGGCCTATTAAATGGATCCATAAGTTAAATTCGTCCCTTACTCTCGGGATGGCTCTGGTAACATGAGCAAGACGTTGTATCGTCATGAAGCTCATATTGATGGTTGTTGGTTAGAGAAACTCTCCCAAGTTTAAAGTATCTTATTTTCATACCTAGAGTTCCATTCACTAATGTATTAAAGTGGGTATTTCAATTACAAAGCATTACTTTTGTTATTGAGTTATTTCTAAGTTAGTATCCCTTATAAGTTCTTTTTTGACCATTTTACATATTTGTACATTTCATGTTCTGACGTCTTTTTGATCTACATCTTTTTATAATACAGACACAAGTGATAGAGATCCTCAACAGGCGTTTGCCCCATCGAAGATTCAGCTTCCTATTCAGTTGTGGTAAGGTCTCTTTCCAGTCTGAGGAACTTTAAGTCTTTACTTCAGTTCCATTATTTTTGCGTTAGTTTAGGATAGTCGTGGACCTGTCCCATACTTATTTTTGTGTCAGACTTTTAGAGGTTTCATAGACTAGTTAGACAGTGTTTTCAGTTTACTTCCTAAAACTTGCTTTCTAAATAGCTTGATTGCTTTATTTGTATTAAGACACTAGCCGTGGAATCTATTGTTATTAAAACTCTAGTCAATCTTTATTGTTTGATTCTTCAACCGAGTAAGTTAACCAAATCAAATGATTCGCTTGGGACCAGAATTTCTGATGTCGGCCACGTCCTGAATGTAAACTCAAAGTGTGACAATTAAGTGCAAACGAATGAGGCCTAACACAGTCTAGCATTAAAATGGAAGTGTTCTATTAGAAATTTTTCTATTTCTTGAATTTGAACTGAGTCTTTTGAATTAAGTGTGAAAGAATCTCTCAGTCCTCTAAACACAATGCTGTCAAGTTTTGACTGACCATGCCTCCTCAATGTTATCAGTCAAAACTTGGAATAAAAATTTTACATTTACGTACATAGTTTCTTTGATGTCTGAAATTTATCTATTATTCCTATAAATTCTTCTTTGATTTGTTTTATAGCTTGTTCATTTTGTATGCTTGCTTCATTGCACATTTTCTCAATCTTTTGCTCTCTAGGTGTGAAATACCAGTACTCCGAGAAGAACCATTATTTCTTTTTTAACTTTACGCCAGTGTTTTATGCAGATTTTCACTAATACTTGACCAATTTCGGTTGCATGTATATATGTCGAGACAAATGTCATGACATGTTATAAACTTCAAAATAGTCACACAAATATTATTACATATCTAAAGGGATAATTATAGTATATGGTCATTTCTAAAGTAATTATCAAAAAAATGATCACTCACTTATAGACCTGTATAGTTGATGTGTATTTCATGTATCGTCAAACTATATTTAGTTTTTGAGTGTATCATAATGTACGGTCAGCGTATCGCTCATGTACAAGTAATCTATATCGTATAGTCAGTGTATATTTTCTATGACTTTTGGCAAGTTATATAGTAAATCCAATGTATATTCTCTATGATTTTTGGCTATTTTTTTATGTAAATAAGTATGATTATATTTTTTATACATAAATTAGTGTATTGTATATATTTAAAATTATACCATTAAAATCATAAGTTTTAAGAAAAAATTATAATAATATGTGTAAGGTATTAATATGATATAATTGAGATAATTTTTAAAAAATCAAAATTATAATTTTTTATTATACAAGTATATGTAAGTTGAGATTGAATAAACTATGATTACTAATTTATCATATCGCAAAATACTGAAATCAATTTTAAAATATCTAATCATACCAAATTAATTTGATATAATGATAAAATAGTATTTTTAAAATCAAAATTGTTTATACTTTACCATGCCTACCTCTGCTCATGAGACCAAAGTACGTGTTTAGACATAAATTCCAAGTTTTTTTTTTTTTTAGCAATTTGAAATTTCAAAGGAGTTTATTTGAGTTGTATTTATTTTGAGAAAATAGTCAAATACCATTTTGGCATATTATCATATTCTCAACTACACATATATATATCTTACAGAGGTCTCATTACTCTTCTAAACTTTTAAAAATGGAACATATAGCCCCTTAAAATATCATAACTAATCATCTGACTTGTGATGATGTAAGGAAAATTAACGGGGGAAAGAACAACGAGTCGTATCTGTTTCATTGATGCCACAGATGTTGTTATGCCACCAATAGATTTAGCCTCAGATCTTGCTCCGTTTCTCTAGGAACACAGATCGTTGTTCACAAACCAAGTACCTTTGTGTGAATTGATGAATAAAGGATTCTCAATCATTTAGTGATTTTTCACAATTCTTTTTTTTTTACGGTAGTTTTTGAAGTCAGAGTGTTTTCAAACTTCCACTGACTTTTTACGTTGCAAATTTTCACATCATCTAGGAGACCATCACTCACCCTTAAAATAGGAGAGTGGTTGGGCGGTTACAACCGCTCTCAGTAGTGGACATAACTATCCATCCCTATCCTTTTAGGATAAGGTTGAACAGTTATTAATTAACTGTACCACCACATACTTGAACCAGATACATGGGTCTCTTAAGATTGGAACAGATCAGTTCACATGGACAAACCACGATCCCAAAAAAATCTTACATCTCTCACTTCACACATGCCAAACAACACCCGAGTCAATATTACATTAATTTAACGCACAAAATTCATACGGCAAATGGTTCATGCGACGTGTGAGCATAAAGGCTTGCCTTCAAGATCTTATAGGCCTTTATACAGGAATTCAATCACGTACGGAAAGAATTCACTATCAACATGAGGATATCAATACTCACAATACCCCAAACTTTAACTACTCCAGTAGATATTTATCTTATCCCTCATCCTCTTTAAAAGGTGAACTCGACTTCATATTTAATTTCAATTTCTATAGTCTACCATTTCAACTCGAGTATATCTGTTTCAAATCAACTACTTTCCTAGACATGCACCGCATTATCGAATCATACATGGCTATTAGTAACATGCTAAAGTAGCAACATTGATTGAAATTTCAAGAAACAATAAAATGTCAAAGGTTATTCAATTGGAAAGTTCAGCTTTGACTTTTTGGGGTTTCATACAATGAAAAAGTAGGGATCATTCTCTCATTAACCCCTCTATCGCATAACACACATGGTATAAAGCACGTGTTACAATGTTCTCACCTTGTACAGGCGCATGTGTCTCACTCCAACATCATACAGACCTTGCTCTAGACATTTTCGATGTCTAAACCGAGTTTCTCTCTATAACTATCCTCAAGTTCATTTTCTCAGAGAGACTCTCGTCTAACTTTAAAAAAAAGTCTAGATACAGCAGTGATATTTATCTCTTCACATTCTCTGACGGAAGAGGTGATTGCTTATGTGAGAGAGCCAATCTCGTGACTTGTTTGACACATTAAACATTACCACACTCCTTTAAAAAATAAATTTAACAATCTTATATTGATGAGAATATTATAACAACAAAATTATATAACAATACAAGTTACATCCTACGCAAGCCTAGAGACCAAATATGCTTCTCAAATAAGTCTCTAGATATCGTCTTTGTAAAGGGATCAGCTACCATTTCACGAGTAGTAATGTATTGTAAATTCAATTCTCCACTTTGTACTATATCTCTCACAAAATTATACTTGATATCAATGTGTTTGGTTTTGCTAAGATAAATAGGATCCTTTGTATATGCGATAGCTGCTGTAACAACCCCAAAAAGTACCCAAAAATGTGCCTCGAAAGTGTCCAAAATCGTAATTTCTATATATCTCAAAATCCATGCGCGATATCAAAAATCTGACTTCATATTCTTGTTGAGGGGGTCATTTTGAGTGGAGAATGGGTCTAACTCCGATTTAAGAGTAAACGATTAGCAATTTCGATTTTTCAAAAATGCATTTTCAGTGAGCTTTTCATGCCCCTGGAGCGACGCGCCAAGGGTGCGCACTAGTGTTGTTTTTGGTCCAGTTTTGATGTCGGTTCAAGACTTGTAAGTTTGGCCTAATGTTCCCAAATGTAAAAATACCTATACCTAGCTATTTTTCACCCTCATATCATTCTAAAAATTCTCCAATACTCATTCAATCACTTAGCTAAATATTTTACTCCTAAACTCAAGTCTCAACACCCTCTCCGGATCAAAGGATTTCCTTTCAAGCTTCAAGTCTCCATCTCCAATCTTCACCAAGTTTATCTCCAAAGCTAAGGTATGTGGGTTTCTTTTATGGGTTTCTTTCACCCATGATACCCAAGCTCTCTTTCCTCGAAACTGCATGATTTAAAGTTGATTTATTCATGGGTCTTTTTTATTATGAAATTCATTGCACAGTATGTTGGGGTTTATGAAATTGTGACTGTTTTACTATGTTTGGAGCTATGAATCTAAGGTTTATTGTGAGAATATATGAAGGGTTTTGATGTATATTGTTTGAGGGTATTACCAAGTATCTATGATGGCTTTACACTGATTTTTCTAGATGATTTCACTCTTGAATTGCATAATTTTACACTAGCATTACGCACCCTCTAAGTATTTAATAAAATGTCCGGTTATGGATTCTTGAGGAATTGAAGGTCCAATGCATGTCTTATGAGTTGAATGACTATATGATGATGAAATGATGATGAAATGCTGATGGAATAATGATGAAAAGGAATGTATGTATGTGATGATCAAAGGAGTGTATATATATGATATTATCTTTATATAGTGTTGGGGATGACCAAGCCCAGCTCGGGGTGTTGTAGGCCCGGGTAACTTATTAAGGGGTTGGTACCTTGATCGCCTAACTCGGGGGGTGGTAGGCCTGGGTAACCTTGTTGGGGTTGGTACCCATCAACCTTGATGGGGGGTTTGTACTCTGTCAACCTTGGTGAGGGGTTTGTACTCCATCAACCTCATGAAAGGGTTTGTACCTCATGCGCCTATCCAAGGGGGTAGTAGGCCTTGACTTGCACTAAGAATGGTCACTCCTTACACTCGTACTATGTTCTATGTAAGCATGGTTTTACTTCAAGCATCATTCGCACATGCCATATTGTTAGTATGTTATTCATTGATTATGATTATGCATTTTGCCTATGATGCCTACCTCTTGTTGCATTGCATCCTACATACTTAGTACATTCAAACGTACTAACGCATACTCTATGCCTACATGATGTCACCATGTAGGAACCGATGCACTGATTGATCATCCTCCTCCTCTACGTGGCTAGAACGATTGTCTCTCAAGTTTGTTAGTGAGTCCTCCATTTCGGGGACATTGCTTATGATCTCTTGCTTTGTACTAAGACTATCTTACTTTATTCATGTATTGACTATGAGGGTGGGTTCGGTTGCTTTTTGTGGCCCCCACTCTTATCTAGGTGGTAGAGGTGTTGTTTGACATGTTATATATCTACGCTATGAGTCTTGACTCACTTATTCTTTGATGTTATGATATGAAAGCGTTCCCTTAGCCCTGGTTGTCTCAATTTACAACTTCATGTTGTATTCTATTGCTTCCGCGACCAAGGATGTGTAATGATATGCTATGAGGCTTGTTTGGGGTTCCTTTGGGTTCCCCATTCGCTAGTCACATCTAGGCCCTAGGCTTGGGTCGTGACAAAGGTGGTATCAGAGCACTAGGTTATTAGATCCTCGAAGTCCAACACACCGCGTTAATTAGAGTCTTATTCAATAGTTGTGTTATGCACCACAACTATGAATAGGAGGCTATGAGACGTTTTAAAAAATGTTTCCCTTCTTCATGTTCTAAGTCGTGCCATAGAGTTGAAGTAAGCTTTCCTCCCCTAACGCTTGTTCTTTGCCATGCTAGATCATGCCTAATACGAGGAGAAGATGAGCCCGCACACCCGAGGAGCAATCGGCTAATAGAGAGCTTAGGGATGCTCTCACCTTACTTGCACAAGTAGTGGCAAATCAATCCAATCAAGGGGCCCAAACCTCTCATGCTCCTACACCGACTTCTCGGATAAGAGACTTCATGAGAATGAATCCTCTGGAACTCCATGGGTCAAAGGTGAGTGAGGACCCTCAAGAGTTCATTGATGAGGTCTACAAAATTTTATCCATCATGGGTGTGAGGCCAGAGGATAAGGCAGAGTTGGCGACCTACCAACTTAAAAGGATAGCACAAATATGGTACAACCAATGGAAGGAGAAAAAGGGAGTCAACTATGTGGTACTTTGGGAGGAGTTCAAGGTAGCCTTCCTTAATTGGTTCTTCCCCCTTGAACTTAGGGAAGCTAAGTTGGTGGAATTTATGAATTTGAGACAAGGGTCTATGAGTGTGAGGGAATATTCCCTCAAGTTTACCCAACTCTCTAAATATGCTCCGCATTTGGTGGCCGACTCAAGATCTAGGATGAAAAAATTTGTAATAGGTGTTTCCGACTTGGTTATTGAAGAATGATGGTCCGCCATGTTGATTAATGACATGGACTTATCACGATTGTTGACCTACGCCGAACAAATGGAAGAGGAGAAATTGAGGAAAAGAAGGGGTCATGAGGCCAAGAGGGCCCATTTTGAGGGTAAGTTCCAAAGGAGTGGCCAGTTCTATCAAGGCCAAAGGTCAACTCGTTCATTTGATAAGAGGGTCGCAAATGATCTTCCGAGGGCCTAAGGTGTTAGGGGCGTGGCTCCTATTGATGTGTATCTAAAGTGTGGTAAGGATGATAGTGGTCCATTTTTGAGAAATACCAGTGCTTGTTATGGTTATGGAAAAATGGGGCATAAGGCGATAGATTGCGCTCGAAACCGCAACAAGGGCAAGGAGGTTCGTCCATAAGGTGCTAATGAGGTTCCATTGGGGAGAGGCGGCCGACAAGATGGTGCCCCAAAGCACAACCGGTTCTATGCTTTGCATAGGAGGTAAGGGGTTGATGAAGTCCCCGATGTTGTTGTCGGTATGTTGAAAATCTTTGACTTTGATGTGTATGCATTGATTGATCCGGGTGCCACTCTTTCTTTTGTTACCCCTTTTGTTGCCAAAAAGTTCCATATTGACCCCGAGTTTTTGCATGAGTCATATAAGGTGTCTACTCCTGTTGGTGCATCTATTGTTGCTAGAAAAGTTTATAGAAATTTTCATATTTGCATCTTGCATAAAATAGTGTCTTGTGATCTTGTTGAGTTAGACATGGTTGATTTTGATATTATTCTTGGGATGGATTGGTTGCATGCATACTATGCTTCTAATGATTGTAGTACCTGTTGGGTCAAATTTCAATTTCCAAATGAACTCGTCCTTGAGTGGGAGAGTCAAGATGTGGTGGTCAAGGGTAGATTCATGTCTTGCATTAAAGCCCGTAAGTTGATCTCTAAGGGGTGTCTTTACCATCTTGTGAGGGTTACGGATGTGGAGTCTAAATTCCTTCCCATAGAGTAGGTTCCGGTTGTAAATGAGTTTCTTGATGTCTTCCCAAATGACCTTCCAGGTGGTCCTCCCGAAAGGGAAATAGACTTCGGCATAAACCTCCTCCCCAACACTCAACATATTTCTATTCCCCCTTACCGTATGGTCCCGGTGGAGTTGAAGGAATAATTGAGGGACTTGTTGGAGAAGGGATTTATTAGGCCTAGGCAATCACCTTGGGGTGCACTGGTGTTGTTTATGAAAAAGAAAGATGGGTCCCTTAGGATGTGTATTGACTACCGGCAACTCAATAGTGTCACCATCAAGAATAGGCATCCTCTTCCAAGGATTGATGATTTGTTTGACCAATTGCAAGGGGCTATCCATTTCTCTAGATTGATCTTTGGTCCGGGTATCATCAAGTGAAGGTGAGAGAGTGTGACATTCCCAAGATGGTCTTCCGGACTAGGTATGGGCATTATGAATTTGTGGTGGTGTCTTTTGGGTTGACCAATGCACCGGCCATCTTTATGGACCTAATAAATAAGGTCTTTAAACCCTGCCTTGATTCCTTTATTGTGGTCTTCATTGATGACATTTTGATCTATTCTCATGGTGAGGAGGAGCATAGGGCTCATTTGAGGATTGTATTGCAAAGATTGAGGAGGGAGAAATTGTATGCTAAATATGAAAAGTGCGAATTTTGGTTGAGGGAGATTGCCTTCCTAGGACATGTGGTGTCGGGGAATGGTTTAAGGTGGATCCTAAGAAGACCGATGTGATTAGAAATTGGCCTAGACCATTGACCCCGTAGGATATTAGGAGTTTCTTGGGCTTAGCGAGTGGTAGGCCTTGGCTTGCACTAAGAATGGTCACTCCTTACACTCGCATTATGTTCTACATAAGCATGGTTTTACTCCAACATCATTCGTACATGCCATATTATTAGTATGCTATTCATTTCTTATGATTATGCATTTTGCCTATGATACCTACCTCATGTTGTATTGCATCCTACATACTTAGTACATTCAAGTGTACTAACGCATACTTTATGCCTACATGATGTCACCATGTAGGAACTGGTGCACTAATTGATCATCCTCCTCCTCCACGTGGCTAGAATGATTGTCTCTCAAGCTTGTTGGTGAGTCCTCTATTTTGGGGACGTTGCTTATGATCTCTTACTTTGTACTAAGACTATCTTATTTTTATTCATGTATTGACTATGAGGGTGAGCCTGGTTACTTGTTGTGGTCCCCGCTCTTATCTATGTAGTAGAGGTGTTGTTGGACATGTTATGTATCTATGCTATGAGTCTTGACTCTCTTGTTACTTGATTATGATATGAAAGTGTTCTCTTAGCCCCGGTTGTTTCAATTTACTACTTCATGTTGTATTCTATTGCTTCCGCGACCAAGGATGTGTAACGATATGCTACAAGGCTTGTTTGGGATTCCTTCGGGCTTCCCATTTGCCGGTCACATCTAGGCCCTAGACTTGGGTCATGAAAGGTGCCTGACTATCACATTATAAAGTCATGGGACCCTTAGGATTATTTGCAATATTCAAATGTTCAATGAATCGCTTTAACCAAACAGTTTCCTGTACTGCAAATGTACAAGCTACAAACTCAGATTCCATTGTTGAAAGAGTTGTGCATGTTTGTTTCTTACTTTTCCACAAAATGGTACCACCACTGAGCAAGAAAACATAATCGGAAGTGGATTTTCTATCACTTCGCTCACCAGCCCAATCAGTATCTGTATAGCCTCTCAAGAGCAAATCAGATCCACTATAACACAGTGAATAATTAGCAATTCCCTTTAGATATTGGAATATTCTCTTCACTTCCTTCCAGTGATCTCTTCCGGGATTTGATTGATACTTGCTTAGACTTACGGCATAACAAATATCTTGTCAAATACTATCATAGCGTATATCAAACTTCCAATAGCATTAGAATATGGAACTCGAGACATTTGTTCCTACTCTTTATCATTTCTTGGACATATTTCAAGACTTAAAGATTCACTTCTAGATATTGGAGTGTCCATGGACTTGCAACTACTCATTCGAAAATGTTCCAAAATTTTTTTATGTAGGTTTAGTTGAGAAAAACTCAAAGATTTCTTGGAACGATCTTTGGATCTTCACACCCAATATGTAGTCTGCTTCACCATATCTTTCATATCAAATGACTTCAAAAACATATACTTAATAGGTTTCAAATATTTCAAATCAAATCATTTTCGGCTAATAGAATATCATCCACGTAAAAAGAAAGAATTATAAACTTTTCATTAGATCTTTTCACATAAATGCGATGGTCCTCATCGATCATGGTGAAATCTAATGGAATCACCTCTTTATAAAATCTCAAGTACCATTGTCTTGAAGATTGCTTACACCATAAATTGATCTTTTTAATTTATAAACTTTCTTTTTTTTGGTCTTTAACAATGAAACCTACAGGTTGTTCTATGTAGATTTCCTCGTTTAATTCTCCATTGAAAAAAGAAGTCTTCACATCCATTTGATGTAATTCTAAATCTAAACGTGCAACTATAGCTAAAAGAAGTCAAATAAAGGTGAACTTTACAACTGGTGAAAAGGTTTTCTCATAATCTATTCCAGCCTCTTGAGTAAAACCTTTAGCCACCAGTCGAGTTTTGTGTCTTTCTATTGACCCATCTGATTTACGTTCAACCTTAAAAATCTACTAATTCCTAATAGCTTTACATCCTTGTAAAAGGTCAATTAGATCCCAGACTTTGTTGGTTTTCATGGACTCTAATTCTTCTTCCATTACTTTGAATCATTTATCCTTTTTAGGACTTGATAAAGCCTCAGTCACAAAGTTAGGTTCATCTAACTCCGTGGGGATACCAAGAAAACATAATCCTCAATTTTGATAGATCGTTTAGGTACTCCTTTTTTTTGTACTCTTACGTAGTTGAAGATCAAATTCCTCTATAGGAATTTGGGATTCAAAACTCCCACTTGGACCAGGAATCATCTCTGTATCAATTGTTTCATTGAATGCATCCGATGACATTATCTGGTCTTCTGAATTCAACATTTCATACAGAGGATCATCTTCAATTATATCACTCCTTTTTGAAAAAAAATTTTTCAAAAATCTGATATCTTGTGATTCAATTTCAGTCACACTTCCATCTTCCAACTCATCAATGAACACATACCCTTTGGAATGTTATGAGTATCTTATGAAGATATATTTCTTTCCTATTGGACTTAATTTACCAAACTCACCCAAACAATCTTTAATGTAAGCAATACAACTCCAATGTCGTAGATCATCTAGATTTGTTTTATGACCAGTCCAAAGTTCAAAAGGAGTGAAAGTTACTAATTTAGAAAGCACTTTATTCAAAATGTAGGCTCCAGTCAATAATGCATCTCCCAAAAGGAGATAGACAAATTTTCCTATGCCATCGTTGACCTTACCATATCCAATAATGTCTTATTCCTTCTTTCAGTCACACCATTTTGTTGGGGTATGTAAGGAGTAGTTAACTGTCTGATTATGCCCTTTTCATTACATAACTCTTCAAATTAATTTGACAGATATTCACGTCCTAAGTCAGTTCTCAGAACCTTTATTCTTTTATCTAATTGATTTTCAACTTCATTCATATATCTTTTAAAGCACTCCAGCGCTTCAGATTTATGAGAAATCAAGTAGGCATAACCACAGCATGTGAAACTATCAATGAATGTAATGAAATATATGGCTCCAGACCTTGCCTTCACATTCATAGGACCACAAATATCATAATGGATTAATTAAAGTGGGAACTCAGCTCTCTTAGCTTTCCCATGGTTTTCGCATAATCTTTCCAGTAAGAAAATTTTCAAAAGTCGACAATTCAATTTTCAATAAAGCACCTAAATGTCCATTTTTTGCAAACCTATTCATTCGTTCTTTCCCTATGTGACCTAATCTTGCATGCCATGTAACAACATCTATATCATTGTTACTTGAAGAACATGCCATTTCACAATGGTTAACATAATAGTCATAAATTGAAAGTTTACAATCTAAAACGATCATAACGTAGTCCAAAGCCATACAAAACATTATCTAGTGTTATGCTTATACCATTGTGACTAAAAAAATAAATCGAAACCAAAATCTAAAAGTATTGAGATAGATACTAAGTTTCATCGGATTTCTGAGCATATAGGATGTCATGCAACATTAAGGATCGACCATCACGCAAGTCTATTTTACAAGTGCATATTCCGTTGACTTCTAGTCTTGCATTATTCTCTAAATAAATTCATCTAGATTCAGGTGTAATTCGATGAAACTCCACAAACGTTTCTCGATCTCAACTTAGTGCGTGCAACACATACAACACTTACAGATGCATTTAGAAATGCTATTTTTTTTTTGACTCGGTACACTCACGATCAAAATGTCTCAGAACTTGGCAATTGTGGCCTTCATCTTGCTTTTGTCTCTTTTCTTAACAAAATCTTTTTCCTTTCTTCGAATTTGGTTTGTGCTTTTTCTCAGAGGGTCCTTCTTCGATCTCCTTACCCTTTTCTTTCTTTTTCTAATTTTTCCTACGCTTGAAGCCTGAAGATTTCGTACCACTTGATTCAACTACAAAGACATTAGTAGTAAAGTTAGCAGCACCAAGCCGCTTGTCTTCAAGTTCAACATGTCGCGCAACATCAGAAAAAGTTTTCATACTTTCATTGTAGGTCAAGTTAACCTTCAAATGTTCCCAACTATTGGGAAAGGATCGGATCACTGCTTGAACCTCATGCTCATCTAACAGAATGTGACCAAAACTCTTAAATTGTACTATCATGTTTGACATCACCCTAAGGTATTGCTTGATACTTTCATCATGATGCTTTTCCAAAGTATCAACCTTGATAGTCAGTTGTCTTAGGCAGGTCATAAAAGTGCCCCCATACGTTCCTTGCAAGTGCATCCATATTACATAAGCATTAGGAAATTCCTCACATTCATGAATCATTTCATCAATCATTGAGCTTATAATAATTCCACGTGCACTGGAATCCACCCTTTTCAAGGCTTTGTAAGTTTTAAATACTCTCCTGTGTTGAACACTGTTATGCTCTTCTGGCAAACTAATTACATAGTTTAAGCCTTCGAGCGCGTTTTGCTCGTCTAAGACATACTATATCTTACGACTCCAGATGTCATAATTGTCACCATCTAGTTTCTCGTATTTGTTTAAGTTAGCAATAATGCTATTTTATGTCATGTCTGTAGCTTAGAGACATTTATGCAAGTACACTTATCAATTAGGCATGTATATTTATACATTCAAGCAAACTAATTCTAATAATAGTTTCAAATATGGGGTAAAATTGAAAGGGTATTCAAAATATCCAATCATTATTTACATTCCAAATGTTTAATTAAAATCAGAGAATAATTTCTCAATGTATATTAATAAAGACTTATTCACAAGGATCACTAAGTTTTAGATCATTGTCATATTTCAGTGTACCATGAAATAACAAAGATTTCAAAATATGATAAAACTCGCATATTCATATTTAAAGAGAGAAACAATATACTACATATGTCTGAATAAGCAAACTAAATGTAGTTACAAGTCATTTGTAATAAAGTCCTCCTCACTTGAATTTGAGATAGCATATATACACACTAAAAGGTTTGCTAGGTCAAATCTCATGATATACTTTAACCAGTCTCTTTTTTCATGGTTCACAAAGGGAATCTACTAAAATAGCTAAATATTTCTAATTTGGGAGATCCACATAATTTTTCAGTTCTATATGCTTTAATTCAAAAAGTTGAATAAAGCTAGGAACTGAAATTGTTGGGGACATCTTAAAAGACTTGAACTCTTTTACTTTCTTCTCTCTTTCCCTTCGAATAGCCCTTTTATCCCTCGACAAGTCTTGTGTCATTCTTGAGATACCACTTTTTATGATCTCTCATTCTCGAACACATGTTCTTCGATGATGTGCACTTCCACTTTTCCCTTTAACTCGACATCTAGAACTCCCACTTAGAGTGATTCGAGTTTGTTCCTGTTTAGCCATGTCTGAAATAGGAACTAGGAGTCAGAAATACAGTTAACACACTTTAATAAACACATGCCACAAATTTCTAATAGAAGGCAAAGAGATCATAAAAGGGCTTGAAGGTATGAATATAACTTTAAAAGGATAACAACATTACACAAAACATTCAAACAATCGCAATCTATTCGTTTTAAATCAGTTTGGCTATTATAATACTTTTTCGAAAAGCCCAAATCGAATAGATTATGAAAATGAAAAATTCAAGTCAAGAATTTTAACTAGCACAGCCCACAATTACAAAAACAGCAACTGATTTTTAAAAAAAAAATTGACAAAAGCTGCCATTTTTTCAAAATATCATCTCACTCGTTTTACATCTGATTTCCTATTACGATATAGTTTCGGAAAGCTTGAAACGAGTAGATAATGATTATAAAAATTTTGGACTAAAATTTAGACTTGAAATTTTCAAAAAAGGCAAAAATAATAGCAATTTTTCATCAAAATAACGCAGTCAAAAACTGCCAAACTTCACAAGACCATATCTCACTTATTTTTAATCGACTTTGTTATTATAATATAATTGCGAAAATCTTGAAACAGATAGATTAGGTGTATCTGTAAATTAGTCCCAAAAAAATATTATATTAATTTTCGCTATTTAGCTATTTTCTCCATTTAATTATATTTTTTTACAAAGAAATTTAAGTTGAATGCACCTTTTCCCAAAAACATAATATATGAATTTTTAAAAGCTATTAAAATCACCCCAACTTGATCTTACTTTTGAAATTTGCGTAAGTGTAATTGAGAAGGGTATTTTTATTGCAAAAATGTGTTTGAGTTTAAAAGGTGTGAAGAACAAATGAAGAGTTATAACCTTTCTGAAAAGGTTGTGACGTTCCCAAGTGATTGTGATCTTTCTGATAAGGCACAATATACCTTTTGTTCTCTATACATAGAGAATTTTCCTATTAGTTCTAAATGTATTTTTTCTGACTTCTTCTTCTACACAAACAAATTCTAGTGTGTTTTACTGTTGTTGAATGGTTCGCTGACACCGTGGTCTTAGGTACCGATACACCAGTGAGTAAAATCGTTCTATCTTGGGAGGATATATTCCATTAACCTCGGGTACTTGAGGAGAATAATTTTCTTAAGGATACACTGTATATTTAGTGGGCTCGATTTTCTTCTTGTCAATTTTATTTTTTGATTTTCTTTACAGATTTTGTTTTCATTAATAGTTTTAATTTCTGGTTTTGAAAACTTGTTAGAATCTTTGTGATTATTGTTTTCACAATGTTTTGTTCTATAAAAATTTTGTTTTACAAATTTGTTTTTTTTACTAAAATTTTGTACCACAAAAATTCTATTTACTGCAGATGTTTTCATTCAACAAAAATTTTTGTTCTAAATATTTTGATAATACATGTTGAACAACAAAATGTAATATAAATAGATAGATGGAATTGGTCTAACTACAAATTCGTTCGTCTAATTAAATAAATGCAGCAAAATGGAACGAAGAAGAGCTACTCAAAACGTAAATCTAAATACTATCAAGTTGCACGTGTCATCACTCTCGGTTGACAAAGTCCAATAAATGTTGGTGTAGCACCTCAAATATGGTATTAATTTATTAGCATGCTGAGAGTATTTAATTCTTCATTAGTTGATTTACTACTTCCATTTTCTCCTTATTCCAACTTTAGATACGTTACCAGGAAAGCTCAACAACATTTACAATACTTTATCACACCATGCATTGAAAGCTACAAATTACACATTGACAAGAATTCACCACACCATGGAGTTCTTCAAAGTCTCAAATTAAAATAAACTTAATTAAGACTAAAATCCATGTCTTGATGAAATCCTACCACGGAATTTAAAAGCGAAAACCGAAAAAGCATAAAGAAAACCAAGGGTACAAATGATGAAATGGCAACATTTGATTGGACAAAGACAGACGTTGTCCGCCTCAAAACAACCAATGACGAATTTTTGCTTGCATGCTCTTCTCTTTAATAGTATCTAAACTGGGCTTCCACCCTTTTCCTGACAATTGTCTGCTTAAGAATTCAGGCCTTCCTTCAAGTATATCACTGAAATAATCATGTTTATTAGACCCTTCTTCTTCTTCTTCCTTCTTCTTCAACAAGTAAAGATTCTTGTCCGAATTCAGAACATGATCGCGACCATTTCCCAACGTTGTTGCTGCTGCTGGACAAATACGAGCAAATACTGGCAAAAACCCGGTATAAGAAGCTAACAGAGATTTGGACTTGAGCATAGTGCTTGTTTTTGTTAAAATTTTCCGCGCTTCTTCTGATGACAAGGTTGATGGTTTGCCTTTCCGTATTGGAAGCATTATGTAAGCCTTGTTCTTCTCCAGTTTCATATCAGCAGGCAATGGAATCGGCCTTTTCCCATCCGCGATCGGCTTGAATTCAACCACCATATGCTGGGGATTTTCCAGCATCAACTCTGCAACTGTTAAAGGCTTGTCATAGCAATGAACGGTTCCATCCGAAAAAATAACCTTGCTTGTGCCTTGTGGAATGGAATTTCCCATTTTGGAGTTTGTTGGTGATGGTTGGAGACAGGAAATGAATAAAAAGGGTGTGTTTTAAATGGACACTAATATATAGATAGTTGTTAAGTACATATATTTAAGAAGGGAGGGGTTTGAACTGTGGAAGTAAAGGAAAAAGTTTGTTAAACCGCTCCATCTTGTGACTTAATGGTGGACTTGGTGTTAATGACTGTAAAGAATGTCAAGAAAAAGGAAATAAATTAAAGGATCTCTTCCAGTTGACCTGCTCCTCTTTACTGTATGACCTCATGGAGCTTTGAGCATACAATTTGATACACGCAATTATTTTAATTTCAAAACGGAGTTCGACTGGAGAGAGAGAGAGTCTTACCTAACTAAGGAGCAAGTCAAGAAATGAGGAACCGTTCAACTAAATTCCAACTGATTCATCTCAAAGTTGTGTCCTAGTAATTGGAAAAGGTAAATCAGAAGAAAATTATAATGGAGAATCCCCGCTCAACTACTAACTGGTCATTATAATGTATTACAAAACTAATCATCTCATCATTTGCTACGCTAATTTGTTTTAACCATTCAAATAGACAACCTAACTGCATTTGCATCAGGAGCATACACAGATTTGACATCTTAATGAAACTTATTTATCTCAATTCTCGATGTCAAGGGACAATATGCAGGCATTCTGAGTTGCACATAATCCCTTATGCGTCATGATAAAATGTAAATCTCGTGTCATATGACTGGATGTTTTGAGGCACCGAATACAACGCATAGAAAGAGAGAATCCTAAATACATGATTTGCACACTTCCACAAAGTACGTAACTACGAATAATTTTGCCATCAAGTAAATGTAAACATAACCAAATGATTTTTAATAGTTTTAGCAATATTCTGATTCTGAACAGAGATGAGGAATTCAAGAAGAGAAACAGATTATCAGGTAAACAATTGCGGAAGAAGAAGAAGCTAAGTATGGGACCCTAACAGTTGGAAGCCAATCTGCAGTTTTGACAATTTCCAGCTGTAGGTAAATTTTACACCAAACAATAATAGCTTTCTCATCACACTAAATAGATGCTCAATGCATACAATTTATAAGTACTAACAGACCTCATCAGTTTGAGAACAAATGAACAGATTCCATCTTTTCCAGACGGGAAAAAATAGTTGTACGAAAGCATAAAAGAGGACAACTTCTGATTCAACTTCTGGTACATATGCAAATGATATAAACTACTTGATATATTGTGAAACCCACTTAAAGCCATCACCATAACCCATTTTGCGTACAATACTGCACATAAACACCTCCAAGGGACGAACACTGGAGTCAGCTAGATTCACCTTACCCTTGCCAGTAGTGACACCAGTCAAGCCAAGGTGATAACGCAACTCATCTTCTGAGGCAGCATACGGTATGTCTATCTTGTTTCCCAAAATGAGGAAGGGGACAGTTGCTAGGGACTCATCAGATAACAGTGCATCTAATTCTTTCTTTGACTCAGCAAAGCGCTCCTTGTCATAAGCATCTACCAGGTATACAACAGCATCAACCTGCAAACCGCAGCTTCTACTTATTAAGAACGCTCACATCATTTTTTTGGCAGGTGTTAAGTTAAAAACATGACGTAAAGCACGAGAAAGAATAGCAGGCTCCAATGATATAACATAAAACGTAACTGCTTACATAAAGGACAGCATTGCCATAAACATCAAGTGCAAGATAACAAAAGGAGAGAAAGAGTAAAGAACTGTAATAATGATTGTCTATAAGTTAATTCATCTACTTCTATGAGGCTCTAAACCACCAAACTTACCAAATTTGTCCATCACAATGCACATGTACTCCACATATAGCTTTCAGGTTTCAGCTGTACAATTCTTGCATCATAAGTGCGAGGAGAAACATATGGATCTCACATAAATTCTTGCACACTTGTCTTATATAAGCTTCTGATAGTTAATTATTAGAATGGTTCTTAATCAAAAGAAGATGAACCCCCCTGCTGCTCCTCCATATACAAATTTTAGGAAGTTTCAAAATGTTCCATATCATTATTTTAATACAACTTTGGAGAATCCAAATTGATTTTTCAGAAAAAAATTAAACTTTGATGTGATGTTTTCTCTAGCTGTTTTAAACATTACTTTTAACATATTCTATCACTATTAGTAACATAGGTTTGAATTGATATTTTAAATCTCATGTCCAGCCAAAAACTGTTATATACATCCAGAGAAGAGGTTGACAGAAAACTAAGTAGAAAAGGAGGGAATAATAACTTGCAAGATATCAGTCCATTACTAATCTGAGAAATGAGTCTACATGCATAATAGAGGAGTTTTACATTAACAAAAAACATTTTTTTTAAAAACCATGAAGATCTCATGAAAGACAATGTTACTAAAATTAGAGTTGACTGTACATTCCAGAGGAATTTGTGCTCTTCCTTCTTCCCTTTTTGGATAAAATCAAGGAGTTCTAATTTATCAACAATTTTTCTAATAAATCCATAATATAGTTAAAATCCCACATCAATCAAGTGCACTGACCACAAAGGAGCATAGTACCCAGAAGTGTAGAATTGATAAAAGTTAAGTTACACAAATTATAGAAGCAAAAATCCCTCCTACATGAGTGGCTTGTCTAGCTCACAAAGGCACTACAATTTCGGGCTTAGCTTAAACTCCGACAACTTATCCGCGATAACAAACACACATAAGATAAATATTTAGAACTCATAAAGATCAACCTCTCATATTTTAAAGAAAGCAAGGAAAAAATTTAGCTAGAACACATTTTTATTACAACATAATTTTTACAAGATGATCTACCAACGGTAGCAAAGGCTCCCTCCTTATACAGGGAATGAAAAACTCCTAAATGTTGCACCAATAAATTTACATAAGTACGAAGAATGAGAAAAACATAATGTGGTTTTCCACAATCCAAGTCAACAGAAAGAACATTTGTACACAAAAAATTAGTATTATACAACTAGTAGTGGGAAATCTCTTATATTGTAGAGATTTATTAGGTGAGGAACCAGACGTAGAATAGAGTGCAGAGTTTTCTCATGAACTAGAGAACAAAACATGGCTAGTGTAGTTATAATGATAAGAGCCAGAGACAAGGAATGGAAAAGTGAGATACCCATGGCAAAGGAAACACCAAGAGAGTGAAAGAAGGTGGAATAGCAAGAATCTTTATCAAGACATGGTAAGAGAAGAGGCAGTAGGAGAACATGGATTAGTGAAAAATTTGGAAGACGTGGTAAATAAAAGATAGTGGCCTTGTAAGAAAAGCTTTGCATTTAAGTGGAAAACAAAGGATTTTAATGGATAATGCTGGTGGAGAAAAAATGGCTTAATGTTTTAATGTCCGCTCACTTTCCCCACTTGTTCACTCCCTTGCAAGTATTAACATGGACTTCCTTCTTCAAAAACAAGTTTCAAAAATTTATGCTTGCTTGTATGAAGTAGATCTTCTACCTGTAGAACAAAAAGCATCATCACTGAACTACCTCTTATAAATTGCCTTTTTTAGAAAGCAAACAGCACATGGACACATCCCTACACTAATCCAACATATCTAAGGGAGTTAAAGAATATGTTACTGCACCATAACTTGATCAACACTATTCTTGCAACTCCAGGATAACAGTTCATCACCTTACATATTCCAGATGATTTTCCCAGGCAATGGAAAGATAACCATTAACCATATTCACCATGGAGCTGTCAGAATTGCCTTGTCATGGAAGAAAAGACCAACTTGTCATTGTCAATAGGGGGTGTTCAAAACAAAACCGAAACCGATAAGCCAACCGCAAAATTGGTTTATTGGTATGGGTTATCGAATAAACGGTTGGTGAATGGATTAAAATTTTATCGTTAACAGCTTATTGGTGTGGAGGCAGATTATTGAATTTCCTTATTGGGTAAACCATTAACCCGTGAAAAATTACCATACTTACATTTTTATTTTAGGTATAGTAGTCTTTTTTGATATTTTACCATAATATATAAGAATAATTATATATTTTTCCTTTGTTAGTCCTAACTCCTATAGAAAAAACTTATTTATTTTTCTATAATTATATACATTTTGCCTAGTCCATTTTATGTAAAGCAAGTATTAAAGTGTTTTGAGTACTATTATTTTTTCTTTCACTGCTCATTGGCTCACTACATTTATTTAAAATAATAAAAAGAAGTCTTTTTTGTAAGTTGTGACTATGTGTTTATCCAAAAAAAAAATACCATAGAGATTAGAGTTTAGCCGATACACCGTACGATAATTGCTAATTCATTACCGAACCAACCGGTAATAGGTTGGCTAGCGGATTAGTATATTTAAAAATCGATATCCAATAAGTCAAACCGTTAAGTAAATTATCCATCCGATCCACGAATCGGACTGATAATTCACTTAATGATTTGGCTTATCTGATATCGATTTTTAAATATAATATCCGCCTAGCCAACCTATAAGATACCGGTTGGTTCGGTAATGGATTAGCAATCATTGGATGGTTATTGGATGGTGTATCGGTTAACTTCCAGTCTATGATACCTTTGTTTTCATGAAGACATAGTCACACCATACATAAAATATGACTTCTTTTTCATTATTTTAAATGTAGTGAGTCAATGAATAGTGAAAGAAAAAATAATAGTGTGACTATGTGTTTATCCAAAAAAAAGTACCATAGAGATTAGAGTTTAGCCGATACACCGTACGATAATTGCTAATTCATTACCGAACCAACCGGTAATAGGTT
>JAPFFP010000001.1:13420953-13450539 GCA_026153255.1 Solanum medicagineum
TTTCATCATCATAAAGTCCTCATATACCTACATTTCCTCTCATCATTATACATCATATGCATACCATTGTTTCATCATCATTTGATTATCATATACTCATCATAACACTATTCAACCTATAAGACATGCATTTGACCTTCAGTTCCTCAAGAAATCCAAGCCGGACAGATTATCAAACACTTGGGGGTGTGTGATAGGGGTAAAAGACCATGCAATTTAGAGGTGAAATCATGCAAGAAAATATGTAGTAACACCACCAATCAACACCTTGCAACACCCTCAAGACATGCATATCAAAACCCCTTGTCAAATTCAACATTAGGTCTAAGATTTAGAGCTCAAAACATATTAAAACAACCATACTTTCATGAACTAAAATTACTGTACAGTAAATTTCTCAATATACAAGACCCACATGTAAAATCAAATTTAAATCATGCAATATTAGTAAAAAGAGGGTTTAGGCACCATGGTGAAAGGACCCAATGGTTCAACACCACATACCTTGCTTTGTAGAAGTTCTTGATAAAGATTGAAAATGGAGGCTTGAAGCTTGAAGGAAATCCATATATCTGGAAGAGATTTGGACACTTAATCTTGGAGTGAAATATTAGTATAACGGTTTGAGAGAGTATTTTATCAATACAATGAAGAACTTAAGGTTAAGGGTGGGAAAGGACCAAAATACCCTTCTTAAAAAGCTGTCTAACAGTTTTTACGGGCCCCTTTACAACCTGTAAGTAGCACTACGACTCGTAGGACCCTTCACATGACCCCTAGGAGCAATTTTGAAGTCTCTGGAAATTACTATGAGCCTGACCTACGAGTCTTACCCCAACCTACGACTCATAACAATGGGCTCATAGTGCAACTCTACACTTGTAATCTTCAGTAAAATGACCATAACGTTTGACCCCGAACTCTAAATGAGGTGAGACCAAGTGAGTTGGAAAGCTAACTTAAAGGGCTTTCATTTAACGTGTTGCAAACCACCCATTTCCAAGTGTGCTAAAAATTATGCTAGTTTAAAGTTGATCCTTGCATAAACCATCACCCAAAACTGAACTTTTAGGGAAGTCTTGAACTCATTTAGGTACTAGGAGTCACCCATGAACCTAATACAACCAACCTAACAAAACGAGGGTTGAAACATGGATACAAGAGCATGGAGTTACGAGTGTCACAGCTATAAACTAAAGATCATGAGTTGGTTAATTTTGTTCATGCACCTTCAATTGCTTCAATGCATACTCTATCACCTTACCATGTTACAAAAGAAAATAACACAAGTAAATTAAAAACAGGAGTCAATGTAAGCCAATATTTCAAAGTCTGATAGTTGTTCTCACACTCATCAGACCATATAAACTTGGCCTTCTTTACAGTCAACCTAGTTAAGGGTAAAGCAATAGGTGAAAAGCCCTCAACAAATCTCTGATAATAACTAGCAAACCTAAGAAAACTCTGAATATCAGGAAGAGCCAATGGTCTAGGGAAATTTTTCACGGCCTCCTCTTCTTCGGATGGGCCTTAATGTCATCACTGTATACAACATGGCCCAAAAAAGCCACTTCACCTGACCAAAACTCACATTTGATTGATGTGCTCTAAGAAGGTAAGAAGGTAAAATCAGATAAATAAATTCTTAGAAAGTGTGCATGCATATATCAATTAACTCTCTTCGCCAACATTAGAATCCTCCTAGTATTACCAACTGGACCAAGGTAGTAATGAATAGGAAAAGAGATTAATTAACATGATTTGATTGATGTGCTCTCATCTTATCAACCAAACTGGGCCAAGGGGAGGTTCTAATGGGACTAAAAGGTAAGGGTTAGTAATGCACACTATGGAGATAGGCCAAGCTATATAGTGAAATTTACCCCTCACTTTTGACAAAAAGGCTTGGTGAATTAACTTACTGTCATGCATGTTACACACTAGAAAAGAATTAGGTTATCTAGTGATACTGAGTTAGGGAATCATGGGGGATACAATACCCTAGTTTCTCTACATATTGATTTCTCTCTTGTATGTGTTAGTTTTATTTTCCATTAATTGTTGCAAAACCCCACTTTAGGGAAGTAAGTCGATTAACTACTCAAATTGCAGTCATTAAATTCTCTTGAGTCTACATATTGCTTGTGGGTTCAACCCTAACTTTAGTTAGGTTCAATTTCTTGACAACGACCATTTTATCCTCTAAAAGGAGATGTAAGTTAGGCGACATCAAGGAGGCACTCTATTATTGGTAACCCTTGCATTTGAACCTTGTCCCTGTTGGAAGTGACAATTTCCACCACCACTCCTAAAGTTGGAGAACGCACCATCATAACAAGCTCTCTTAGAATCATTTATATTTCTTTCTGTAAGATTCTCCCCTTCAATCTACTCAGCATAGGACATAAGTCTGGAAATGTCCATCTGTATGATGACCCTCTAGGTCATTTCCTTGGTTTTGCAGTCATGTTGCTGATTGAGAATATGAATGGTGACCTCAGGCCATTATTTACTTGTTGAGAATGTTAGCTTGGTGGTTGGATATGTTATTTGGGAGTTATGTGAATTTTTGATTTAACCAAAAAATCATACTTTTAAAAAGAAGTTTTAAGAAAAGTCCTAGTAAATAGCCACACAGCAAAATTCTAAAAATTTCGTTAACTCCAAAATGGTCGAATTAGGCTACGAGCATGTCCTGTACAATTATATCATGGCTTGCAAATTTGGTGGTCGAAACTAGTTAACAGTTGACTTAATCAATGTCCTTGGGAAACATGCCTTAGATGAGAATTTTGTAGCACGATTCGCTCCAAAATGTTGACTTTGGGGTGGGACGACCCTTCATTTGATATTGGGGATGTCCGGATATGATTTGACCCCCGAGGGCTTTTCGTTAAAAGTTACAGATAAAGAAGTAGGACCCTTGCTTTATTGTAAGAAGCATCATTGGAAATTCTGACCACACATTGGATTCAAGATGTCAAAATCCATATGATTACATAGTTCATTTATGAAAATCAGAGTCCGAACGAGCCCAAAACAGAGAGAAAGGGAATTCAAAGGTTAATCAATAGAGGTGACGTGGCACGTTCTGCTGCTGCAACATGGCATGATCTGTTGCTGCCATGTGGCAGCAAGCTAACAACTACTCCATCATTTATATATATGCCTCCTTTCCAGGGGATTCCTATATATTTGTAACGACCCCAAAAAGTGCCCAAAAACGTGCCTCGAAATGCTTAAAATTTTAATTTTGCTATATCACAAAATCTATTAGTTATTTCAAGAATCCGACTTTGGATTCTTGTTCAGGGGGTCCAAATTAGGTGGAGAACGGTTTAACACCAATTTAAGAGCAAAGAATTAGGAATTACGAAATTCCTCAAGGTGCGATTTCTAGAGAGATTTTCCTGTCCCCATCACGATGCGCCTCTTTGTATTTTGGGACTCTGTTTTTCAGCTTCGGTCCAAGATTTTAAGTCTTGGGGCCAAAAGCTCTCATGCATCTTTTTACCTATACTTAGTCACGTTTCACCCTCATACTACCCTAAACATTTTCCAATACTCACTCAAACACTTAATCACATTTTCACTCCCCAAACTCAAGTCCCAAACCCTCATCCCAAGTTAAGGTTCTCCTTCAATGTTCTTCTTTAAACTTCAAGTCTCCATCTCCAATCTTCACCAAGTTCATTCCAAGCTAAGATATGTGGGTTTCATTCATGGGTTCCTTTTACCCATGATACCCAAGCCTCCTTTTACATAAATTGTATAATTTAAAGTTGATTTACAAATGGGTATTGATTATTATGAAATTCACTGCACACTATGTTAAAGCTATATAAAGTTGTGACTGTTTTGCTATGCTTTGAGCTCTAAATCTTGGATCTAATGTTGGATTTGATGAGGGGTTTTGATGTGAATGTCTTGGGGATGTTGCAAGGTGTTGATTGATGGTTTTACAACAATTTTCTTGCATGATTTCATCTCTAAATTGCATTGTCTTTTACCCCCATTACACACCCTCAAAGTGTTTGATAAAATGGTCGGCTAGGGTTTCTTGAGGAAATGAAGGTCCAAAGCACGAGATATCATATGAATGATGTTATGATGATGAAATGAGCTTAGTATATAATATACTCTATATAAAGTGTTGCATTCGACCATACCCGATCCGGGGGGACAAGAGCCTGGGTAACCATGTTGGGGGTTTATACTCATCAACCTTGCGAGGGGTTTATACTTCGTCACCGTATTGGTAAGGTGTGATTACCATCAACCATGTGAGGTGTTTATACCACACAACCACCAAGGGGTTTATACCTTGAACAGCTAGCCTGGTCTCTTCTTCACATATGATATCCTATATGAGCATGAATTACTTAAGCATATTTTATTTAAGCATTGAACATACATGGAATATTGTTATATTATGTCTATTGCTTAATATTATGCATTTTGATTATGATGCCTACTTATTGTTTCATTTCATCATACATACTTAGTTCATTAAAATGTCTAACGCATACTCTATGCCTACATGTTGTCACCATGTAGGAACCGGTGCCCAAGTTGATCACCTCATCTGGCCTACGAGTCGTAACTGTGTCTCGTATCTGTGTTCAGAAAGCATTTTTAAAGGGACAACTGGTTATACGAGGCCAGTATATGACTCGTAGGTCACCCTACGTGTTGTAACTACACTCGTACCTGCATATCTGTAGTTGCATCAGTGCATAATTACATGTTAGTTATTTTTGTTTTTTGTTCTTTGCTGAGTATTTCAATGGATCAAACATATTGGACTAAAATGATGTTTTGTGGGTTGTTTGCAGATAAAATGCCTCCCAAAGACAAACGAGCTATTAAAGCTCTTCAAAGGAGGTTGTGAGATGAATCCTCTAACACCGAGCAATCTGAGGGCTCTGTGGAAGTCCACAGAGTCAGGCTAGTTCCGGAGCCCAATCAACCTCAGACTCGGGCGCTTGCAGCACAGACACCCATAGAAGTGAGTAGTTCTTCCCAGTTTGAAGAGGAGGAACGATAGGGCAACGGGGACGGGTCAGACAGTAGCTCCACTTTTGGCTTGGCTCCAGAACACCAGTGACTCAAGCAGCAGATTACCATATGTGCCAAAGATTGAGGATTATGAGGGTACGGTGCTATCCTTGTACTTTGTTTGTTGCACATGGCCTAATGTACACTTGCCCCCTTTTTCTCTTGGTGGGTTTGTCAATTTGAATCTATTTTCTTTATGCTACCAAAAGACGGAAAGGGGAATGCAGATGACCCCCTCATATTCCGGCTCCAAGTCTGAGTCAAAAAGCACCTCCCAGACCCCGCAGGAGGAAGTCCAGTCCCAACCCCCAGCTGATCATAGATGGTGTGTCCCTAGAATGAGAGAAATATATGACCAGGGGTTTGAGGATAAAGGGCATGGCAAGTCGGTCCGTCAATTTCATAAGGAGTTCAGGTTGAACAATATAGGACTAGACAGAGTGCCCGGATTAGATGCAGCATTGGATAAGTACGTACTTAGGTGGACCATGCAGCAGCTGGGCAAATATGCCCCTTACATAGTCTGTGAGTTCTATGTTGCATACATTACTACACTCCGCCGAGGGCTTCCGAAAAACAAAAGACCAATTAAGCATCCAAGGCTACGGGTGGTGATAGTTCGGGGAAGGAGAGTTGATATCTCGGAGGAGACGATGCAACGAGTGCTGTTTGGGCCTACTTATATAGCCCCTAAGTCTACCAAGAAGTACGATAGCCATATTGAAAAGATGAGGACAGCAGTGACTGGCAAGGACATCAGGGCTAGGATGGAGCTCCTATGGTGGATCGGTAGCTAGATTTGTGAGGAGGGTAAAAGTGTCGAGCCAATATAGGTCACAAACCACGTCGATCCTATTGTAAAAGCCTACCTCTCATTTCGGGCCAAGTTCTGGTGGTCAATTATCCATTGGCGTATTAGGCCAACTTTTACGGATAATGTAATCACCCTCAAGACAGCGGTATTATTGGCCAGCCTTCTAGCTGGGTATGCTATAGATTGGGCCCAGATCATTTCAGAGGCGATTCACGAGGCTGCAGCTCAGATAAGCACCTCACTGCTATTTCTAGTTTTGATTCATCGACCATGCAGTGCAGCAGGTGTTCCTATTGATCCTCACTGAGACCCTCATGTAGAGGCCACACACACTATGGATCCCATCCTGAAAAAGGTTGATGAGAACTCGGTGGACTTACCCAGAGCTGCCCCACCTCCTATGCCAGAGCCATTTCAGGTTGAGCCACAGGTTCCAGGTTCACCTCAAGCTCCTATGGGTACTACTCCGGCTACTACAGAGCCTACACCGCCAGTTGAGATCGAGTCTACACCATCCACCTACACCTCAGCACCAACCACAGCGACATTTCAGGTTGACCCTCTTTTCTCTATTGTTACTTTTCAGGCTTTATTGCGTAGGGTGGCTGTAGTAGAGGCCAGGCTACGAGAGTTATCAGGACGGGTCCGACCGTTGATTGATCAGACTGTTCAAGACGCCGAGGAGAAGATGAGGGCATTTACCCGAGAGGTAGTTGATGATAGAGTCCAAGCGGTTGATGCATGGGTCGATGCATTCGAGGCTAGAGTCTAGAAGAGGCTCGAGGATGCTAGGCCTGCCGACACGAGTATTGTGACTGATGAGTTGGCCAGGTTCAAGGCCGACTTGTTGCAGTTATTGGCAGCCCCTGTTCCAGCCCCAGAGGTAGCATCTGTAGGTGATGAGGAATTTGATTGGCTCACAGCCCATCCAAACACCCACGGGAAGAGGCCCCTCGAGCATGCTAATCCAGAGCCAACCCCAAAGAGGCCGAGACTTGAGGAGTTGGAGCCCATACCTGAGGAGGTGATATAGGAGTCGCTTTTATTAGCGGCTATTTAGAGAGAGAGCACAATACACCTCGCCTGAAGAGGGTACTTCAGCAGAGGAGGAGAGGCAAACTCAGGACCCCATAGACCAGCCCAAATATTTGAGATCCGCCATGAGCTTTAGCAATACTTGGGTGTTTCCTTTTTGCAATATTTGTTCCACATGTAATGACTCCATATGGAGTTTGTGGAAGTCCTAAAAATCCACCATAATTTTGCAAAAAGGGCCTTTGAAATGTCCTGCAATGACCTGATCCAGTACCCCCTTCTTCCTTTGGCAAACACAGGTCATCCCATTTCACCCAATGATTTCCTTTGACCCTTCCAATTTTGCTCCAGAAAAAAGATGAAAAATTTGGTGAATCTAGCTAATGAACTTTTTTGGGGAGGGGGTGTTCATTACAGCAAGTAGATAAATGGGCATAAACTGTAACACATGGTTCACCAGTATATACTTACCTTCAAAGGAGAGGAATTTATTATGACAGCTTCCCACTCTTCTTGATATCTTTCTCAAAAGGTACTCAAAATGAGGAGCATTCCTTCTTCCATAAAAACAGAGCATCCCAAGTATGTGAAAAAGAAATTACCCATTTTTATCCCTGTAATCTTCTTCATCCTTATTCCAATCCCTATTGGGGTATTTTCATGTATGTAACAGCAATTGTTGTCCTTATTGATCAACCGCTCTGAAACCTGCTCATACTGACACAAAACACCCATCATTCTTTCGACTGAATACTTATCTCCAGACCCAAAAAGGATGGTGTCATCAACATAAGATAGATGATTTATTTGTGGGCTCCACTTAGGCAATTCGAAGCCCAGAAATTTCTTATATTGGAAAAGGTTGTTGAGACTTCTAGACATCACTTTTGCTGCTATGATAAATAAAACAATAGACAAGGGGTCCCCCTGGTTTAACCCCCCTGCTAGACTGAAAGAATCCATAAGACTGCCCATTTACCAGTACTGAATACCAATTACCACTCTGAAACACCCCAAAAATGATGCAACAATGTGCTTCCAAAATGCCCATAATTGTAATTTCCATACATCTCAAAATTCGTGTGTTATATCAAAAATCCGACTTCATATTCTTGATCAGCGGACAAAATTGAGTGGGATGGATATAACCCCGATTTGTGAAAAATAATTTTTGCAAAAATTCGAATTCCAGTAGCCATCCGCGCCATGGCTGCGATGCGCCAGGGGCGTAGATCAGTATTGGAGGCGTAGATCAGTATTGGAGTGCCCTTCACGATGGGTCTGCGTCATGCTAGTGATGCGGACCAGAACAGTTTTTCCCTAACTTTCTATCTCGGCCCAAGGGCCTTGGGGTCATAGCCGCATGCCCACATATGCGTGAAAATACAAATCCTTAGCCATTTTTTAACTTTATATCACTCAAGACCCTCTCAAAACCCTCTCCAAGACCTAACCAAATATTTCATCCAAATTCAAGTGTCCCAAGCTTAATTCTGGATCTCAAGAACTCCATTCAAGCTTCAAGTCTACTTCAAGGCTACATCAAGAAAACCTAAGTTTGAGGTATGTGGATTTCATCCATTGGGTCCTTTCACCCATGGAGCCAAATCTCCCTTTCTATGAAAATTGCATGATTACAAGTTGTGTCCTCTATAGGTATCTTTTAATATGGATTTCGATTACAAATTATGCTGGGGTTTTATGAAATGTTAATTGCAAGTGCATGTTTATCTATTTCAAGCTTATACTTTGAAGTGGTTTTGCCTTTTGAGACTATGCATGTTTTTAGCTATGAAACTATGATCTATTATGAGATTTGATGATAGATTTCAAGGTATCTTACATGATGGTTTTACTATGTGTTGGTGGGTTGATTTACATTGAGTTTTCTTATATTATTTCACTCTTGAATTGCATGATTTTGACCTAGCATTACACACCCATCAAGTGTTTGATAAAGTGTCTTGACAAGGATTCTCACGTGATTGATGGTCTATTTCATTGTTTATAAGGGAAGTGACTCTATGATGATTAACGGATTGTATGTATGCATTGAGTTCATGAAAAGTATCTATAGTGTTGCAAGTTTACCACACCTTGTTGGGGGTGACATGCTCAATCATCTGTTGAGAGGGTGACATGCCTCGACCACCTTGTTGGAGGGTGACATGCTGATACCACCATGTTGAGGGGTAGATACTTCGACCACCTTGTTGGGCGTGATATGCCCATAATACCATGTTGAGGGGTAGATACCTCAACCACCTTGTCGGGGGTTGACATGCCCGTACCACCTTGTTGAGGAGTGGATACCTCAATCACCTTCCAAGAGGTGACATGCCTTGGATTCCAAGTAATAGTTTGCTTGGTTTATGTTGGTTATGGTCTCTTCCTACACATGTAACCTATATTTCAAGGTATATGATTTACAAGCATGCCTTACCTCAAGAATTGATCATGCATGCCATATTGATACTATACCTATCCATTGCTTATGACTATGCATTTTGACTATGTTAGCTTATGTCTTGTTGCATTGCATCCTAAATACTTAGTACATTCACACGTAATAATGCATACTCTATGCCTACATGATGTTACCATGTAGGAACCAGACTACCTCTCGATCATCCTCCACGTGGCTATTTTAGGCATTTCGGAAGAGAAGCTTTGGTAAGTCCTCAAGTCCAGGGACACTAGCTATGCTACTCTTACTATCTGATGTCTCTTTATGTTGAACACTTGATACTATGAGGGTGAGCCCGAAAAGTGTCTTGGCCCCTGCTCCAATCTATGTTAGAGGTGTTGTTGGAACAATTGATGTATTTATGTTATGAGCTTGACTCTTGAGTATTTTGTGATTATTAAAGATTTCCCTAGTCCCGTTTTCCCTTATTTATATCACATATTGTTGTTATTTTGCTTCCGCGACCAAGGAGGTGTGATTGATATGCTAAGAGGCTTTTTGGGGTTCCCTCGGGTTCCCCACTCACCATGTCACATTTAGGCCCAAGGCTTGGGTCGTGACACAATCAATAGCCTCAAAACCATATCAATCAAGATTTCAGAAAATCCAAATTTTCTTAGCACCTTTGTCATAAAGATCCATGAGACCCTTTCATAGGCTTTAGACATATCTAGGTTGACCACCACATTATGATTTTTATTCCTCTTATTAATGTCCCTTATAATCTCCTGGGCTAGACGAACATTTTCAGAAATGTTTCTTCTTTTAACAAAGCCAGTTTGATTAGGGGATATTATATGAGGAATAATATTGGACATTCTCTCCAATAACAGCCTTAACAAGATTTTATTAACAAAATTACTCAAACTAATAGGTCTTAAGTCCCCCATATGTTGGACTTTCTCCTTCTTAGGGATCACGACCAAATCGGTATGAGTGATATATCTTGGAAGTGTAAAGCCATAGTAAAAATCCACCATCTTAGTCACATCTTCCCCAACTATTTCCCAAACAAATTAGTATGAGTGATATATCATAGTGCATTCAAATCATTCAAAACATCTTAAAAATCATTTTCGTGCACATGTATGCATGACATGTCATGAAACTCAAGAGTGAGAGAATTAGGACCACTAGGAAAAGAAGGAACCTTATACCTTAGGCTTGAGTAGATGGGAAAAGACAAGGATATTGTTTCATCATGTCCAACTCCGGCTCCCATGTAGCACTCTCCACATGTTGATTTCTCTATAGTACCTTAACCGAAGCCACATCTTTATTACGAAGTTGTTTCACTTGCCTATCCAAAATCTCAATCGGAACTTCCTCATAAGACAAGTTCTCCTCAACCTTAACACCTTCCAAAGGCTCAACAGTACTAGGATCAGCAATCAACTTTCTCAACATAGGCACATGGAAAACCGAGTGAATAGAACTCAAATCCATAGGCAAATCCAACCTATGAGACACATTTCTAAACCGTTCAACAATCTTGTAAGGACCTACATACCGGGGACTTAACTTGCCCTTCTTTACAAAACACATTACACCCTTTATAGGCGAGACTTTCAGAGACACCCAATCACCAACATGAAACTCAAGGTCTATCTTCCAAACATTCAAATAGGATTTTTTGCTACTTTTAGGCCATCTTCAACCTCCCCTAATTAACTTCACCTTCTCCATCGCCTCCAACACCAAATTCAGGCCAATCAAAGCCATCTCTCCTAACTCAAACCACCCCACTTGAGATCTACACCTCCTACCATATAAAGCATCAGACGGTGTCATACCGATGCTAGCATGAAAGCTATTATTATAAGCAAACTCAATGAGTGGAAGATGATCGTCACAATTACCTTTGAATTCTAACACACAAGCCCTGAACATGTCCTCCAAAGTTTGAATTATCCTCTCGGCTTGCCCATTGGTCTATGGATGAAAATAGTACTCAACTTCATCTTAGTACTGAGTCCCCTTTGATATGACTTACAAAAGTGTGAAGTAAATTGGGTACCACGATCCGATATGATAGACCTAGGCACACCATACAGCCTTACCAAATCTTAGATGTACAACCTTGCATAATCTCCGACACTATAGGTAGTCTTGACTAGTAGGAAATGAACTGACTTAGTCATCTGGTCAACAATAACCCAAATTGAGCCAATTTTCCTTTGGGTTCGAGGCAAACCAAACACAAAATCCATGTTCACGTCTTCCCACTTCCAAGTACGAATTTCAATATCTTGAACCAAACCAGCGGGCATTTGGTGTTCTACCTTCACTTGTTGATAATTAGAGCATTCAGATAAAAACTTGGCTATATCCTTCTTCATACCATGCCTCCAATACACCTCCATTAGTCCTCGATACATCTTAAGAAATCCCGGGTGAATAGAATAATGAGCTTGATATGGGCTTCACTCATGATCACCCGTCTAAGGTCATCCCACATCCGAAAAGCATAACTGATCTTGATACCGAAGCACACATCTCCTCCAACCTCTATCTTCTTTTTGGTAACCAATTTCTTCAACTCAAGCAATGATGGATCTAAGTCTTGCTTAGCCTTAACATCAACAACTATAGAAGTTTCGGCCTCATTCTGAACATGAATACCACCATCATTAGAGTTGGCCAACCTAACAACCAACCTAGCCAAATGATGAACATCTTTTATCAACTGTTTCTTTTCTTCATCAACATAAGCCCCACTTCCTATAGATTACTATGAGCATCGGCTGTAATATTTGCCTTGCCGGGGTGATATTGTACACTCATGTCATAGTCCTTAAGGAGTTTCAACTACCTCCTTTGCCTCAAGTTAAGATCCCTTTGAGTGAACACATATTGCAAACTTTTATGATCGGTGAAAACATCAACATGCACCCCATACAAGTAGTGTACCCAAATCTTTAAGGCAAACACCACCACAACTACCTCAAGATCATAATTCGGGTAATTACGCCCATGCACCTTGAATTGCTTAGACGCATAAGCTATCACCTTACCATGTTGCATAAGTACACAACCCAACCAATTCGGGAAGCATCACAATATACCACAAACCCATCTAAGCCATCTGATAGAGTCAAAACAAGAGCCGATGTATGCTGATCTTTCAAGGTCAAAAAACTCTTCTCACATTCATCTAACCATACAAACTTGGCCTTCTTATGAAGCCTTCAACAAATCTTCTATAATAACCAGCCAACCCAAGGAAACTTTGAATATCCGAAGGAGTAAATAGTCTACGTCAATTCTTCATGGCCTCGGTATTCTTTGGGTTAACCTTAATACCATCACCTGACACCATATGACCAAGAAAAGCTACCTCACCCAACCAAACATTCACATTTACTAAACTTAGCATACAATTTCTTCTCCCTCAAAGTCTGAAGAACCAACCTCAAAGGATCCATATGATTTTGCTCAATTTGGGAATAAATATGAATATCATCGATAAAGACAACCACAAAACTATTAAGAAAAGGCTTGGACACCCGATTCATAAGATCCATAAACACAGCCGGAGCATTAGTCAAATCAAATGACATCACCACAAATTCAAAGTGCCCGTACCTAGTCAGAAAAGTCGTCTTGAGAATGTTACACTGTCTAACCTTCAATTGATGATAATCGGAATGGAAGTCAATCTTTGAGAAATGGGTAGCCCTTTGAAATCGGTCAAATAAGTCGTCGATTCTTGGCAGCGGATACTTTTTCTTGATGGTCACCTTTTTCAATTGCTTATAATCAATGCACATCCAAAGAGAACCATCTTTCTTTCTTACAAATAACACCAGAGCACCCCATGGAGATATACTTGGCCTAATGAAGCCTTTCTCCAAAAAATCCTTCAACTGATCCTTCAACTCCTTTAACTCAGCCAGTGCAATACTATAAGGAGGAATAGAGATGGGTTGAGTATCTTGAAGAAGATCTATGCCAAAGTCTACTTCCCTTTTTGGGAGGAATACTGGGCAAGTCTTCAGAAAACACATCCGGAAACTCATTCACCATCGGGAGTGATTCAAGAAGAGATGACTCAGATTCCACATCTTTGATCCTCACAACATGATAGATACACCCCTTGGTAATCATCTTTCGGGCCTTAAGGTAGGAAATAAACCGACTTTTAATAGCATAATCACTACCCTTCCATTCGAGAACGGGCTCATCCGAAAGTTAGAACTTGACTTTCTAGGTTCAACAATCTGTAGAGGCATATGAAGCATGCAACAAACCATCCCGAGAATCACATCAAAATCAAATATTTCAAGTTCCATAAGATCACATAAAAAGACTTTATGCAAAACAGAGATAGGGCCCCATTAGACCCTATGAGCAATAATAGATTCACCCATGGGAGTATAGACTGAAAAGGGCTCCTCAAGATTTCTGGACTCAAACCAAACTTAACAGCCAATAGAGGAGTCACAAAAGATAAATTGGCACCCCGATCAAGTAAAGCATAAGCATCAAAAGCAAATATTTTTAACATACCAGTCACAACATTCAGAGCCTGCTCAACTTCCTAGCGAGCATGCAAAGCATATAACCTATTGCTTCTTAGGACAACACCTTGGGGAGCACTTTGTTCGCCCCGGAGCACCTTGAGCCACTTAACCTAAACTCTTTTGAGCAACCTTGGGATAATCAAGAATCTTGTAGTTCTTATCGCCACACGCATAACATGCACCCACATTCCTCCAACATGTACCCGAGTGATCCTTTCCACAAGTGACACACAGGAGAGGCATTGGCCTACCTCTAACTTGCTCCCTAGAAGGAGGTTCCCCAGCATTACCAACCCAAGCATTAGAACCTTGGCCCTATTGGAAGCGACCATAGCCACCACCCTTGGAGTTAGAGAACCGACCATCATACGGGCCTTCTTAGAATCATGCACCCTCTTCTCCTTGAGCTTTTCTCCCTTAATCTGTTCAGCATATGTCATGAGTCTAGAGATGTCCATGTCGTGAATAAACAAAGCCATACAACATTCCTTCACCACTAAGTCAAAGATCCCAGAATTAAACTTGTGTCTTCTTGCATGGGGCTCAGCCACAAATATAGGAGCATACTTGGAAAGCTTTGTGAACTTGAGGGCATAGCCCCTCACACTCATACCACCCTGTTTGAGGTTGATAAACTCAGTAATCTTGGTTTCCCTAAGCTCAAGTGGGAAGAAATGATCTAGAATGCAAACTTGAACTCCTCGCAATTAACAGCATTACCACAAACTCTCTCCATCAACAAGGGAGTGCACCACAGTTGAGACACATCTTTCAACTGATAAGCAGCTAACTCAGCTTTTTCCTCAGAAGTGACTCCCGTAATAGTTAACACCTTCGTAAGCTCATCAATGAACTTTTGGCATTTTTATTAGCCTTTGACCTATAGAACTTTAGAGGATTCATCCGGGTGAAATCTCTTACCCTGAAAGCTAGAGTGGGATCCCGATGAAGATTACTCTGCCTAGTCTGAGTAGTCACCACCTGGACAAGCATAGAAAAGTTCGTACAAAATTCACCATTAGAGATAGGCTCTTCCACAGGCCCTTAGGGAATTTAGTCCTCACAAGCCGAGGCTGGTCTCGGTAGGGGAGCTCTTTGTGGAGGCATCTTCTGTAATGTAGCGAAGACATCAAAAGGATAAGGGAACTATAATACATAGTCCAAAGCATGACAGAAGACATGAAGAAGTGAGACAATTCCTAGAACGCCATGATAGCCTCCCACTCATAGGCATGGTGCATTTTAAGCCCATGAATAGGGCTCTACTCGATGCAGCATGTTGGACTCTGAAGAACATCTACAAACCTAATGCTCTGATACCAATCTTGTCACAACCCAGACCTAGGTTCTAGGAGTGACATGGAGAATGGAAACCTAAGAGTCCCCAAAGAAGCCTCAAAGTATCCATATTCACATCATTAGTTCGGAAGCGTAACACGAGTAGTAAACATATAGTTCTAAAGGATGGGAAACTAGGATTCACGCTATTGGGATATCATAGGGAAAGGGATGAACATGAATTCACAGACATGTAGCACATAAATACTAAGGGGAAGGTAAGTATGACTCGTTGTATCGGGACAATTCGGGACTTAGGATCTTCCACATCATAATATATAGTTACATCATCATACTCATAGCTAATCCACATAATGATATTCAATAGATAGCCATATGCATAAACATGATCTCCGAATACAACACTTAGCATATAAACATAAAAGAGTTTACAAAATGTCCAACAATGTCTCTAGTTATAACATAGGATAGGGGCAAAGACATGTCCCGAGCTCACCCTCAAAGTAAATAACATAATCAAAAGCATCTTAGGTAAAGGAATGGTGGTTTATCCTTGGAATATAGGACTCACCACAACAAACAAATCTCAATATCCAAGCTAACAGTCATACGGTGGATGAATGTAACCCTCGGTCCTTAAGTTTTTAAATCATGTAGGCAAAAGTATGTGTTAGTACATTTGAATGTACTAAAATGCGGGCATCCAATGCATATAATTATCAAACCTGCATTCAATGTTAGATAACAAGGGAACATAATATAGAAAGAGATATATCGCAATGGATGTAGTATACAATATGCCATGAAACCAATGATGCATGAAATGCAATAGTGCTCATATATAGTGG
Organism: Solanum medicagineum; assembly: GCA_026153255.1. Classification (NCBI taxonomy): domain Eukaryota; kingdom Viridiplantae; phylum Streptophyta; class Magnoliopsida; order Solanales; family Solanaceae; genus Solanum; species Solanum medicagineum. Next base: position 13,436,998 of record JAPFFP010000001.1, read on the forward strand.
GGATGAGACCTCAACCAACATATAAGACCAAGTGAGCTATTACTTGTTATCTTGATGTTATTCCCACACCATAAAAGGGTGGTCCACTTGCCAAAGATAAACCACACTTCTCCTTACAGGCGTCCCATTTTGGAGAAGTGACCTTCCTTACGGGCCTCCCATTTCGGATAAGATTTTCACAATTTTATCATATCATATCAAAATTATAACCACACCTTACGATGGGAGGGTTACCATATACATATACCTATACTAGCACACAGTCTAAGGAAAGGGAGAGGTCCCTTGGGGATAGCCCAAATGCTCCTAATCCATCAGTGCTAATTCATCATCCCACAAGAATATGTATATGTATATATGCTTTCAAAATAGATGCAAGTTATTTCAAATCATTTCAATGCATACTTAAGCTTAAAAACCAAACATCATTCATAATAATTCGTACTTGGGTGGAAATGTCAAATCATGTTTCATATCATACTTCTCATGCATTGGAATAGCTCATTCACATATACAAAATGGTGCAAGCACCCAAAATGCTCAAAGAGTCATATCATAGATATTAATATGATCACATTCTTGTCATAACCATACTTTTATCAAAAATCATACACATAAACATATTTGGGCTTAACCCACTTCATAATCTTCATAAAATCCAATGCTTATGAATGCATATGCCTTGAATGATATGAGAATTGCATGGGCAATAGAGATTCAAACTTAAATAAATAATATAACATGAAATTCAAGTAAATCAATAAGTGAAATACACATTCAAATCACAATTTGGATTACCAATGCACAAATCAAACTTTAAAGGGACAATGGATGTTTAAATCTTCATAATAGTAATGTAATCCAACATATTAGGGCATAAATCAGGTTGAAATCAACAATAAAATGTAGCTCATACTTCAATTGGATCAAATAAATAATAATCTTAAAAATCCATAATTAAAGTAAGCTCAAATTCCATAAAATAAGTTGTCACGACCCAAACCTAGGTGAAACGGCGAATGGGGAACCCGAAGGAACCCCAAACAAGCCTCTTAACTTGTCATTGCACATTATTGGTCATGAAAGCATTAAGAGACATAAAAGAGTAAGAATAGGGGGCAAAGGGCTAAGGGGAGAGCTTGCATAACATCATAACCTAGAGACAAGAGTCAAAGCTCATATCATAGATACATAATATGTCCAACAAATATCTCTAATACATAGATAAGAGTAGGGGCCAAGACTAAGCAACCGGGCTCACCCTCATAGTCAAAATAGAACATAAAGAAGAATGTCTCAATACATTGCAAGAGAACATAAACTAAGGTCCCCGAAATGGAGGACTCACCAACTAGCTTGAGTATCACCGAACTAGCCACGTGGAGGAGGATGATCAACTTGGGCTCCGGTCCTACATGGTGATATCATGTAGGCAAGAGTATGTGTTAGTACGTTTGAATGTACTAAGATATAGGATGCAATGCAACAAGAGATGGGCATCATAATCTAAATGCATAGCAATAGGCAATAAACAACATATAACAATATGGCATGGATGCTCAATGCCAAAGTAAAACATGCTTAATAACTCATGCTCATATAAGATATCATGTGTGTACAATAGACCAAGCTAGATTTTCAAAGTATAAACCCCTTGGTAGGTTAGTCATGATATCGCCCCCATCACTTAGGTGGTGAAGTACTAACCCTTCACCCGGTTGGTGATGATGTTGCTCCATCACCTAGGTGGTAAAGTACTAACCATTCACTCGGTTTATGATTACAAACCCCCATCTTGGTTAATGATGATGCCGGCCCATCAATAGGAGGAGAAGTACAAACCTTTCACTTGGTTGATGAGTACAAACCCCCACCTCGGTTATCCGGGTTCCTAGAGCCCCAGATTGGACATGGTCTAATGCAACACTTTATATAGGATTTATCATATACATAAGCTCATTTCATCATCATAATATCAATCATATCATATCTCAAGCTTAGGACGTCCAATTCCACAAGAAACCAAAACTGGACATTTTAATAAACACCTTGCAACACCCTCAAGCAATATACATCAAAACACCTCATCAAATCTTACATTAGATCCAAGATTTCTGGCCCAAAACATGGTAAAACAGCCACAACTTTATCCAACTTTAACATAGTTCATAGACATGTTCATAATAGTAAACTCATCTTTAAAATCAACTTTAAATTATGCAAATTGAGTAAAGAAGAGATTAGCGCACCATGGGTGAAAGGACTCAACGGCTAAAACCCACATATCTTAGCTTTGAAGAAGCTCTTAATGAAGATTGAAAATCAAGGCTTGAAGTTTGAAGGAAATCCTTAGTTTTGGATAAGGGTTTTGAGACTTGAATTTTGGAGTGAAAATATGGATAAGTATTTGAGTGAGTATTGGAAAATGTTTAGGATCATATGAGGGTAAAATAAGACTAAGCATAGATAAAAACATGTTTGGGAACACTTAGACCCAAGACCCAAAAGTATTGGTCCGAGATAGAAATCACTTGCAACAAAATACACAGGTCTGTGTCTTGTCCGCGATGTCAAGGAGGTCATATAAACACATTTTCGCGACAGTTGTGCGTCATGATGCTATCACGGATCGATTCTGGATAAGATATATGAAAATTTAAATTTCTAATCGTTTGCTCTTAAATCACAGTTAGACCCTTTTCCCCCTAATTTTGAACACCTAAACGTGAATATGAGATTGGATTTTCAATACTGCACACGAATTTTGAGATATATGGAATTTAAAATTCCAGGCATTTTGAGACACATTTTTGGGCACTTTTTGGGGTCGTTTCTCAAGTGTAAAAGGGTTTGAATTTTCTTGGTTGAAAGGGACCAAGAATCAGTCCCATATACCTTAGCTAATGAAGAATATTCATGAAGAAATTTCATTAAGAAAGGAGTTTTCCCTTGATTCCCAAGCTTAGTCTTCACAAGAGTCGTTGAGAAGGTTCTTAAGGAGAGTTAAATGTAATTCTAAAGTAAGGAAGAATTTGAATGATAGGAATAAAGTATAGGTCATTTAAGTATCTTTAGGTAGCATAGAAAGTCACAAAAGACCCTTAGGATAAACTATAATTACGAAAACACCATTAATGAAATGAGTAGAAGAATTGAAGTCAATGTCTTAGGGAGGCGGTATATGGTCTGTGAGGCACTATATGGACCGTATACTTGCTCGTGGTCCAACCCTTAGAAAAATTCCACTTGAAAAGGTCCGAGATGAAAATTCCATACTTAGAAAAATTCGACGTAAGCACTCATATGGAAGGGTTATACAGACCGTACCAAGCCACACGGTCAGTGTACTCCTCCATACCACTTCACTTAGATAAATTCTCCACGATAAATTCTGAGGTGGTAATCCAATACTTAGAAAAATTTCACTCCGGCACCTACACGAAAAGGCCTCACGGATCGTGAAGCACCAAACGATTTGTGAGAGGGGCCGTACCACTTGCCTTAGGCTCAAAATTATGGAGTCTCAAGCCCAAGGCTACCGTACGGTCCACCACACTATCCATATGGCCTCACAATAATCATGTGGGGTCCAAGTGTTGTATGCCTTGGTCCCAAACTCAACATTAAGGCCCTCACACTCTACACAAGGCCAAGGGCCACTTTAAGGAAGCTGCACACGGTTAATATAGCACCACACGAACTGTGAAGGCTTCCATGAAGCATCCCCTTGGTCCAAAACTTTTAGAACTAAATTTTAAAGCTCCATTGAGGTCATAAAAGTTCGGGTCCCTACATAATGCTAATATAATTTGTATGGAATCCTTTTTACACATAGGAGAAAAGGACTTTGTGTAATCAATTCCTTCTTTTTGATTGAATCCTTTAGCAATGAGACTTATTTTATATCTTTTTATATTTCTTGATGAGTTTTTTTAAGTTTTAAAGACCCATTTACATCTGATGGATTTAACACCATTAGGCAACACAACATGATTCCAGACTCCATTACTTTTCATGCAATTCATCTCTTCTTTCATAGCGGCATTGTATCATAATTGAGACTCTGTACAATTCATGGCTTGTGAAAAGGACTCAAGACCCTTTTTGACTTCAATGTCAGATTCTTGTAAAAATACAATAGAGTCACTAGGAACCGTTAATTTTCTTTCTCTAGTAGATCTTCTTAATGTTGCACCATCATTTTCTTATGGATCATGTTGTTCAACTGGTTGTTTAATAGTTTCAGGAATTTCTTAAACAACTTGATATATGGGAACATTTTCAGCAGCATGTGGAATCTCATAGATTGGTTGTTCAACACCTCATTGTACATGAGGGGAATTAAGAATGACAATCAATTTTTCACTTAAAGTGGAAGGTCGATCTCTTGTAGAAATAGCATTGTAAAATTGATCACTCCGACTAATTAAGTCATTCTCAAGAAATTTTGCATTTCTTGATTCCACAATCCTAGTGTTGTTAGATGGACAATAGAATCTGTATCTTTTAGACCATTCGGCATATCTAATGAAATATCCACTAATAGCCCTAGGATCCAATTTTTTTCTTGTGTGTTGTAGATTCTTACTTCAGACAGGCATCCCCATATGCATATATGTGTCAAGCTAGGTTTCCAGCCTTTGAAGAATTCAAAAGGTGTTTTTGGAACAGTCTTGGTTGGAACTCGATTTAATATATAAGGTGTTGTCTTAAGCGATTCAATCCACAAGGACTTAGGTAGCTTGGAGCTAATCAACACATTATGCACCATGTCCAAAAATGTTCCATTTCTTCTTTCTGCAATACCATTCTGATCTAGAGAACCAGGTATGGTGTATTGGACAACAATCCCATTTTTTTGAAGAAATTTAGCAAATGAACCATGTGCTTGTCCATCCCCAGTATATCTACCATAATATTCATCACCTCTATCAGTTCCCACAATCTTAATTTACCTTTCCTATTATTTCTTTACTTCAGCCTTAAACACTTTAAAGGCTTCTAATGCTTTGCTCTTATTACGAAGCATATAAAGATACATATATCGTGAATAATCATCTATAAAGATGATAAAAATATTTCTAACCATATGCATCCATATCTGGACAACATATATCTGAATTTATTATTTGTAATATGATTGAACCCCTCTTGGCACCTTTTGTTGACTTATTGGTTTGCTTTCCTTTAATGCAATCAACACAAGTATCGAAATCAGTAAAATCTAAAGTATTAACTACTCCATCATTTACTAATCTCTTAATTCTATCTATAGAGATATGTCTGAATCTCTGATGCCACAAGATAGAGGAATTTTCATTCATAACACAAAATGTTGGACCAAAAACTAAAGACCAAGACTACGAGACAAACATACGAGTCGTGGCTCAAGCAACGACTCGTACCTATGAATCGTACCAGTTGAGTCTAAGATGCCAAGAAACTAATACGAGACCCCAACTATGACTCGTAGGTCATACTATGAGTCATAACTGCGAGACTTATCAGTTGCCAACTGTCTTTTCTGTGTAAATTTTATGGTTATTTTGTAAATAATATATATAGTTTAAGTTAGGTTTTTGAGGGAGAGTTTGACCAGTAGACAATCTACCATTATATTTTGAATCTTCTCTTGGTTTTTTTAGGGTAGCTTATTATTCTCTATTGAAAAACCCATTTTGGGGGTTGCAAATCTTACCTTGTACTCATTGTTGATCAATCAAGCTTGTTGGGTTGTAACTTGTGGTGCCTATTCTCTTGATTGTTATTGGTAAAACTCTCAACTATGTCTATCATGTGCATTTTTATGTGTTTTGCTTTAGCCATGAGTAGCTAAGCACCCACAACTTGTGGTTGTGGAAACCATGGGTAGTTGACTTAAAATAACCAAGGTTTCTTGCATTTTTATGATTGGGGTTTTGCATGTATTATCTATCTCCCTTCATTTTTATTGTTGTTTGGTGGTGGCCAACACCAAACCCCGCCTACTATCGCGATCCCGACCAAGGTAGTGACGAATAGGAAAAGGGAAGTAGATGACAAAATTCGATTGATATATTATCATCTAATCAACCAAACCTGACCAAGGGGAAGCTGACTGGAACTATTGGTAATGGTTAGTTGGCATGCTGTGGTGGCTGACCAAGCGTCATGGTGAAATTTGGCCTTCACCTTCACAAGAGGGCTGGAAGAACCTAAGTTGTCGTCCTGCATGCAAATCACTAATTGTAATTATGTTATCTAGGGTAATCGAGTCAACGAACTATGGGGAATAAAATTCCCGAGTTGTCCCTAAAATTGAGTGTTTCTTTCCATTATAGTTAGTGTTTATTTTATTTTCTTTTTGAATCACAAACACCCCCCCCCCCAATTTAGAGATTGTAGTCATTAATACTAGAAATGATTAGTAGTGAAGTCTTATATTCAAGCCCTGTAATCCTTGTGGATTTGATCCTAACCTCGGTTAGATTAATTGCTGACAACCACCGCTTTCTTATTGGAGCGTGAACATCATCAGAAATTAACACCCTCAACTTAGAATTGTTGCTTGTCCTCAAGTGACGACTCAATCTACACAGACAAAGAGAAATACATAGCAACTATACTAGAAGCATATATTTCAATTCCTCATACTCAAGTACCTAATTACTATTTTCAAAACATGATTGTAAAATTATTGAGCAAACAGGAACATAATGAGATACCTGGCAATCCAACTATGACAAGCTAGGGGGCATCAACCATCCACAATTATTGGTATTGTCATATGCTACTTATATAGTCCAAATGCCCTCACTAGAAAGAAGTATCTTATACTCACTCAAGAGTACTTACACTTCAGGGACTGAGGAAGTATTCTCACTCTCACAATTGAATTCAAGCATACTGACTAACACCATATGCTTGCCTCTGTAGTCATCTTATGGCTTGGTGATAAACTGGAGATTCACACCAATTCTTCTATTTTTTATAGAAAAACTACGGATTCGGGGATTCGAACGAATCTTTCGATAATCGGTAAAAAACTCTTTATCTATTTTTAGAATTTTCTTTTATGGGTCATATTCCGGATTGGGTTATTCTTTTTGTCTGTATTCCGACGATGAATCATTTCTTCGGACAGAAGAAGATTATGTAAACACTTTAGGACTTATAGGCATGTAACATAGGTTCACGGTGCTTTGGCATGGTATTTTTGGCAAATAATGACTAAAGCTTTCCTTGAACCATGTTTACCAATACTTTTTGCTTTCATAATCCAACAGTTTTAAATCAATCCACCCTTATTCTCCTGTTTTGAACTTTTCTTGTGTGCTTTCTTTCTCTTTTTCAACTGTTCCTTGATTTTTTCAAACTCATTTTTTTGCTACTTTTTCTCAATTTAAGGCACTTTTCTTCTTTTTCTTCACTCGATTTATGCTTTATCATTTCTTTCTTGATTTCCCAACTAGCTGCCTTATTATTATTACTTTACCACAATAAAGGTCACCCTCAACTTAGGCTTTTAGCGTCAAGTGAAGTACACAATATTTATGCCTCAAACCAGGGCCACCAACTGTAGCCACCCTCAACTTAAGCCTTTAGCCTCAATCAAGGTTCACATGTTCAAGGATAGATTAGGGCCAATATCAAGGTATTTCATTAAATAAGGTTAAGTCAGCAAAGTATAAAGAAAGAATTAGGTCATGAGAAGCTTAAGAATTTGGGACAAGGGATTCACTCACTTACTTGGTGGGTCATTTAGGCTAAAAGTGGTTTTACTCAAAGAACAAGGGCCTAAGATCCTTTCCATCTCCACCACATCACCCAAACCAATCTTAGAGTAACAAGGCAAGTTCTAAGTCATACAGAATGCATGAATGCAGCAAAATAAGCTCACAGACACATGGAAATTGCATCCACAATCAAGTATAGACTCACGGGTCATGTTTTCAGTCTCATCTTACCTTCACAGTATCATAACAAACATTGTAATATAATCAAAAATGTATGAATGCATCAATAATCACAACCTCAAAAATTTTGAGGGTACTCAATTTTTCATCAAAAGTCTAAAGAACAGTTGAGAACTATATATATATATGCCAACAGATACCATTACTATGCATTTACAAATTATTTATACTTCCCAAACATGCCGGTTCAACAGAAAATCAAACATCCACAAGGAACAAGAAACACGGCAAGAAAACCTTGGGATCAAAAATAGGGGAAGTTATGGACTTGAGGCTACTTAGACTTCACCTTAATCCATAACTTCCACCACCCACCAAAATATGATACTTTGTCCTCAAAATAAAAACATGAAAGGTACAAAGGGCATACCTTGGGTTGCCTCCCAGGAAGCGCCTGATTTATCGCCGCAGCACGATAGGAAGCTTTTGTGTTTATGCCTCTTCAAGGTCCCAATCTTCCACTGTTTTGATCTCTTCCATGTCACCCATATACCTTTTTACCCTTTGTCCATTAAATTTGAAAGTTTTGCCATCGCTGCTTTCCAACTCGATAGCTCCATGACCAAAAACACACACAACTTTGAAAGGCCCCATCCACTTAGATTTGAGTTTTCTAGGAAACCATCTCAACATAGAGTTTTAAAGCAATACCATGTCTCTCAGAGCAAATTGGCAATCTTCAATTCTGCGATCATGTTGAACTTTCATTCGTTGTTTGCACAAAGCAGAGCTCTCATATTCTTGTAGTCTAAAATCATCAAGCTCGTTTACTTGCATTAACCTAGAGGTTGCCGCTTCATGCCAATCTAGATTCAGCTTCTTCAATGCCCATAATGCCTTGTGTTCTAGTTCAACAGGCAGGTGGCATGCCTCCCCAAACACCAGTTGATACAGAGACATTCTGATGGGAGTTTTAAAGGCAATCCAGTAGGCCCATAAAGCATCATCCACTTCTTTGACCAATCAGTACGATTCACATTCACTGTTTTGGATAAGATTTGCTTGATTTCCCTATTTGATACCTCCACTTGTCCATTAGTTTGGGGATGATACAGGGTTGCCACACGGTGCTTCACACCATACCTTTCAAGGAGAGCTTTGAAAAGTTGATTGCAAAAATGAGAACCTCTATCAATATAATTGCCCAAGGTGTACCTAACCTGGAAAAAATACTTTGGCGAAGAAATCCAGTAACACTCTTAGCCTCATTGTTCGGTAAAGCTATGGCCTCCACCCACTTGGAGACATAATCAACTGCAACCAGAATGTACTTGTTACCGTGAGAGCTAACAAAGGGTCACATAAAATTAATGCTCCAAACATCGAATAGTTCTATGACCAAAATAGGATTTAGAGGGAGCTCGTGCATTCGTGAAACTCCTCCCTCTCTTTGACATCTATCATAAGACTTTACATAATCATGGGTGTCTTGGTGTAAAGACGGCCAGTAGTAGCCACACTGCAACACCTTATAAACCGTTCGAGCTTCACTGTGATGGCCATCCACTAATGAAGAGTGACATGCCTTAAGAATGTTAATAATCTCCACCTCTGGAATACATCTACTGATGATCCCATCCGCACAAATGCGAAACACATGTGGCTCATCCCAGAAGAACTTCTTTCCATCATGCATAAACTTGTGACGTTAATGGGTGTTCAAATCAGGAGATATTATATCACTCGCCTAATAGTTGGCATAATCTACAAACCAAGGTATACGATCATGTGACGCTGCCAAAACTCTTTCTTCAGGAAATGATTCATATGTCCAGCCCATCATCAAACTTTATCATAGCCTCATCTTCCAATCTAGAAAGGTGATTAGCAACCTGGTTTTCTAATCCTTTTCTATCAATCACATCAAAATTGAATTCCTGCAAGAGAAGTACCCCTCTAATCAACCTTGGTTTTGCATCTTTCTTTGCCATCAGATATTTGTGTGTCGCATGGTCTGTATGCACAATCACTTTAGCTCCGAACAAGTATGAATAGAATTTTTCAAATGCAAACACCAATGCCAGCAATTCTTGTTCTGTCACAGTATAATTCTTATGGGCCATATTCAGTGCTTTTGTTGGCATAATAGATCGGATGCAGGACTCTCTCTCTCTTCGTTGCCCCAATACCACACCGAGTGCCACCCCACTCGCATCACACATTAACTCAATTTTTGCTTTATCCACCTCAATTCCTTTACCTGAAACTCTATGACCAAGCACGATGGCTTCTTTGATCATAAATTGACATTTTTTCCAGTTCAACACTCGGTGACTCTCGACACATCTTTCTAATTCGTTACTAAAATGCAATAGACATTCTTCAAAAGATTGACCCACCACACTAAAATTGTCCATGAACACTTCAATAGTGCTTTCTACCATATCAAAGAAAATAGACATCATGCATCTTTGAAAGGTTGCTAGAGCATTACATAATCCAAATGGCATTCTCTTAAATGCAAAGGTACCATATGAACATTTAAAAGTGGTCTTCTTTTCGTCTTCAGGTGTAATGACAATTTGATTATAACCGAAATAACCATCAAGGAAACAATACCAACCCTTCTCTGCAAGTCTATCAAGCATTTGATCCATAAATGGCATGAGGGAAACGCTCTTTCTCAGTGGAAGCATTCAATTTTCGGTAGTCCATGAGGAATTAACTCATTCTTGTCATTCGGCACCATGGTGATACCCCCTTCTTTGGAACACATTGCACTGGATTTACCCACCACTGTCAGCGATTGGGTAGATTACTCCTACATCTAACCATTTGATAAGTTCTTTCCTCACAAACTCTTGCATTGGGGGATTCAATCGCCTTTGATGCACGATACTCAATTTGTAATCCTTCACTAACTGAATTTTATGAGTGCATATCCCCGGGGTATGCCAATAATGTCTGCAATTATCCACCCAATAGCTCTCTTATGCTACTTGAGAACTGAGACTAGTACTTCTGTTTAGGCTTCACTTAAATCTGCTGCAATAATGACAGGTAATGTACTCTTTCCTCCCAAATATGCATATTTCAGAAGCAATGGTAATGCCTTTAACTCTAACTCTGGTGGAACTTCTATAGAGGGTCTTGTAGGTGGCGTCTCCCTGTTGCATAAATCCAACTCCAACTTTGATTGTTGCCTCGGCCCAAATGACACCCCAAGAGCATTTACTGTTTCCTTATAATTAGGAATGTTGTCACCATCGAAGTTCATCAACACAGCTACCAGTTCATCAACACCAAGCCTCAATTCTACCGAGATCTCTGTTTCATCCTCCATATCCGTTGCAATCATTGAGATGACTTGGAACTCAGAGTTACTTCCATCCTGCTGACCTACTTGAAACACCGATGCTTCTTTACCAACCCTGAAAGTAAGTAGACTCTTCTCCATATCGACTAATGCTCGACCTGTGGCTAAGAAAGTCTTCCCAAAATGATCAGAACTGCAAAATCAACTTCACAGTCAAGTATAACAAAATTTGCTGGAAATATAAATTTGTCTACCTTTACCAACACATCATACAGGATCCCCACAGGCTTCTTGACTATTCTGTCTGCCATCAACAATCGTATTTTTGTAAGGACAAGGATCCCCAGACCCAGCTTTCGAAATATGGTGAGAGGCATTAAGTAATGCTAGCCCCCAAATCACATAGTGCTTTAGCAAACACTAGTTCTCCTACCATACATGGTATGGTGAATGCACCCGGGTCCTTGCGCTTCTACACTAATGACTTTGTAGTGATGGTACTATAACACTGAACATTTTTCGAGAGGTCTTGGCTCACATTTCACTTCCTTTTGACTAGGTCTTTCATCCATTTGGCATGTCCCGGCATCCTCTCAAGGACCTCAGCTAAAGAGATATCCACCAACAAATTCTTTAACATCGCCAAAAACTATTCAAACATACCTTCCTTCTTTCTTTCTCCAAGCCTTTGAGGAAAAGGAGGAAGGGGCCTTAAAAGTTTTATACTTCTTGAGTTACTCATCTATGTTTCCTACTTGGGTTTCTTCATTCATCGTCTTCTTGCGATTCCCATTTTTCCCTCTTGCATAGGGGGTTCGCAGCACCTTTTCCATTCCGAGTCATCACTGCCATACAATGCCCTTCATTTTTAGGATTTTGAACCGTATTGCTTGGTAGGGTTCCCTTTTCTTATTGGTTCAATTGTAAAGAAACTTGCCCAAATTTTTGCTTAAGTTGCTTACTTGCCACTGAGTGATACCTTATCTTTTGATTAATACTTGAGATATCTGCTTTCATTCCCTTTTAAGTCTCATCTTGGTGGTCGGCTTGTTTTGACAATTTTTCAAACATATTTTTGATCCTGGAGTTACTTGACCCGGTATCATGATTGTGTGGTGGCACATAAGGACCATAATTATAGCCCTCTATTCTCCCCCATTCTGTGTCTAGCACTTTCTCTCTCTCTCATAATATCCACCCCGGCTATTTGTATACATCCTATCATGGGGGAAGTTCCAACCTTGATTCCTGGAACCTTGCCTCTAATAGTCTGAATTGGACCCTTGGGGGTTGTTTCGAAAACCTGTGCATGGATGCTTACAAAACATGCATCCTCATCAAAGAATGGATCATCATAGACGGGAGCCTTTGAAGGTTGGTGATTGACCGCGTGGATGCTTTCTTGGTTTTGGTTTAAGACCAAGTCCATAATTGTGCGAAGTTGAGCACGTTGCTCCATGATCTCTTCATTTACCTTTGCTTGCTCATTATTGGTACTAACCAAACAAAAAGATTTCATCACACCCCCCTCTCGTTGTCCCCATGCTCGATTTGTTTTAACCACTTGCTCCATTCTTGCGGCTATCAATGCAAAAGATTGGTCTAGGAACATGCCTTTCATAATCATATCAGTGCAAGCTTGATTATTTTCATCAAGTGCCCGATTGAAAATTTCAACCAAGGCATCATCGACAATCTTGTAGTAGGGGACTATTCTCAAGTATTTGGTAAACCTCTTCCATGTCGTGCTAATAGAATCACCTGGCAATTACTCAAAGTTGTTGATTTGGTCCTTCAGCTTCAACTTCATAGATCTTGGGAAATATCTTCTAAGGAATACTTTCTGAAGTTCGGCCCAACTTGTGATCGTACCAAGAGGCAGCTCGGACAACCATACAGCTGCATTGATAGTCAATGATAGTGGAAACACTCTCAAATCCACAGCATCAAGAGAACGATTTTATGTCCCCATGACACTCTTGCAAACAAACACCACATTTTAAAAATGACGATGGGGATCCTCCAAAGGTAGCCCTGTGAATAGCCCTTGATTTTGGAGCATTTGGAGCAATCCACTTGATACCGTGAACTTAGTATCTGCTGGTAAAGGAAGTAGTACTATAGCATAAGTAATATCCATAGCCATAGGGTCCAATTATTATTGATTCCAGCCATAAGCATTTTCATTAAAGTCCCTGAGCTATGGCCTGTTACCCTTTTGTAGTGGATTCTCCTCTCTATCCATATCCTCATTCGTATGCATATCCTCCTCAACCTCAATATCCTCATTCACTGGAGCCATTTTTCTTGGTAGTCGATGGATCTCCAAAT
>JAPFFP010000001.1:13450639-13468887 GCA_026153255.1 Solanum medicagineum
ACTAAATCATGATCCGACAGTGAAAATTGAAAACGAACAAGAAACGCAAATTTTTCCCAAGTTGAACTTATTCAGAACGTATGGGTCCTAACAAAAGGCCACTATGCTAAGTAAAAATATTCAACAATATGTAACAACAAGAAATATCCAGCAATACAACAATGACTGCAGTATGTAAACAGAAATACAATTGCAAGAATTTACAGTAGAGGCGACATAAGTAGAAGCAACACACAGAGTAAAAAGCAACTATATACCAACAAGGAAGAACCAAAAACAACTATGGCAACTGAATGAAAAATAGCAAGGGATTCAAAAGATAACACCTGAAATTCTGGTTTAAAAAAATACTTGAGCATTGCTGAAATTTGTGAAACATCGTCGAAAAATTGATCTTTGTCGGACGTCACCTGCTTACTGGTTGTCGCACGTTTGTCTTGAACTAGAAAATCTCAAAACAAATCAGAATATGATAAAGATCCCATCAAAAACTAGCAGAGTCGGCGCTCCAAAAAGAAAGGCGCCAAAAAAGAGATTGTCGCAAAAAAAGGGCCAAGAAGATCGGCGCCTATAGAATGATCGGAAAGGAGATCATTGAAAACCCTAGCAGGTCGGCAAAGAGATAGCTGGAAAAAAAATCAAAAGAATAAGAAGAGAAGAAGAAGATGAGACTTCCAGACACCATGAGTTTCGCCAGAAAAATTCAAGAAAAGTAGTTTCATAAGAGAAAACTCGTCAAAGAGAAGTGGGAAGATAAGGTCTAAAGCTTGTCATATACTATGTATGTATATTTTGAATTTCTGATCCTAAGTACTGCATGATGTTTTTTTAGCTAGAAGAAGAAGAACAACATATCTAATTCAATTTCACATGTACAGTTTTAAGAGGATGGCATGTACGTAATATTATCCACTAGCGAGGCTGTTTCAGATAGAACATATCTTCCACTAAAGTATATCAATCAAATATTAAAAAGAAATATAATAATTAATATCAAATTGAAAATAATGGAGAGGAGAGCAATAATCTACTGTTGAAAGAAAATAAATAAAATTAGGCTCTGGTGGAACGAAAGGAAGGGATAATTAATTTCTAAATTATTGAAATTTCAAGTTTTAAATTAATTTGATATATATGTTATAGAATCTCCCACTTTTGAAATATTTCAAAAATTATATAAGCCAATAACTTTTATATCTGAAGTAGAGTGTTAAATTAAATTGGAACATTTATCCAAATTAAAACAGGATCTGACCACAATTCGTTGTTGGGTAGCTGCTTTGATGAGGAACAACATGTAATCAAGTACTTTAAATTTCTTAATTTTGGACTGATCAAAATTAATTCTGTGGGGAGACTATAGCAAAAGCTCAAAGCTTTGGCAAAGGAACATAGCAAATGGTCTCTGGGGAGCATTGAAAATGTATTTCAAAGAGAGAAAGAGCTCGGAGAATGAAGTCTCCAGATGAAAATTTCATACTTGAATTCAAACTCTAACTTCGATAAACAAAACCTCTATAAAGTACAAACTGAATAGATTAAATGGTTGACTATATGTATCATCCTTAGACATAAAGTTAGGTGAAATAGGACGAAGAGGGTGACTCCTATATTAAAGAAGTTTCATAGAATTATTAGAGCAAGGAGGAGAAGAGCTCATACTTTCAAAACAAAAAAAATATTGCCTTATATGAATCCACCACCATAGGAGACTAGGTCCCTTGACTATATTACTAATAGAAAGAAAAGTAAATGCTTAAAGTAAAGAACATTGATATTTTTATGTGGAAGCTTCCTTACTCAAGGGAAGAAAGAATCATAACTAGTTGCACAGGATTTCTCCAATAACTTCAGTAACAACAAGCCATCTTTCATATTACAAACTCTTGCAACCTAAAAATTATATAAACCTCTTAATCTCATTCCCTTTATAACACCTCCAATACAGGATATAAAGCAATAACACAATTACTATATTAACTAACTCTGGTTAACATAGACTCAAGTACTCACACACGAATAACTTCAGCCTCGAGATCAACTCACATGAGTTTACAACTGAACGATCTATGATCTTTATAACATAAATATCGATCTTATAATATGAGACAACAATACATAATACTGAAAATACAACTAAAGAGTCTACAATACTTGATCAGATCCCTTATTGAAGTTGAACAGTTTTCTAAATTAAGAATGACTTTTGCTTTTGATATTCTGATTTTTGAAAATTGGATGTTTCTTGTCAACATGTTTTCTTCATAAAAGAGACAAAAAATTAGGAGCAATGCGATCGGTTGATGTTTGTTGACCTTTTTACATTGCTATTGCAAGGCTTACCAACCACTGCAGTTGTTACAGCTTTATAGTTGTACCCCATTGACATATTTGGTAGCAAGAGCTCTAAGGATTAGGTCCTACCATTAGGTCCCTTTGCAAAGTATTTTGTTAAATTATCAAAATTCATAATACAATCACATAATATTTTTTTCCTTTCTGATGATGAAGAATTATTATTCCCTCTCCGACCATGTTTCCCCTATCTCAAGAACAAACTATTTGCCCTATCACTATGTTTTTCTTTGTCTCAAGGACTAGATCCATGATATGAACTAGTCTACCTATTATCAATATATATTTTTGTCTTAAACAAAACAGTAATAATAGAAAATCATGCATGATCAGAATGATCAGATACATTCTAAATAAATTCATGGCCAAATGGACAACACTAAACATGAATAGACAGGCAAAAAGAAGGAGATAAGAAGCATAGTAGGTACAAAATAAGTGGATTCATAATTCAAAAAAGGTTATACATCACAAGCACTATATAATAAAAATACAAACAAAAACAACCACCTCCATAATAGACATTACTTACAGAAGAGAAGAAGTTAAACAAAAAAGAAATAGGGACATAAAAAAGCCTAGGAGGAGAGGATTTAGAGACTAAAGGACAAACAACACATGTTCATTTTCAAAAGCATGAACATTTAGCAATTTCTTAGTTAGGTCTTTTACTTCAGCAAAGCTCTTATTCTCAGCAGATAAAGAACTAACTTGCGCTTTCAACTCTACATTTTTCTTCAGAAGAGCTTCATTACTACCTAATTCCTAAGTCATATTATATTGCACTATTGCTTTCAACTTAGCAATTTCAGTATCACCTCTTGCCAATGCAACTATTATATCCCCAAGGTATCATTTCAATTTTTCTTATTGCTTCAAAAGGTCTGACATATGTGCCTTTTCTTTGTTTCTAGTTCTTCCTTTAATACACTCATATTCAATGAGGGTGCTGGAAGAGAAAGCTTGCTTTATCGCCCTTATTCTCCTCTTGCTTAACTTAATCTTGAAATGGGAAAATACATGGTTCAAGGTAGTCATAAGTCAATGATAATATTGGACATTTGAAAGGTGAAGTCAATATGAATCACCACCTCGTCAACTTTGTTCCTCTTTCTTGTTGACTGAAATTTTTGGATTGAACACTCTTCCATTTAACATCTTTTGGGTCTTCAAAATGTTGACATGCTCTACCCTTGTCAAAGCTTTCTCAACCTTTTCAATCTTACATATTTAAGTGGTTGAACATGATCTGTCAGCTGCAATTGGTTCAACAACACATTTCCAATATAACCATGCCAACTAAAGCGGCCTACTCTATCGCAGTAAGGGCTTAAGCGATCGAAGTGACCTAACCTGCTTCCATCTAAAAGGGCTCTCGGTCATCTATGTCGTCTTTTTCAGAACTATGATTCTTTTGTTTGTTCATTCTTAAGTTGTGTACTCCCTCCCTTTATAAGTTTAGTAGTAATTGTCTCCCTTTTGACCTTGTCAACCACAATAGGCATTCCATCCGAGGAATGGTTGGGGTGAAGAAACAGGTACCTTAATTCTAGATTTTTCTCATGCTTGGAAAGGTTTGATCGTAGTCTCTACTTGTCTCAGTCAAACTCTTTATCACCAAGTCTTTTACGATAGTTAGAATATTTAAACCATTTTCATATTCTTTTGGCAAACCCCTTTAGAAAATATTTTTAACATCATAGAATTAGTTGAATCTAGTAAAGATCTAAAGATGACTAATTCTGTTAATAATTCATGTTTAATGAACTCACGAGTAGATTGAGACTTTGAGTGAGTAGAGGCTATTGGACAATGAGGGGATACAAGATTTAACTCTAAAATGGGAGTATAAGGCTTTACTTTGATTTCAATTAGAGGTGTTTGCTCAGGAAGAGGAGCTAATAGAAAGATAACTTTTTCTGTAGTAGGTGTTTTGATATTTGGATGTGCAGAAAAAGGATTTACTAAGGTGGAGGGTGTTTCGGTTTGGGAAAAACTAGGAACTTCATGTATATCTTTTGGTACGGATTTGTTAGGAGATGAAGGCTAAGATACTTTTGGCTAAATGTACTTTTTCTTGCTTTTATTTTAGAGAATTTTAGGCAAGGTCAATAAGGATGTTGAAGGGCTTCAGAAAAGAGAAGTGAAAAGAATAAAGAAGAGAGATAGAGTTTAATATAAAATAAGAAGGATGAACAGACATGCTTGGACCCTGACATGTTGTATCTCTTGAGTTTTTAAAGTGATGTGATAACGGTTTAGAAAAAAGATGAGTGACATGTGAAAAAATGAAACATTTCTCAAAAGTATATTAAAAGTAGTGAATTTAGATGCTAACCTTTTAGAGTGGATCAATTTCCTCTGCTGAATTATTGAGAGTCACTTGCTACGATTTGTCCTATTGACCCCTTTTCTTTATCCGATCTTGTAATATTCAGACATTTTAACATTGAAATTTTATATAATTAAAAGTAGTGAAATATGAAGAATTACTATTCCCTCTCTCACCATGCTTCCCCCTATCTTAAGGACAAACTATTTGCCCTATCACCATGTTTTTTCTTTGTCTGAAGGACCATATAAGTGATATAAACTAGTCTAGCTATTATCAATATATTTTTTTTATCTTAGACATCATAAAAAAGTAATAACTATAAACCATGCAAGATCAGAATAATCAGATACATTCTGAATAAATTCATGGCCAACTGGACAACATTAAACATGAATAGACAAGAAAAAAAGAGGAGATAAGAAGCATAAATAGGTACAAAACAAGTGGATTCATAATTCAAACAAGGTTATATATCACAAACGATGCATAAACAAATACAAAAGAGAACAACCACCGCCATAATAGGCACCACATACAGAAGAGAAGGAGTTTAAAAAAAAAAAGAACAGGGAGATAAAAGAACATAGAAGGAGGGGACTGAGAGGCTAGAGAATGAAGGGCCAACACCACACTTTCATTTTCAAAAGCAAGAGTGTTTAGCAATTTCTTAGTTAGGTATGTTACTTTAGCAAGACTCTTGTTTTGAACAGATAAGGAACCAACTTGCGCGTTTCAACTCTACATTTTTCTTCAATCCATCTTTGTCCAGCCAACTCATAACAAAATGTTAGAACAAGGCTGATGTGGGCCTTGTCTAACGAATGACGACTTTCGATTCTTCACTTCAAGGAGTAGAGTCGTTGCCCAAGAAGAGCTTCATTACTACATGATTCCTAAGTCATATCATATTGTACTGTTGCTTTCAACTTAGCAATTTAAACATCACCGCCTGCCAATGCTACTGTCATATCCTCAAGGTATTATTTCAATTTTTCCTATCACTTCAAAGAGTCTGATATATATGACTTTTCTTTGTTTCTAGTTCTCCCTTTGATACACTCACATTCAATGAGGGTGCTTGAAGAGAAAGCTAATTGCTTTATCACATTCAATGTCGGTTTGCAAATTGAGCATTACCAATGATATTTTCGTTCATCAATCTACCTACATAGAAAAAGTGTTGAAAAGATTTTATAAGAATGGAGTACATCCATTGAGTACTCTGATGGTTGTTTGATCATTTGATGTGAATAATGATCTATTTCAACCTCAAGAAAAGAATGAGAAAATTCTTAGTCCTGAAATACCATATCTTAGTGCAATTGGTGCACTAATGTATCTCTGTAACACTTCAAGGCCTGATATTGCATTTTCAGTTAATTTGTTGGAAAGGTATAGTTCTGCTCCTGCTAGGAGATATTGGAATAGGATCATACACATATTATGATATTTGAAAGGAACTGTCGATATGAGTTTACTTTATTCTAATGATTGCAACCCCGATCTTGTTGGTTATGTTGATGTAGGGTACTTATCTGACCCACACAAAGTTCGATCTTAAATAGGCTATGTATTCCTATGTTGGGGGTACTTCAATATCTTGGAGATCTACAAAGTAGTCTATTGCGGCCACTTTATCAAATCATGTTGAGATCATAGCTATTCATGAAGCAAGTTAAGAATGTGTGTGGTTGATGTCCAGGTACATCTCATTCAAGAGAAATGTGGCTTGAAATGCGATAAAGTACCCACAGTTGTATATGAAGATAATGTTGCATGCATAGCACAACTAAAGGGGGGGATTCATAAAAAGGAGATAGAACGAAACACATTTTGCAAAACTTTTCTATGCACGTGAGCTCCAAAATAATAGTGATATAAATGTGCAACAGATTCATTCGAGTGACAATATCGCTGATTTATTCACCAAGTCTCTGCCAACTACAACTTTCAAATAGATGGTACACAAGATTGGGACGTGAAGATTCAAGTCTTTGGACTGATATTCTCATTAGGGGGAGTTAATACACGGTGTACTCTGAAGATTCAAGTCTTTGGACTGATATTCTCATTAGGGGGAGTTAATACGCGATGTACTCTTTCCTTTTAAGATTTTTAATGAGGTATCTAAAATGCGTATTATTAGA
This sequence comes from Solanum medicagineum, assembly GCA_026153255.1. Taxonomy (NCBI): domain Eukaryota; kingdom Viridiplantae; phylum Streptophyta; class Magnoliopsida; order Solanales; family Solanaceae; genus Solanum; species Solanum medicagineum. Next base: position 13,457,477 of record JAPFFP010000001.1, read on the forward strand.
TATGTGCTCTTTTTCCTTCACTGGAATTTTTTTGGCACTAGGTTTTATCTAGTAAGGTTTTAACGAGATACTTAATCTAGCTAATAAACATTCAAGGGAGAGTGTTATAAACATATTTTGTAGTGAACGTCTATTATGTGGATTCTTTTAAGAGTTATGAATCCTACTTGAAAATCAAAACAGTTTCTTACTTGGAGACCAAGTCAGTTTTTCCCTATAAATATAAGTGTTTTCTTCATTGTAAAATACACCAAAATATTATTCAAGAGCAATAAGAAATCTTCTCTCTATTTTCTTCTTCTTTTACTTTATACTTTCATAACAGTTAACCTATATATTACTTAAAAATATTTTCTGTGTAGCCTAAATTTAAAAGTTAAATTAGTAAAATGCCCTTTTAATTATTTTTCTAAATATTACATTTAATTTTTATCTTTCAAAGAACTGTAAATAGACATAACCTTTCATCACACCTATTTGCAAGGGACTTCCTCTATCAAACAATTGCCTCGAAAAAAATGTACACACACGCACGCGCACACGCACACACACGTGCACACACACACATACACACATACACACACACACACACACACATATATATATATATATATATATATTAATGATGCTATAATTTCAAGAATTCTCATGCGTAATTTGATTAGAAAGATGAAGCCGAACAATGAGTGATGATGCAAATACAGGAAAGACATCTCTTAGCATGTTATAATTTTGTTAGCTTGGTCCAGACAACTTTTTGATCCTCTATGGGACAAAAACTTAGAAAAATTATTGGATGTGAGGAAAAAAATCTTCCTTTGCTAGTTGAAGAGTAATAGAAGTTGCATATAACATGTAAAGATATTGTTAAATGGCGCAAAACAGGCTTGATTTAAAATAAACATCATGACAACATGCTAAAATTGTATGAGGTGATAGTTTATGTAAGATGTATGAATATTGGAATCATATGCACCTGATCAGTAAATCCAGTCAACTGGAAATTATTTCTATTTTAAGGCTCTTAATCAAGACGAAGTTGTACATCAGGGTGTAACATTTTCTTTGTTAGGTATCAAAAGTGTTGAGGTAAATGGAGTTTTGATGGTGGATACAGGATCATTAAACATGTTGATTAGTCAAGTCCTTCATTGCACTGTCTCAGAGAGGAGAAGACTAGATGCCACAGGATCTGAAATGGATAGAGTACTTGTTGATAAGGTCGCAACATTAAAAGTAAGAAGTCAATTCAGAAACTATAGGGAATAAAAGAGTTGGTATGAAGAAGGAGTTTGAAAAGTTGAAGAACTCTACTACTGCAAAAGATGGAAAACAAGGAGGTTGCTTGATAAAGAACTTTGGTGTGAAGAGGGAGTTGGAAAAGTTGAAGAACTCTACTACTGCAAAAGATGGAAAACAAGGAGGTTGACTTGATGAAGAACTATGGTGTGAAGAGGGAGTTGGAAAAGCTGAAAAAACTCTACTACTGCAAAAGATAGAAAACAAGGAGGTTGACTTTATGAAGAACTCTTCAGCAACTTGATTAAACAGGGCTAAAAAGATTCAGTGTAATCCACCTAGACAAAAAGCAAAAAAAAGTCTATGAAGTCTAGAATCTTGAGAGCAAATTAGAAGGTGTGTTTCATTGCCAAGCTACGTCCAAGAAGTTATTTAATTCTTTCTTGTTGAGTTGTGTTGTCTTACTTAGCTCAGTGATCTATAAACTGAGATTAGGTATATTCTTCAAGTTAGGGGTAACTCGAAGACTTGGAAACATAAATCTTGGGAGGTTTGTCTGTAGTTAGGAGTTGTTTGAAGTTCGTTGTTGCTTAGATTACTAGGAATTGTAATCTTTTGTTAAGGATCATTTTGATTTAGTGAGATTGGGAAAATTTCTTGTAGGGATACAAGTCGTGGTTTTTTTACCTTTTGTGAGTCGGGTGTTTCCATGTAAAAATTTTGTGTTCTCATCTGTTTTTACTTTTTCGAAACATTTCTACATATTTGGTCCTTCGATTAGGCAAATTCATAGGTTATGCAAATCTCACAATTTGTATTAGAGCATGTTTTCTTATTAAAGGCAAACACCTAAGAATTGATCATGATGAATATTGCACCCCCTCTTGGATATCTAGAAGGACAATCAATTGTGAGGCCACCATTCTTCAATGGAACTCATTTCAAATGGTGGAAAGCAAGGATGGAAGACTTCATCCAAAGTAAAGATTATGAACCATAGGACATAATCACTACGGGACCTACTATTCCAACGAAAATCGTGGAAGGCAAACAAGTTCCAAAGGAAAAAGGGAATTCACTGCTAATGACCTTGTAGCATTAAGGAAAAATATTGAAGCCAAAAAAATTTTGGTCTGTGGACTGGGACTCGATGAGTATAACAAGACATCAAACTGCACTATTGCTAAGAAAAATTGGAATGCTCTGACTATTGCACATGAGGATCAGATGGCCTCTTTAGCAAAGAATTTCAAGAAATTTCCCAAGAAAGAGAAAGGGAGTGACTATAGAGAAATAGGTAGCAAAAAGTGGTCTGATGACTCAGAATACAGAAAAGATCCTGAAGACAAAGATCAATCAGGATGCTACAAGTGTGGAAAAACTAATCATCATATCAAACAATGTACACAATGGAAAATTGAGTGGAGAAAAAAAAGTGCTGAGGAAAAATTAAAAGACAAAGCTGCGAAGCAAAAGGAGAAAAAGGAGTATGCTATGATAGCTACTTGGGGCTTAGGATTCAAGGAATCGAACACCGAAAACCTTGATAAGATTGCATTCATGGCTGCTGAAGATTCAGATCTTGAAGATGATGATAAATCTGAGGTAAATACTCTTGAACTAAAAGAAAGAGTAAAATGAGTGACAAACATCAAAAGGTTGAAACTGAGTTGAAAGAGTGCAAAATTGATTTCTTTGGTGAAAAAGAAAAGGTTAAAAAATTGACTTAGGAAATTTTCAACCTAAAAATGGATCTAGAAAGGGCAAATAGATGGGCCTTGTCTTCAAGAATAGTGAACCATCTAGGAAGTAGGACTCATAGTGAGAAAGCTGGAATAGGATTCTGTCAAGAGAATGTCATTGTCACTGACTTTGTCACTACTGCTGACTTGTGTTATCTTTGTGAAAAGATTGGACATCCCACTACTGAGTGTCCAATTGCAAAAATTGTCTGAACTAGGAACACGAGCCTTCTAAATAAAAAGTAGACTAAAAATGATAAAGGAAACAGGTCAAAGAATGTGTTGCCAAGCTAGGCAAGAAGGGATCTTATTCATCCTTTTTACAATGGGAAGGGACCCAAACTAGTCTGGGTTCCTAAAACTAACCCTTGAATTGTTTTGCACACTGTAATGAAAGGAAGAAAGCATTGGTACAAGGATAGTGCTTTCTCAAGGCATATGACTGGGGATAAATTCAAATTCCTTTCACTAGCACCATTCAAAGGGGGAAATGTTTCCTTCAGAGATTTTAAAAAAATTTCTGTTGAAGTTGGAAAGATTAGAAGAAGTGAATCAAGGGCCTTGGAAGAGGTTGTAGGGTTAAAAAACTGTACACAAAAGAGATAGCTCTGATTGCCAAAATGCATAAAAATGTGTACAAGGCTGACATCATGGGAATGCCAGGTACATAACATAAATGCTTAAGTGATAGTACTAATGATCCTTTACTTTGACAAAAAAGACTTTGACATGCAAGTCTAAAGCAACTAGATACTCTGGCGTCAAGGGAAATGATTATAGGGCAGCCTAAAACTAAGTTCAAAGACAACAAAGTATGCAGCGCATGTGTTAGGGGGAAGCAAGTAAGATTATCCTTCAAGTCAAAGAACAAGGTAAGCACTACCAAGTGTCTGGAATTGGTTCATATCGACTTATGTAGGCCCATGAGGGTAAAAGTAGGGGTGGTAAAAGGATGACTATGAGCTGAAGCACAGGACAGAGCAACAAGCAATGCTACCTGGTTCATCTACAGGACAACCGGAGAGCTCACAGTCAGGGGGAACTATAAGTTCTGAAACTCAGTCTGTTAATTCGGGATGTATCCAAATTAGAATCTATAGAAGTTGAACAAACTCAAGAATTTGCTAAGCTGATGAATGGAGAATTTGAGATGAGCATGGTGGGGAACTCAAGAGGATTTACAGGTATCTCAAGGGAATTTCAGAATTGAGACTTTGTTACTCTAAAGGTAGTAGTTTCAACCTTGTAAGGTATATTGATGATGACTATGCTCGTTATTTAGTGGACATAAAAGTACTTCAGGTATGGCTCACTTCCCTGGAACATATTTGGTTTCCTGGTCCATTAAGAAACAGCTCTGTAGCCTTGTCAACTACTGAGGCTAAAAATGTGGCACCTGGATCATGTTGTTCTTAGTTGCTTTGGATTAAGCAACAACTGCTGGATTTTGGTGTAGATGTTGGTTACATTCCTATTATTTGTTATAATACCAGTGCTACTAATATTGCTAAGAATTTTGTTCAGCATAAAAGAACTAAACATGTTGATATAAAACACCATTTTCTTCGTGACAATATGGAAAAAAGTCATGTTTCAATGTTATTTTATCCTATTGGGAATCAAATTGTTGACATCTTTATTAAACCTCTAGGTAGGGAACACTTTGAAAAAATCAGATTAAACTTGGGGATGATTAAGATTGCATAAACTCCCCTCGATGATTGGCTAGAAAATCAGGTTTTGTACTAACATCTAAAATAAGTTCTGATTTCAGTTGTCACATGTAGTGCATCCCAAAATCCAGAAAAATGGACTAAGTCTACATTGATATGTATTACAGTGTGCAGATTATTAGCCCAGTGCAGAGGCTGAGGGAAAGGTGAAAATAAATCAGGTAATAATTATTTTGTGTCTAACATAATGATTGATAAATGAATCAGGTACCCTAACCTGTTCCTTCTCTTCCATAAGCAATGATCATTTTTTCTACCTAAAATCTACATGTCCTTTCATACTTCATTCACTTTCAAAAGCACTCCCTCATTCGGGGCCGAGTCATTATAGGGTTTAGAGGGGGGGGCGGGTCTAACATGGATATTCTTCTTTCTAAATTAGAATTTCAAGGGTGGTCTGACCTGCTTATCTTAGGTAACAATCTAAGAAAATTCGCTAAGTCGAGATGTATGAGCTTTATGGGAGGGGAATGGTGCGTGATTCTGTTTTCATCACTACTGTTCGGGGTAAGTCTGTTAATCTTGATGCTCTAGACATTGGAAGAATTTTGGGAATTCCTAATGAGGGTTGGGATCATTATGTCCGACACAAATGATCTGCCTTTTGCTCTTGAAATTTCACTCAAGTTCTCAGGTCATCCTACCTTGGCTCACCATAGGCATGTGTTGCACAGAGAAATATCCTCTCTTCATAGGTTGTATTTAATGTGGTGCACAAGGTCCACATTTCTCGAAAGGAAAGAAGGTTTGAGGCCAGTTTCTTTGATCTAACTTTGATGGAATTGTTAGGTACAGACGTTCTTATCAATCTTCCTAGCCTAGTTCTTAAACATATGCAATGTGTCCTTATCTAGGATAAAAATGGGCATTCCCTCTCATATGGCTAGTGGTTCTCTCAGCTCTTTAAGGCATATTTTGTTCCTTTCCAAGTTTAGATCATGCAAACGACTAAGGATGTGTTTGGACAGATGAACCACGCTGCTTGACCTATTTTTATGCAGCATGCCGGCACCCCTCTTCATAAACTTCAACTTGCTTTGGATGTCAAGACTATAAAATTAGCCATCGCATATCAGGACTTTGCACAGGAGTAAAGTGGCCTGCTTTCTTGGATCTCTGACCTAGAGGATGTTCTGCACAAGGAACATGTTGCTTATGCTGACATTGTTCATAACCTATCCTTGTTGATTCCCTCTAATGCCCCTTCTACCTGACCTATTCCTTTGATCTATTTCTGGTTTTTGGGTAACTGCTCATGTTATTAGTAACTCTGTCAAGATGCTTAACTTTTGTTTCTAGTTAATTTTCTTTTCTAACCTGCCTTTTGTATGTTGATCTCAATGTAATTTTTCTATCTTTAATGTATACAAGTATTTCTTGTTCTACTCTGTGTTATTGGTGATAACTGTGTGTGGCCTTGACTTATGCGTACTTATCTCTTGGTATGATTGTTATAAAGCTTGGTTTTTTTATGATTCCAAAAAGGGGAAGTTATATTTGAGGTGTGCAATATTTATAACCCTTGTTTAACCTGTTTCATTCTTGAGGTTCCTTCTTAGTAGTTGCAGGCGAGATAGATGGATGCTGATACTCAGGAAGTTTGTCATCACAAAAAAAGGGGAATATGTTGAGGTAAATGGAGTTTGGATGATGGACACAGGATCATGAAACATGTTGATTAGTTAGGTCCTTCATTGCACTGTCTTAGAGAGGAGAAGACTAGATGCCATAAGATGCAAAATGGATAGAGTACTTGGAAATAAGGTCGCAACATTAAAGTAGGAAGTCAGTTGAGAAATTACAGGGAATAAAAGAGTTGGTGTGAAGAAGGAGTTCGATAAGTTAAAGAACTCTACTACTGCAAAAGATGAAAAACAAGGAGGTTGATTTGATGAAGAATTCTGGTGTGAAGATGGAGTTGGAAAAGCTGAAGAACTCTACTACTGCAAAAGATGAAAAACAAGGAGGTTGACTTGATGAAGAACTCTAGTGTGAAGAGCGAGTTGGAAAAGCTGAAGAACTCTACTACTACAAAAGAGGGAAAACAAGGAGGTTGACTTAATGAAGAACTCTTCAATAACTTAATTAAAAAGCGCTAAAAAGATTTAGTGTAATCCACCTAGACAAAAAGCATAAAAGGGTCTGTGAAGTCTAGAGTCTTGAGAGCAAATTAGTAGGTGTGTTTCATTGTTTAGCTACGTCCAGGAAGTTATTTAATTCTTTCTTGTCGAGTCGTGTTGTCTTACTTAGCTCAGTGATCTATAAACTGAGATTAGGTATATTCTTCAAGTTGGGGGCAACTCGAAGACTTGGGAACATAAACCTTGGGAGATTTGTGTATAGTTACGAGTTGTTTGAAGTTCGTTGTTGCTTAGATTACTAGGAATTGTAATCTTTTGTTGAGTCTTACTTTGATTTAGTGACATTGGGGAAAATTCTTGTAGGGGTACACGTGGTGGTTTTTCACCTTTTGTGAGCCGGGTGTTTCCACGTAAAAATTTTGTGCTCTCATTTGTTTTTACTTTTTGAAAACACGTCTGCAAACTTGGTTGTTCGATTAGGCAAATCCGTAGGCTGTGCAAATCTAATAAAAAGCAGTAGAGGAAGAAAATAAATTGTTATTACTCAGTTGCCAGATAAATTTTTTTATGTCTTTCTTGTTAATTGAGGTGTCTTTGATTAAACTCAATCTCTAAGGTCATCGAAGAGATAAACTCTCATAGTTTTTCATTGTTGGTTACTGATATAAGTTTTCGGTCTGACATTACCAAATTTATGAATGGGATTAGTCAAATGATACGAAGAACCATTATTGGTCCAATTGTCCTGCTAGAACATGACCTTGAATAGATAATTCAAAAGATAGTAGTATTCCTTTTGTTTCTATACGATGCAAGACTAGAATTTTTAGGTGCAATGACTTTGGATATGGGATTTTGCTTCCCTGAGATATTTAGCAATAAGAAAACTAGACCAAATACAAGGTTCAATCTTAGTCTCCAATCGTTTCTTGGCTGAGAAAGTTTAACAAATGTCAATGAGGCCCTTAAAATCAAGACCTCCTTCTTAGTAGCGAAAGGACACATATTATTCTAAGAGGATCAATGGTAGTTATTCTTTCCATCTTTCGGCGCCCTTAAAAATTTTTGCAAATTTTATTACTAATTCAATATTAACAATTACAAGAGGCATTAAAGAAGAAAATATATGGAGGGTCTGAAACTGGGGACAAATTTTCTTTTTATCGATCATAATAGATTGAGCAACTAAGACAATTAAAAGAAAAAGCATCCGGTTTATATTCAGTCTTTTTATGAGTTAAAAAAAAAAAACTTTTTATTCTTATTAATCTCCTGGCAAGAAGCCTTCTAACACCATTTCAATAGTGTCATAATCAGTTTTATAGAGTATTTATCACTAGAGGCGAACACGACAATATCATCAGCATAGCTAAGATAATTTAATAGGAGAGCAATTTTTATGTATAGAGAAACCAACATACCATTAGAATGCATATAATTTAAGGCCCTACTAAAAATAATGAAAAAATCAATGGATAAGGTCAGTTCAAAAAATCTACTGAAAACTGATCCGTTTGTAATTTTTGTGAAAAAAACATTTAATAAAAAACGGATGTCCCTTGATTCTTTTCTGCGCTAAATTATAGATTTTTAATTTTTTCTTTTAATGAAAATCAGCGATCCCTCATTCTTTTATTTTATAAAAATTGACGAACAAGGTCAGATTGAAGTGCAAACTACAATTGAAGAGCATAAATAAAAATGATGAAAATTATTTTGTTAAAGAACATGTGTCATCGAATGGTAGAATTATCTAGGGTCATAAGAAATACTCCATCTATTCATTTTATATGAGTTAGTTTGACTTGACATGGAATATAAAAAAGGAAAAAAGACTTTTGAAATGTATAGTCTAAAATGAGTGACAGATGTTTATGTGATCATAAATCATTTCAATTTTAAAATGTATAATCTAAAATAAGTGATAAATGTTTATGTGACTGTAAATCATTTCATTAAACGTAAAATGAATATTATAAAATTAGATCATTTATAATCTATATCTATCTCGTTATATATAACCCTAAAAGCATGAAATCTTTTGGATGATATGATGCTGTAAAATACTATTTAAACTGACAAAGTATGAAATTTAAACTCACAGGAAATTAAAGTAAAAAAGGTAGATTAGTACCAATCTTCAATTTTTCCATGGGCTAGTAGTTCGGCTAGTCTAGCTAGCTATAGAATAATTGTAATATACTTCTTAGTATTAGCTCTATTATATCCATTAGAGGAAGTTAGGAATTTATCTCTGACTAATACCAACTCCGTAGTAAATACTTATACAATACATGATTGATTTACTGTGATTATCATATATTGTTTTGATCAAGGGATTATAATCCCAACAGATATTGGAAAGAATAAGAGAAAATTATAAAATTTACTTTGATTACTAAATCCCTATGAGAGCATGGCTTTTTTTTACTATAAGTGAAGGTGATATAAACAACATCACTTAAATGCTCAGCCCCAACCACCTGGGAGGATATATATAGTACATTTACAACATATCACTTATAATTGTACAATATTAGCACATACCAAACATGCTAATTGTGTTCACTATAAGGCAGATAAAAGCAAGCTTAGTGATTAATTAAAAAGCCACAGCAGCAGTCGATGATTTTCTCTTAGATGAGAAATATTCCACACCATGATACATCTGGACAGCTTCATAACTGTTAATATTACAAACTCTTTCTTCACTTGGATGCAACTGAATAACATGCGGTTTTTGGGGATAGTATTTATAAAGAGAAGAAGGAGCTGGAGTATTTGGCCTCAAGTGTTCTGACCCATGATAAGCCCTTGCATTTCTATTGCCCCATACTTCATCAATAAGATCAAACCCTTCTTTGCCTATCTTGGCTAGCACCTGCTCTTTCCTATGTGCCATTTTCTCTATTTCTTTTTTTGGGTGTGTGTGCCAGTAGAGGAAAGGTGTATAGATATAGTAGAGAGAGAGAAGTAGTTTGTGTTTGTTTGGATAGTATGGCTAAAGAGCCCTTTATATAGGCACTAGTTCCACAATCATGATAACAAGGAAAAGGATGGCAGAAAAGGTATTGTGTCTAAGGTGTGTTTGGTATTTCAGTTTTGTCATTGTGGTTGATCCAAATATTTTTTAACAATATTTTTTTAAAAATTAATATATTTATCCACTTTTTTTTCGTGTTAATAGAGAAAATAATAAGTGATATGAACTGTCTCTTTCACACTCCCTCAATCCAATTTCATAATATTTGCTTAGATTATAAATAAAGTTTTTTAAGTAATTCTTTTTTTATTTTTATATATTTGTATAGGATAAATTATCTAATTGCATCTGTTGAAGTGTGATTCTTTCTAAATCTTGCTAATACGGAATAATCATAGGGGAACACTTATGGAACACCAAAAAATAAATTAAAAAACAATTAGTAATTTTTCAGAAAAAGATATTTTCTTCAAAAATACTTGTTACAACAAACGTGCCCTAAATTAATTGCCCCCCTTTTCCCCCAACTTGTGGTGATCCTCTACAATATATAGCTAGTTATTATTACAACTTTTTAAAATAAATTTAAAAAGTAAAAAGGCAGTGTGCAGGTGGCTGATTTTTGTATTTGGTGGTAATGAAGTAAATACACTTGGAAACGTATAAAGTGGTCATTAGATTTATATTCTTTTGATATATATGACTCTTCACCCTTAAGCAAAAGAGTTCTCAAATATTTTTGAAACTCTCGGGGTCATTTTTTCTGTTCTTTTTTTAAAAATTTTTTAATCGTTTAAAATTCTTTTTTTAAAAATCTCATGTCATTTATAACTTGTCAGCACTAACAGTTCATGCCCTTAACCACTTTTGCAGCTTAGGAGTCGCTTTAAGCGCAAGGGCTTTTGGGCTTGGCTGCTTTTGCAGCAGTCAAATTGCTTTAATGGTGCTGCTTAAGTGACTATTTTACCAGTTTTGCGATTGTGTTAAGATATTTATTTGTATTTTTCAGATTTTTTAAGTTTGAATTATAATCGGAGAAATTATTTGTATGTTCAAGGATTAAGGATCTAGAGTACGATTAGAGGCTTTTTGCTTTTATGGATTAGAGGTTCGGATTTTGTGCTGCCCTCCGTCAGTGTTCGACAATGTTTTTGAGGGTCACTTTTACTTTAGTATTGTGCGCGGGCGTTCCTTCTGAAATTATGGCTCAGTTTGTGTATAGATTCTAGATTTTGTACTTTACACCTGCGTACATGCCTCTATTGCTCATGTTCGACTTTTGTTGTATCATTTTCTAGCTTCTCCATTTATATTTACTATTCTTACTAAGTCGGCTTCCTATGCCTATTGAGTACCTTTTTTTCGTACTCATACTACACTCTGCATCTGCTCCATGATGCAGGTCCCAACATGACCCGATGTCATTCTTTTATCTAGCTGATAGCAGTCATTTCTAGAGACTTGGGTGAGCATTGACTATTGTTGGATCATTTTGACTCCATCTACACTTGTGGCCCGTCTTTTGCTTTCTGAGATTAGCCTTGTATTTGTATATATTTATATATTATTTTGACCCAATTAGGGGATATATCTTTTATCCTAGTAGCTTTGTACACGTGGTGATTCCCCCCCT
>JAPFFP010000001.1:13476874-13511116 GCA_026153255.1 Solanum medicagineum
CACTTCACTTGCCTATCCAATATCTCAACCGGGACTTCCTCACAAGACAAATTCTCCTCAACCTCAACACCTTCCAAAGATACAATGGTACTAGGATCACCAATCAATTTCCTCAATATGGACACATAGAAAATTGGGTGAATAGAACTCAAATCCAGAGGCAAATCCAATCTACAGGCCACATTCCCAATCCGCTCCACAATCTCATAAGGGGCTATATACAGGGGACTCAACGTACCCTTCTTACCAAAATGCATTTCACACTTCATGGATGAGACCTTCACATACACCCAATCACCAACATGAAACTCAAAATCCCTCTTCCTAATATTCGAGTAAGACTTTTGGGACTTTGAGCCATTTTCAACCTTTCCCTAATCAACTTCATCTTCTCCATAGCCTCCAAAATAAATCTGGGCCAATCAAAGCCATCTCTCCCAGCTCAAACCACCTCACCGGAGATCTACAACTCCTATCACACAAAGCCTTGAATGGAGCCATACCAATGCTAGCATGAAATCTATTGTTATAAGTAAACTCGATGAGTGGTAGGTGATTCTCTCAATTTCCCTTGAGTTCCAACAAACAAGCCCTCGAAATTTCCTCCAAAGTCTGGATTATTCTTCGGCTTATCCATCGATTTGACGATGAAAAATGGTACTTAACTTCACCTTGGTGCCAAGTCCACTTAGAAACGATCTTCAAAAGTGAGAAGTAAATTGGGTGCCACGATCCGATATGATAGACCTAGGACACCATGCAACCTTACCAACTCTTGGATATACAATCTTGCATAATGTTTGGCATTGAAGACAGTCTTAACCGATAGGAAATGAGCCGATTTAGTCATCCGATCAGTAATAACTCACATTGAATCTAACTGCTTTCGGGTCTGAGGCAACCCAACTACAAAAATCCATGTTCACATCTTTTCACTTCCAAGTAGGAATCTCAATATCTTAGTTAAACCACTAGGACTTTGGTGCTCTACCTTCACCTATAGATAGTTAGGACATTCGGATACAAACTTGGCTATATCTTTTCTCATACTGTTACACCTAGTAACATTACAAAAATACCTCTCGATAAGACACACTTGCATAATGTGTCTTCCCAAACTCTTTTGGCAAATTCGAAGCTGAAAATGCAATCAACATAAAAATTGTGTGAGAAAATGATCTTGGTTGATGTTTAGAGCAGCCAAATCAAAAGATAATTTTTTGAAGCGAAAATATAATTCTAGAGAAGTGTGTGACATGTCCGCGTTGCGGAATTGCACTTAGATTTGGTCCCTTTATTTTCTACGAGATTAGCAAACTGATCAAAAAATTTTGTAAAAAATCGCACAAGTACTCAATTGGTCCGTGTCGCAGACTTGGTCCCTAACCTATTCCACCGAAGTTTAAAATTTTAAATCTTTCGAGGAGTATTGTAGACTTTTTCCCACCCCTCCTAAACATAATCCACGACTAATATAGTTTGATTTTGATCGAAAAAAAGTTTCAAAACCTATTCTTAAGTCCCTACTATGTAGTAACTGAAAAACTAAGGTTGAGAATAGGAGGAAAGAGCAAGAAATTCAAGCAAATTTGAGCAAAAAGCCTTGGGAATTGACTGTCAAACTTTGTATCAGGTATGTAAGGATAACTTAAAGCATGAAATTATTCTTCCATGTGCCCGTTGATTGATATAGATTGATGGACGAACGTATTTAGTCTTTATGTATATTTTCTTGAATGTTTTCTTGTAAATTTATACATATCCTACGTACTTTCATATGTTTCATCATAAACTTAATTTTACTGATTAAATACTTTTAATGAGTTATTGCATAAACCCTATATGCTATTTTATAAAAGATTACATGAATGAACCTAGGGATTGAGTCTAGAGCCTTGACTTTAGAATGTTGATTGTGACTGTGATATGAGCATGATGATAGGTTGATAGAACTTGATAGTCCTAAGAGCCCCCATAATTGAACTATAAACATTGGTCTAATTGATGGTCCTCTTAATGATTAGTCTAAGCTCCTTTGAAAGATATGATTGTGAATTGAGTTGATCAGACGATTGATAGGATGAAAGGCCCAATTGTGATAGAACTGAAAGATTGATGAGAGTTCTTATATGAATAATTGATCTGATTGATTGAGATGGTTTTTCTTATGAGAATTGAGTCTTCAGAGGAGAATCGAGCACCAAAATGAGTAAAAGTAAGCCCAACTTAAACTTATTAACTACATCGCTAAGCGTAGGTGAGGATTGAACCGTTAAATCAGATGTTCTCTCTTGATTGGAAGTCACTGAAATAATAAAGAACTTGATTGACCAGATCCATTATGGATTTGATTTGTTCTTTACCTGGCAAGTATGAAACGGCTATGAAAATATCAGCGGGATTATTGAACAATCACTATCTCAGAAGTGATTATTGTCGAATAAGAGAAATTCCAGATAGGTTTTATACTGATAATACTTTGATTGGATTAGATTGTATTGATGGGTCATTGTCTACTCTTTATTCTTACTTTAGATAGACATTTCACATCCGGATTGAGTTCCTTATCTCTTGATTTGAGTTATCTAGTTGATAGTATTGTACCTTGATGCATGTTCTATTCAGTCATTTTACATACTCATACATTCCACGTACTGACATCCATTTGGACTGCATCATTTTGTGATGCATAGACAAGTACTAGAGATAATCATCAAGCGTACCGTTGAGTATCTATTGTAGTCAGTTGAGTTATTGAGCCCTGCCCTACTCCGGAGGATTCTCATTTATATTTTATCTAGCTCTTAGAGTCAGACTTTAGACTTGTTTTATTTTGATTTGAGGTAGTCATAGGTCTATCATAGGCACCTACTAATAGTTACAGAGGCTTCATAGACTAGAGTCGATTTGTTGATTAGTTCTTATTTTGAGCTAGTTTCTTTCATAATTGCCTAACTGATTTGATATGACTATATAAGACTCAGATTGTCTACCTTTTATTATCATAGCCTTTCTCTGGTTTATTAAAAAATATTGATTGAATGAATATGATGAGGCCAAGTGGTTCACTTGGGGATTAGCAATAGTCTATAGGTGTCGACCATGTCAAGGGTACCCTCCTGAGGCAGAGGTATGACAAACTTGGTATCAAAGCACAGAGTTCAATGAGTGCTACTTAGTTGATGAAGTCGTGTCTAGTAGAGTCTTGTTTATGGGTCTGTTGCGCATCACACTTTATAAGCAGGAGGTTATAAGACATTAGGAATGGTTACACTTCTTCACAGTTTGATTCGTTCAATAGAGTTAAACTTTATGAATACTCTCTTCTATTTTGTGTGTTGTGCGTTTGCAGAATTATGACCATGCCTTTAAGAAGAGTTGTTAGAGGAAGAGGGCATCCTGCTAGACAGGATGTTAAACAACCTGCACCCCAAGACCATGACGAACCCATCAGCCTAGCTGTTACCGCTAAGCAGCCATGACAAGCTGAAATCTCGAATGCTCAGCTTCGCTAAGCTATACAGACTTTGACCCGGTTATGACAGCACCGGTTGCTAGACAAGGGAGTAGGTAGACAAGATGCTCCAGAGATATCCAAAGTCTGTGAGTTTTTGAGAATGAACCCACTTGAGAACTACATTGATGAGCTCCAAAAAGTGTTTCAAGTGATGTATGTAACTGAACTGATGTTGATAGAGTTGAATTGGCTGCCTACCAACTCAAAGGTGTTTCCAGATTGTGGTTTGACCATTAGAAGAAGGGTAGAGGATAGGATGCTCCAATTCTGACTTTGGGCAGTGTTTGAAGAAGCTTTCTTGGGGTGCTTCTTTCTAAGAGAGCTGAGGGAGGCCAAGGTAAGAGAGTTCTTGAATCTAAAATAAGGATCTGTGACTGTGCACGAGCACGGGCTCAAGTTCACCCAACTTTCTCACTAGCTTCAGATATGGTTGCAGATATGAGAGGGAGGATGGGGTTTTATATTGATGGGCTGAACAAAGGGCCGAAGAAAGATAGAAGGGGAGCTATGCTTGTGAGCGATATGGATATTGGGAGGTTTATGACTTATGTACAACAAGCTTATGAGGAGAGGCAGCAAGATAGGGAAGAGTACAAAAATAAGAGGGGTAAGACATCTATCCATAATGTTGGGAAGAGAGAGAATGGGAATGGTACCAAGTTTAACTCAGGGCCAGCACCATCATCTGCTAGTGCATCTATGCCCAGAAACAAGAATGAATAGAAGTCTCAGAATTTCAGATCCCAAGGATCTTAGTCACAGGCTAGTGGTGGCTCAAGGTTTACGGGGTAAGCCACCATGTGGCAAGTGTAGCAAATTACACTTGGGGAAGTGTCATAAGTGAAGTGATGCATGTTTTCAGTGTGGCCAATTGGGTCACTTTCAGAGAGATTGTCCAAAGTGGGCTGACAGGGCTCAATCCTCTACACTAGCCCCACCAACTAGAGGAAATAAATAAGGTACTACGTCAGGTGCAAGTGGAGCTACAAACCATTTGTATGTCATTAGTAGTCGTCAAGATTAGGAGAACTCTCAGATATTGTGATGGGTATAATTCGAGTCTTTACACTTTATTGCTATGTTTTGATGGATCCTGGTGCCACATCATTATTTGTGTCTCCTTATGTGGCTAGTAGATTTGATAGAACTCCTGAGTGTCTTCTTGGACCCTTTGATATTTCTACTCCAGTTGGTGAGTCTATTCTAGCTAAAAGAATCTATAGAGGTTGTGTAGTGTACGTCCATCATACGGATACCCTTGCTGATTTGATTGAGTTAGAGATATTGATTTTGATGTGATCCTTGGCATGGATTGGCTTCACGCCTGCTATTCCTCCACTAATTGTCAGACCCGAACAGTTAAGTTCCGATTCCTAAATGAACGGGTCCTAGAGTGGAAGGATAATTCTATTGCACCTAAGGGTAAGTTTATTTCTTACCTTTGGGCCAGAAAGCTAATATTTAAAGGTTGTATCTATCACCTTGTGCAAGTCAGGTCTGATGATGTTAAGCCCTTTACTCTTGAGTCAGTCCTGATTGTGAGTGAGTTTCCTGAAGTGTTTCTTAAGGATTTTCTTGGAGTCCCTCCTGATAGGGAGATTGACTTCGGGATTGATGTTCTCCCCGACACCCAACCTATCTTTATTCCACCTTATAGGATGGTCTCGCTTGAGTTGAAAAATTGAAAGAGCAATTGGAGATTTGTTAGAGAAGAGCTTTATAAGGCCAAGTATCTCCCTTTGGGTTGCTCCTGTCCTATTCGTGCGAAAGAAAGATGGGTCTCTCAGGATGTGTATTGATTATATGCAACCGAACAAGGTCACGATAAAGAATAAATATCCTCTTCCCAGGATAGATGATCTATTTGAATAACTTCAGGGTACCTCTTGCTTTTCAAAGATATACCTCAAATTTGGTTACCATGAGTTGAAGGTAAGGGAATGTGACATCCCGAAGACAACTTTTGGGACTCAATATGGACATTTTGAGTTCTTCATCATGTCCTTTGGGTTAACTAATGCGCCTATAACCTTTATAAATTTGATGAACAGAGTGTTCAAATAGTTGCTTGATATTTTCATCGACGACATTTTGGTGTATTCGACAGAGAAGGAGGAGCATGTTACTCACCTCAGAATTGTCCTCCAGACTCTCAAAGACCATGAGTTGTATGCAAAATTTTGAAGTTTGAATTTTGGCTCAAGTCTATGGTTTTTTTAAGTCATATTGTCTCAGGCGATGGTATTCGAGTAGGTACCCAAAAGATTGGAGCAGTTAAGAACTGACCTAGATTGACCTCTCTGACTGATATAAGAAATTTCTTAGATTGACCTCTCTGACTGATATAAGAAATTTCTTGGGGTTGCCAGGCAATTATCGCATATTCGTTGAAGGATTTTCTTCCATATCTTGACCATTGTTTAGACTGACTCAAAAAAAGTTCAAGTTTCAATAGTCTGATGAATGTGAGAAGAATTTCCAAGAGTTGAAAACAAGATTTACTACTACACTAGTTTTAACCTTGCCTGACAGAACAGAGGATTTTGTGATATATTGTGATGCATCAAGAGTTGGATTGAGTTGTGCCCTGATGCAGAGGGGAATGGTGATAGCGTATGCTTCCAGAAAGCTTAAGGTTCATGAGAGGAACTATTGAACCATGATCGTAAGTTAGCAGTGATGGTGTTTGCTTTTAAGATTTGGCACCACTACTTATACGGAGTACATATGGATGTGTTTGCTGACCACAAAAGCCTGCAGTATGTCTTTAATCTGAAAGATCTCAACTTGCGATAGAGGAGATGTTTGGAGTTGCTCAAGGACTATAACATGAGCATTCTCTACCATCCAGGTAAAGCTAACATTATTACAGATACTCTTAACAGGTTGTTAATGGGTAGTATGACCCATGTTGAGGAAGGGAAGAAAGTATTGGCTAACGAAGTGCATAGATAGGGTCGATTGGGAGTTCAACTCGAAGAGAATGATAAAGGAGGAGTCAATGTTCAGAATGGGTCTACTTCATATTTAATACTGGAGGTGAAAGAAAAGCAAGACCAAGATTCTATTCTATTACAGTTAAATGAAGCTATCCATAGACAAAAGGTGATGATTTTCTCCAAAGGGGGAAATGATGTGTTGAGATACTAGATAGATTGTGTGTACTAAATGTTGATAGTGTTCGAGATAGAATTATGGCTAAAGCCCATAGCTCTAGATATTCCAGTCATCCTGGCTTTGCCAAGATGTACCATGGCTTGAGGGAAGTCTATTGATGGAGTGAAATAAAGAGGGATATTGTTGAGTTTGTTTCTAAGTGCCCGAATTGTCAATCGGTTAAAGTTAGCATCGAAGGCCATGTGGACTTGCTTACAACTTTGAAATTTCTAAATGGAAGTGGGAGATGATCAACATGGACTTCATTACCGATCTAGCGAGGTCTCAAAACCAACATGATTTGATACGGGTGATTGTGGGTAGGATGACTAAATCAGCTCACTTCTTAGCAGTTAAGATGACTGACACTGCAGAAGAGTATGCCAACTTGTACATCCGCGAGATTATGAGGTTGCATATAGTTCCCTTGTCTATCATCTCGGACAGAGGAGCTCAATTTGCATCCCAATTTTGGAGATCTTTTCAGAAAGGATTGGGTTTTAAGGTGAATCTGAGTACTACCTTTCATCCCCAAATAGATGGCTAACGGAACGTACAATTCAAATATTAGATGACATGTTTAGAGCCTGTTTCCTTGACTTCAAACGACATTAAGATGACTACTTACAATTCATTGAGTTTGCATATAACAATAGCTATCATTCAAGTACTCAGATGGTTCCCTATGAGGCCTTGTACGGGAGAAGATGTAGATCTCCAATTGGGTGGTATGAGTTTGGAGAAACCGAGTTGATTGGACCTGATCTTGTCCATCAGGCAATGGAGAAGGTGAAGGTTATTAGAGCAAAGTTGAAGACTACACAGAGCTGCCAGAAATCCTACACTGATGTGAGAAGAGGAGACACAGAGTTTGAAGTGAGTGATTAGGTATACTTGAAAGTGTCACCCATGAAGGTTGTCATGAGATTTGAGGGAAAGGGGAAGCTAAGTCCTTGTTATATTGTCCCCTACCAGATTATGAAGAAGATTAGGAAGGTTGCTTATGGTTAGAGTTACCTTCTGAGCTAGACACGATTCATCTGGTCTTTCACATCTCGATGTTGAAGAAATGCTTAGGAGATCTTTCATTGGTAGTCCCCATTGATATTATTGGAGAGATGGATAACTTGTCCTATGAAGAGGTTCAAATCCAAATTCTTGATTGTCAGGTATGCAAATTGAGGACCAAAGAGGTAGCCTCAGTAAAAGTCTTGTGGAGGAATCAATTTGTTGAGGAAGCGACATAGGAAGCTGAGGAAGATATGAAAACTAAATACCTGCATCCATTCGTGCCTGATGATGAAAACATCAAAGGTAACATCTTTACTCTTGATTTGAATTCATTTATCAATTCCTGAGTTGATTTGTCTATTCTTTGAGTCTGAATAACGATTGTCTAGATTGTTGATTGGTCGATAGTTTCATTGGTGGATTGATTGTCAAGAGGAGTCTTGATTGTTATTCATGCCTTGATTTCCACCTTTATTCTTCATTCGAGGACGAAAGATTCCAAGGGGGAGATAATGTTATATCTGATAAAATTACTAACATGACCCTAGATAAGAGCCACTTGGATAACGTGTCTTGCCAAACTCTTTTGGAAAATCTGAAGCTGGAAATGCGATCAGCATGAAAATTATGTGGAAAAATGATCTTGATTAACTTTTAGAGCAACCAGATCAAAAGATAATTTTTGAAAGCGAATACGCCATTTCAGAGAAGTGTGCGACATGTCCGCATTGCGGACTTGCACTTAGATTTAGTCCTTTTATGTTCTGTGGGATTGGAAAATCAATTGGAAATTTTTTGGAAAAAATTGCACAGGTATAGGTCCGCGTCATGGACCTAGTCCCCCACTTGTTCCACCAAAGTTCAAAATTTTAAATCTTTCAAGGGGCATTCTAGACTTTTTTCCATCCCTCCTAAACATAATCCACGACCAATATAGGTCTTTTTTGGCCTAAAAAAGGTTTCAAAACCCAATCCTAAGTTTCCCACTATGCATTAACTGAGAAACTAGGGCTAAGAAGAGGAGGAGAGAGCAAGAGATTCAAGCAATTCAAGCAAAAACCCTTGGGAATTGATTGTCAAACTTTGTACCAGGTATGTAAGACTAACCTAAAGCATGGAATTGTTCTTCCATGTGCCCCTTGACTGAGATAGACTGATAGATGAACGTATTGAGGCTTTATACATGTTTTCTTGAATGTTTTCTTGCAAAATTATACATATCCTACATACTTTCATATGTTGATGATCATGATAAATTTGATTTTACTGATTAAATACATTTCATGAGTTATTGCATAAACCCTATTTGTTATTTTATAAAAGAATTGCATGAATGAACCTTGGATTGAGTCTAGAGCCTTCACTTGAGAATGTTAATTGTGATTATGATGTGAGCATGATGATAGGTTGATAGAACTTGATGGTCCTAAGAGTTTCCATAATTGAAATCTAAAGATTGGTCTAATTGATGATCCTCTTAATGATTGGTCTAAGCTCCTTTGAAGTATATGATTGAGAATTGAGTTGATCAGACGATTGATAGGCCGAAAGGCCTGATTGTGATAGAACTGATGGATTGATGAGAGTCCTTATGAGACTAATTGATCTGATTGATTGAGATGGATTTTCTTATGGGCATTGAGTCTTGAGAGGAGTATCGAGCACCGAAATATGTAATAGTAATCTCCACTTGAAGTCATTAACTACATCGCCAAGCGTAGGTGAGGATTGAACCGTTAAACCGGATGTTCCCTCTTGATTTGAAAGTCCCTGAAATAATAGCGGACTTGATTGACTGGATCCATTGTGGATTCGATTCGTTCTTTACCTGGCAAGTACAGAACGGCTGTGGCAACACCAGTAGGATTATTGTACAATCACTGGCTCATAAGTGATTGTTGTTGGATAAGAGAAACTCCCAGATAGGTCACTCTGATTGGATTGGATTTGATTCAGTTTGGATTGTATTGTATTAATGGGTCATTGTCTACTCCTTATTCTTGATTTAGATACACATTTGACATCCGGATTGAGTTCTTTATCTCTTGATTTGAGTTATCTGAGTTAATAGTTTTCTACCTTGATGCATGTTTCATTCAGCCATTTTACATGGTCGTACATTCCACATACCGATGTCCATTTGGCCTACATAATTTCATGATGCAGAGATAGGTACTAGAGATCATCTACAGGCATACCGTTGAGGATCTATTGCAGTCAGCTGAATTGGTGAGCCTTCCCCTACTCCGGAGGATTCTCATTTATATTTTCATTTAGCAATTAGAGTCAGACTTTAGACTTGTTTTATTTTGATTTGAGGTATTCATCGGTTTGTCATGGGCACCAACTAATAGTTATAGAGGCTTCATATACTAGAGTCGATTTATTGATTGGATCTTACTTTGAGCTAGTCTCTTTCATACTAGCATGATTAATTTGATTTGATAAGACTCAAATTTTCCACCTTTTATTATCAGTCTTCCACTGATTTGTTAAAAAATATTGACTGAATAAATGTGATGAGGTGAAGTCATTTAGTTGGGGACTAGCAATAGTCTCTGGGTGCCGGGCACGTCCAAGGTATCCTCGTGAGGCTTGACAAATACCATACCACCAATACACCTCCCTCAAGTCACAATATATTTTGGTCGATTCCATGTGGATAGAATAATGAGATTTATGGGCTTCACTCATGATCACCCTCCTAAGATCATCAACATTCGAAACACATAACCGACCTTAATACCGAAGCACACCATCTCCCCCTTGGAAGAAAACCTCTATCTTCTTTTCGGCAAAGAAACCAACTTCTTCAACTCCACCAATGATGGGTCTAGATCTTACTTAGCCTTAACATTAACAACCACAGAAGGTTCGGCCCCATGCTGAACATGAATACCACCCTCATTAGAGTCAGCCAACCTAACACCCAACTTAGCCAAACATCTTTTGCCAACTCTTTCTTCCCATTTTTATTATAAGCCACACTCTCCATAGATAGTCTACTAAGAACATTGGCTACAATATTCGCCCTGCCGGGATGATTTTGAATACTTATGTCATAGTCCTTAAGGAGTAACAACCACCTCCTCCGCTTTAACT
This sequence comes from Solanum medicagineum, assembly GCA_026153255.1. Classification (NCBI taxonomy): domain Eukaryota; kingdom Viridiplantae; phylum Streptophyta; class Magnoliopsida; order Solanales; family Solanaceae; genus Solanum; species Solanum medicagineum. Next base: position 13,487,661 of record JAPFFP010000001.1, read on the forward strand.
TAAGATCCCTTTAGATGAACACATATTGCAAACTCTTGTGATTAGTGAAAACATCAATATGCACTCGATACAAATAATATCTCCAAATCTTCAAAGCAAACACCACAGTCGCTAGCTCAAGGTCATGAGTCAAGCAATTATGCTCATTGTACCTTCATTTGCCTTGATGCATATATTATCACCTTACCATGCTGCATAAGTACACAACCCAATCCCAATTCGAGAAGCATCACAATATACCACAAACCTATCCAAGCCATCCAGTAGAGTCAAAACAGGAGCCGATGTAAGCCGATTTTTCAAAGTCTGAGACCTCTTGTAACATTCATCCGACCATACAAACTTGGCCTTCTTTTAAGTCAACTTGGTTAACGGAGAGGCAATAGATGAGAAACCTTTAACAAACCTCCTATAATAACCAGCCAACCCAAGAAAACTTCAAATATCAGAAGGATTCAATGGTCTAGGCTAATTCTTCACGACCTCGGTCTTCTTCAAGTCAATCTTAATACCATCACCGAATACCACATGACTTAGAAAGACAACTTAACCCAACCAAAACTCGCATTTGCTAAACTTAGCATACAATTGCTTCTTTCTCAAAGTCTGAAGAACTAATCTCAAATGATCCATATGCTCCCACTCACTTCGAAAATAAATAAGGATATCATCGATGAAGACAACCACAAAACTATTAAGAAATGGCTTGAACACCCAATTCATAAGGTCCATAAACATGGTCGGAGCATTAGTCAACCCAAATGACATCACCACAAATTCAAAGTATCCATAACTAGTTTGAAAAGCTATTTTTGGAATGTCACACTCCCTAATCTTCAATTGATGATAACCAGAATGGAGGTCAATCTTTGAGAAATGGGTGGCCCCTTGAAGTTGGTCAAACAAGTTGTTGATCCATGACAACATATATTTATTCTTGATGGTAACCTTATTCAGTTAACAATAATCAATGCACATCCGAAGAGACCCATATTTCTTTCTTACAAATAACACTGGAGCACCCCATGGCGATATACTTGGACTAATGAAGCCTTTCTTCAACAAGTCCATCAACTGATCCTTCAATTCCTTCAACTCAGCTGGTTCCATATGATAAGAAGAAATATAGATAGGTTGGGTATTCGGGAGAAGATCTATGCCAAAGTCTACTTCTCTTTCGGGAGGAATACTGGGCAAATCTTAGGGACATACATCAAAAAACTTATTAACCATCAGAATCGATTTAAGAGTAGGTGACTCAGACTCTATATCCTTGACCTTACAATATGATAGATACACCCCTTAAAAATCATCTTTTGGGCCTTGAGGTAGGAAATAAACAGACCTTTAATAGTGGAGTCACTACCCTACCATTCAAGAATGGACTCATCCGAAAATTGGAATATGACCTTCCGGGTTCTACAATCTATAGATGCATATGAAGCATGCAACTAGTCCATCCCGAGAATAATATCAAAATAAAAAATCTCAAGTTCCACAAGATTATATGGAAAGACTTTATGCAACACATAAACAGGACAACCTCGATAGACTCTTTGGGCAACAATAGACTCACCCATAGAAGTATAAACCGAAAAGGACTCCCTTAGAATTTCTGGGCTTAAACCAAACTTAATATCCAAAAGAGGAGCCACAAAAGATAAATTTTCACCTAGATCAAGCAAAACATAAGTATCAAAATCAAAGACTTTTGACATACCAGTCATCCAGAGTCTCCTCTACTTCCTGTCGGGCATGCAAACCATAAAACCTATTGTGTCTAGAGGAACCACGTTGTGAAGCTCTCTGCCAGCCTTGATCAATTTGCGCCACTTGATCCCGACCCTTCTGAGCAACTGTAGGACAACCAACAACCTTGTTGTTCTTATCACCACACCGATAGCATGCACCTGACTCTTTCCAAAAGCCCCCATATGATTCTTTCCACACCTGACACATCAGGGAAGTAATGGTCCACCCCCAATTAGTGCCCTAGGAGGAGGCACCCTAGCATTGGCATACCTTGCATTAAAACCTTGATCATGTTGGAAGCGACCATAACCACCACCCTTGGAGTTAGAGAACCCACCATCATAATGGACCCTCTTAGAATCATGTACCCTCTACTCCTTGAGCTTTTCTCCCTCAATTTGTTCTACAAATGTCATGATCCTGGAGATTTCCATATGTTAAATAATCATATCCATATGAGATTCCTTCACAACCAAATTAGAGATCCCAGAAATAAACTTGTGCATTCTTGAACGGGATCAGACACAAGCATAGGAGCATACTTAGAGAGCTTTATAAACTTGAGGGTATATTCCCTCACACTCATACTATGCTAATTGAGGTTGATAAATTCTGTTATCCTAGCCATCCTAAGTTTAAGAGGGAAGAAATGATCCAGAAAGGAAAACTTGAACTCTTCCCAATTAACCCCAATACCACAAACCCTCTTCAACCACTAAGTTTACCATACTTGAGACACATCCTTCAAATGATAGGCAGCTAACTCAGCTTTCTCTTCAGAACTCACTCCAATAATAGTCAGCACCTTAGAGAGCTCATCAATGAACTCTTAAGCATCCTCATCAGCGTTTGACCCATAGAACTCTTAAGGATTCACCTAGCTAAAGTCCCTCACTCTAGCAGCCAGAATGGGATCACGCAGAGGAAGATTAGCTTGTCTAGTCTAGATGACCACCACTTGGGCAAGCATAACAATAGTCATACGAAATTCATCATTAGCAATCCGCTCTTCCGTAGGCCCTTGAGGAAATTGGTTCTCATTAATCGGGGCCGGTCTTTGTAGGGGAGCTCTTCATGGAGGCATGTTCTATAACGTAGCAAGGATGTTATCAGGATTAGGAAACCTTAATACACGGTCCAAGCACGATATAAGATAGGAAGAAGTAAGACAATTCTTAGAACGCCATCATCGCCTCCCACTCATAGGTATGGTGCACTTTCTACCCATGAATAGGACTCTACTCGACGCGGCATGTTGGACTCAGAGGATCATTTATAAATGTAGTGCTCTGATACCAACCTTGTCATAACTCAAACCTAGGGTCTAGGAGTGACATGGCGAATGAGAACCCCAGAGTCCCCAAATAAGCCTCAAAGTATCCATATTCACATCATCGGTTGGAAGTGTATAAGAGATAATAAACACATAATTCCAAGGGACGAGAAAGTACGACTCATGCTCTTGGAATGTCATGGGGATAAGGATTAATATGGATTCATATAATACATATCATATATACGGACTAAGGGGCAGGTAAACATGACTCACTCTACGGGCACATATATAGAAAGAGATATATAGCAAAGAAGAGCAACATAACGATATGCCATAAAATCCATGATGCATGAAATGCAATAATGCTTTCATATATAGAGGGTGGTATAACTATACCCGACATCTCAAACTCATGTTAGACATTACATGAACTTGCCCGATGTTAGCCTCCCATTAGGTGAAAGAAGATTACTTGCCAAAGTTAATTTATACCGCACCTTACGATCCGGTCATTTTAGTGTGATGGCTACCTTTCTTGCAACCCAATCATTTCAGAAGGATTTCCATATCATATCAATATCACAATTGCAACCATACCTTACCCGATCATTTTGGTAGAGGGTTACCATATATCTATGCTGACACATAGTTCAAGGGAAAGACAGAGATCCTTCGGGATAGCCCTGATGCCTCGAATCCCGTTCAGTATTAAGTCAACATCCCACAAAAATACATATACTTATACATGCTTTAAAAAGAGGCACAAGTCATTTCAAATCATTTCAATGTATCATTGGGATTAAAAGCCAAACATTCTTCATAATCATTTATACTTGGGTGCAAAAGACAAATCATAATTCATATTATACTTTTCATGCATAGGAATAGCTCATTTACTTGTCAATATGGTGTAAACACCCAATATGCTCCAAGAGCCAATATCATAGACATTTATGTGATCATATTCTTGTCATAACAAATATGTGAGCTTAACTCACCGATTAATAAACATATGTGAGTTTAACTCACCGATAATCTTCATAAAAACCATATGTAAGCTTAACCCACCGATAATTTTCATCAAAAATCAATGCTCGTGAATGCATATACCATGAATGATATGAGAATAGCATGGGCAATAGAGATTCAATCTTAAATCAACAATACCATATGAAATTCAACTAAATCCATAAGTAAATCCACATTTCAAATCACAATTTAAATTACCCATACTTCGATCAAACTTTAAAAAGACAATGCATAATCAAATCTTCATAATATTCATGCAATTCAACATATTAGGGCTTAAATCACTTTAAAATCAACAATAAAACATAGTTCATATCTCAACTGAATCAGATAACAATAATGTTAAAAACTCATAATTAAAGTAAGCTCAATTTCATAAAATCAACTGAAAAGAATTTGGGTCTCATGGTTGAAAGGGACCGTGAATCAATCCCACATACCTTAGTTACCCAAGAAGAAACAAGAAGAAACAAGAAGAATTTGATGAAGAAGAGACCATTTCTTTAAGCTCCAAGACAATCCTTCAAGGTTCACTTTAGGAGAGTTCTTAAGAGAAAGTTGGAACATAATTCTAAGAGTAAGATTGAATTTGAATGAGGGAAGAAGAGTATAGGTTATTTGAATATCTGAGGATAGCATAGAAAGTCACAAAAGATCCTTAAGAGTAGCCAAAATTACAAGAATGCTCTTAAATGAAATGGATAAGAAAATGTTGTCAGGGGTCCCGTACCAAGGTCACACAGACCGTTTGAAGGCACAGAAACCATGTGGCCTTCCATCAAGCTGCACTTAACCAAAATTCTACTAATGAAGTTTCGAGACGGTGATTCACTTCTTAGAAAATTTTCACACCAACGCCTATATAGAGTCCCATACGGATCATGAAGGGTTATACTATCCGTGAGAGGTTCATATGGTACAAGCCTTAGCCAAAAATTTGGTTTTCAAGACCAACGCCACTCATACAAGCCACCACACGGTCCATAAAGTGTCACTCAAACTGTATGGGGTTCATGTGGTGTGAACCTTAGTCTTGAACTCCTAAGTTAAGTCCAACTCCCTACACACAAGGTCAAGGGTCACCTCAAGGCTCCTCCGCACAACCCGTGGTGAGTTACATGGCTTGTAGAAGTGCCCATAAGGTATCACCCTGGTCAAACAAATTTCGAAATTAATTTTCAAGCACCATGAAGGTCATACCAGGTCTGGATTTTACAGTCCTAAGAAAACAAATAAAAAGTAAGACAAAAAAGGTCTAAAATTGTCCAAAAAGTAGGGGGCAAACTCCAAAAAAGTATGAAAAAAGTCACAATTTTCTACTAACAGTTTACCTGATATTTAGAATAAACTAACATACAAAACATAAATTTCTACAATCCAATACTAATTTCAATTAGAAAATAACACTAAAACACAAAGTATTTATATAAGCATTAAATTTATATTCATGGCAAAGAAACAAACTTATACAATGATGAGTTTAGTAGTAATGATTATTTTTCTATCTTTGATAATAATATATTATCCTGTAATTTATATGCATGTTATTTGATAATTTGTCTGCATTGTTATTGACTTCAACTTTTATTTGTAAGTATGCATGCATGCTTGGAAGGAATGTGTTTATTTAAAAATTGAATGAGCTTGCAGAGTACAGGTCTACAGACTCTGCCCAAACAAACTATAAATTGATAATCAAAGTAAAATAGGTTATTTATTTGATTAGATGTAATGATCTCGAAGGTCATTTTTGGCATTTTCAACAAAATAATCATTTTTCCCTTCCCAAAATGTCTTGGGTCATTTTTGGTCAAGTCTAAAAGTTAGATTTTGAAAATCTTATAAAAAGTTAGAGTTTTGCTAAAGAAAGAGTTTTAAAAGGCTTAAAGTTGGAAATTTTGAGTTTTATGGTCATTTTGAGTTTCGAGTGTTGGAATATGATTTCATCAATTCCATCGGCTCTGAAATGTCGAATTTGGTCTAGAAGAACTTGCAAAACTAAATTTGAAATTAAAACAAAGATTTTAGATCCAAAGTTGCTTTTTTAGTTCATTTTGGATCATAGTTTGACCAGTCAACAATCGGAGTTCAAAAGTTTGAATCAAAATTCTAAGAATTTTAGTGGTTTTAAATAGTGAAACTAACGCTACAAATGGCTTCGTAGCAATTTTTATAGCTTTTCAGATTATTTTGAGTATTTGAGTCCTAAACTAGTTTAAATGGTCTTTCTCGAGTTCCGAGCCAAAAAGATCTCAAATTCGAATTTTGACGATTTCATTGAGTTTAGAATGTCATTTTTGATAGGGTTCTATGTATGGTTTGTGTTCATGGGTTCCTAATGAATCTCGAGGGATCTTTCCATAATTTTACTAAGTTGTGCTTTGCTGGTTTTTGATGTAGCTGGGGCAAGAGAATATTATTCTCCGCGTTCACCCCTATCTCCGCATTTGCGAAAGTCAAATTATTTAGACCTTCATATTTGCGAGAGAAGGTTCACGTTCGCGGAGTACCAGGAGGCATGGCCTCCGTGTTAGCGGAGTGTTGGGCAGTCTTGGCTTCCGCGTACGCGGAGTATAAATGCACCTGAATCATTAAGTCTCTTTTAAAGTGATGGGTTTTTTTAATCTCCACCATTATCAAACTTCTAAGCTTCATTTTAGAGAGAATTTTCAAGGTTTTTCAAGGCAAATCTCTTGGGTAACTATTTTCTAACCTATTTCTTCAATTTTCATTAATTAAATTATGTTTTTAACTTATAATTTTGGGGTTTTATTTGTGATATTTGGGGGTGCTTCGGACTTTGATTCCTAATACTAATTTGATGATTTCTACCTCATTTTAATTCTATTTTTAAATGATTTCCACCGTTGAAGTCCTTATTACTTGGAGTACATTTTCATGTATCAAATTTTAGATTTCGGCTACTTTTTTGGCATGAGATTTTTTATCATTTTGCCCTTTTCATCCAAATTGATTGGTTCCAGTGTCATTAGATTCGTTATGTGATTGTGATGTTATATTTAAATAAAATTCGGCTATTTGGAGTATCATAGAAAGGGGAAAGCTTTGGAGTTGACTAGATTTATGACTTTTTTAAGGCAAGTAGACTTCTAACCTTCTGTTAAGTATAATTGAACCTTGCATGATCTTATGTGTATGAAATTGAGTACTTTGGGGTAGAATTGTATCATCATAGGCCTTGATCATAATATTTCAGAATGAGTAATTATTCATATGGTGGTATCTTAACTTGTAAATCAATGTGGATTCGTAATATATATGATCTTTTGAATCATTTGATATTGATATCAAGATGAAACTTATATTGAAATGTGATTGATATTCAGACTGTGTTTATATTAAGACATTGACAAAATATTATTATGATATTGATACTGTGATGAAACTGAGATCATGCACATTGCATTCACTATTATTTATACTTTGATACTTGTGATGGCTATAATTGAGTGATGAGTAAGATAACATGTGGATTGGTGGTTGAGATTTTTACTGGTTCATATTTAGTTGAGGTTTCTGTCGGCGAACTTAGGTAATATGTCGGTTGATTACTTTGTGGCCAAGGTATTTTCCTGTCGAATGAGCATTACTTGAGGTCATTGTCAGCAATATTCATGGATTCCATGCGTGACCCTCATCGGTTTCGATATGACACAGATATAATCAGCAAATGTGCATCATAAGACAGACATGCATCATGAATATTTGACATTGTATCATATTATTTACATCTCATGTCATCCACTCCATCACATATCATTCTTCATGATTATTATATGTATTGTGATAGATTAGACATCTATTATACTATTTGACTTATGTATTAGTTGGAAATTCTGAGGTATGTTGCTATACGTTGAGTTATTTATGTTCTATGTTTTATACATATTATATTGTGTTATGACTTTTCTGAGTGCAAGTTTGTAGTCAGTGGTATGTGGTTGGGTGTTAATGAGTACTTGTGTTCTTCACTTCTTTACTTTAGGTTAGTTCTATTTGCTAAGCGCCTTGTTGTTTGGTGCTCACACTTTGCTACAATTCTATAGGTTGTGATCCCAATCCCTCTTGCTAGATATCCTTAATTTCAAGATCAAGTTTTCGGATCATTCACGAGGTAGCTGCTTATACCTTCAATAAGCCTTTGATGATTCTTCTTTTTGTATTTTGTTCTAAAACTAGGCATTAAACTTGTACTTCATTGAGTATTCAATATTTCGAGGCTTGTACATGTGACAATAGTTTTGGGATGGTTGTAATTTTGATTTCTTATGCTTATCTATCTTATTATACTGTTTATCTTTCATTTTTATTTTTATATTGAGTTTCTTAGGTTTTGGGTTGACTCACCATGGTGGGTTAGGTAAGTGCTATCATACTCTGATTTTCGGATTGTGAAAATTTGGTATCAGAGTCCCAGGTCATAGGTCTCACATGTGTACAAGCCTGTCTAGTAGAGCTTTGAGGATCGGTGTGGAGACGTTCGTTACTCATCTTTGAGAGGCTATGAATACTATTTGGAAACCCTCTCTTACTTCATTCTAATCAATTCATGCATGGTTTTGTTTAAGTGCTGAGTAGTTGTGTGTCTTTTTAGCAAATAGTGAAGACTAGAGCTACAACAACTACCGTACGAGGGAAGGCAGCCCCTGAGACTGCTATTGAGACCCAACTAGGGATAAGGCTGAGCTAAAGGTCGAGGTAGAGGCCAAAGATGATGATCAGCACGACGAGAGATTATAAGTGGGGTATCTTCCCCAAGCCAGTTATAGCGCCTAGAGAGGAGCAGGTTCCCCATAAGTTTGCTACAACACCACTACTAAAGGATACACTCCTCAGAATTTTGGGTATGGTAGAGATTTTTGGGCAAGCATGTAGCCTGGTTTATGCATCTAGTACTTCACAGACTCGGGTTAGGGTTCAGCCTTAGGATTAGTAGCAGACCCTTAAGGCCAAGGTTCAGGTTGAACTGCTACTAGCAACACGAGTTATTGAGATTCCCTCAGTAGTTGCCTTTATTGATGAGAAGTAGCGTAGATATGAGAGTTTCAGGAAGATGAACCCACCTCAGTTCCAGGGTTTGAAAACTGAGAACGCATATGAGTTCTTCATTACTTGCCAAGAGTAACTTGAGATTGTGAGGTTGGTAGAGACTTATAGTGTATGATATGTTACCCTCTAGTTTGGTGGGCCAGCCAGGGAGTGGTGGAGGACCTATTTAGGATCATTTCTAGTTGGGTCTCCTTTGATGACTTGGGAGGCGTTTTCTAGTGCCTTTTATAACAGATTTGTTCCTTGGATTGTTCGTAAGGAGAGTTGTTTAAGGTTCAAGAGTTTGAGACGGGCACTATGACTGTTTCAGAGCATGAGGTTCACTTTTGTCAGTTGGCCTGTCATGCTACAGCTATTATTCCTACGGAGGTAAGGAGAGTTCACTAGTTTGTGAGAGGGTTAGCCTACTCTATTAAATAGTCAGTGTTTTGGGTGTCTAGAGATGGAGCAGCTTTTCAATCAGTAGTTAGTGCCGCCAAGGAGGCGAAGCTGATGTAGAGAGAGGAATTTAGGGACCCAAAAAATGTTCGTACATTGGGATACTACTTGGGTACCTCATTAGGAGGCAGAGGTATGACCGGTGGAGGCAGTTTATTTGGTCCATGCAGCCTTGCTAGCTTTAGAGAGAGGATGAGGTCCTCTTGATTTTTATAGCTCAGGTCAGAGTTCATTTGATTCCCAGTAGAGGCCTATGGGTCGGGGTGGCTGAAGTATTCCTCCAACTCCATCACAATAGTTGTCCACCCCTAGATCTTGCTTTGGGTATGGATCTCCTGATCATATGATTCAATAGTTCCCTATGTAGACCCATTTTGGTCCCCATCATTCGTACTTTACAACTCCAGTTAGAGATTCAGGTCCACTAGCTAGAGGTTCAACTCCTCAGATGAGTGACCAGGGTAGAGGTCAGATCAATAGAGGTAGACACATTGGAGGTAGAGGAGTAGGTGATACTTCCACTCATTCTGGTGGTAGAGAGGCAGCTTCTACTAGTAGAGGACAAGGAGGACGTTGCTATGCTTTCCCAGGTAGACCCAAGGCTGAGGCCTCTAATGCTATGATTATAAGTATTGTTACGATTTTTCATTGCCTTGCATCTATATTATTTGATCCTGGACCTACTTATCCTTATGTGTCTACATACTTCTCCTTGGGATTTGACTTGCTATGCAATACTATGTTTGTGCGTATTCATGTTTTGACCTTTGTAGATGAGCCCTTAGTAGTAGATCAGGTGTATCAATCCTATCTTGTGACCGCAAGCTATAAGACTTAAGTTGATGCGATTATTCTTGGTATGGTTTTTTTATGTTATATTGTGGATAGATTGGCTTTCTCCTCATTGGGCTATTCTTGGTGTTATGCTAAGACTATGACTTTGGTCATTCCAGGTAGCTCGGGTATTGTATGGTAAGGTTTGGATCCTATCCCAGCAAAGTCATATCGTATATTTAGGCACAAAAATTAGTGGATCAAGGTTATCTTGCCTATTTGGCTTTTATTTGTGATGCTAGTGTTGAGCAGCCATTAAATAGAGTCCATTCCTATTGTCCGAGAGTTTGTTAATATGTTCCCTTCAGACCTTCCTAGAGTCCCTCCGGATAGGGATATTGACTTTGCCATTGATCTTGATCCAGATACTAAGCCCATTTCTATTCCTCCTTACCGTATGGCTCTGGCTGAGTTGAAAGAGCTAAAGGAGCAGCTCCAATATCTCTTGACTAAGGAGTTCATCCACCCTAGTGTGTCCCCGTGGAGTGCCCTGTCTTGTTCGTGAAGAAGAAGGATAATTCTATAAGGATGTGTATGACTATAGACAGTTGAATAAAGTGACAGTCAATAATAAATATCCCCTCCCTAGAATTGATGATCTATTTGACCAGCTTCAAGGTACAACTGTGTTTTCCAAGACTGATTTGAGATCTGGATATCATCAACTGAGGATCAAGGCTTCTGACATTCCTAAGACATATTTTTGGATGCGGTATAGACATTATGAGTTCCTTGTGATGTCCTTTGGGTTGACAAATGCTCCGACAACATTTATAGAGTAGATGAATGGTATATCCTGACTATATTTGGATTCCTTTGTTACTGTCTTCATTGATGATATATTGGTCTACTCTAAGACCAAAGCGTATCATGAGCAACACTTAATGATTGTATTTCAGTAGCTTAGAGAAGAGGGATGACATTCAAACCTACTTGACTAATAGATATTGGGACGATCCTTATCAACATAATAACCCAACGAGAGTTGGGGTCAAATCCCATAAGGAATGGGCATTCAAGAGGTGAAGTAATACATTGGACTAGGCATTTGTAGTGTCGAAATGGGGGTTGCGAGTAAATAAATACTAAGATTCAGCTAACCAACAGTTCTAAATTGCAAATTAATGATCAATAGAGAGAGATGTCGAGGGTGTGCAAATATGGGGATAGATCTAATTAACCGGGTCTAAACACTTGATTAATTGAGTTAAAAATAGGTGAGTAAGCTAGGTTGTTGGTAATCAGCATTTCATTTATGACAAAAAAAGGTGTTTCACATGAATCTTTTACGACATCATATGCAAACGCTCAAGGACACGCCTGGTTTGAGAAATTGTAGCAAAACTCCTAATACTTTAGCCATTGAACCCAAGTTTGTGGCATTCAACTGAAACCCTGAAAGATTTTTAGCTATTACACCTATTGCACACTCTAATTACTCAAATTAATGTAATAATCAAAGATCTAAAGTAAAGCCTAAGTTTGCAACCTTTGAATTATAGATGAAACTTTGTAACAAGAGTAAACTCACTCATATTAACATCAATATATTCAAAATGTCATAGATCCAGATCATAAATCAAAAATTCATAGTATTTACACACTGTTAACATAGGTGGTTTAGCCACTCATGTTCAAAAGTAAAGAAACAATACCATAATCAGTAGCTGAGTACATGGGTAAGATGAATTATAAGAGAAAAGGTGAATTACTCCAACTAATCTCTCCAATTTCTTATTCCTAAACCTTGAAATCACCCAAAACCCTTGTACTTCTTGAGCAAGAAGCTTCTCCGTACTCTATTCTCTCTATCTCTACATGGTCTCTGTAAAATCTGATAGGGATGCTATATACAATGTTGTTGCCAAAAAGCTTATATAGTCCGTGCAAAGTAATGAAAGTTTGTTGACCAAATCACCATTTGGCAGTCAATGTCGGCCATAGCCGAGCACTCCGCTGATGCACCAAATGTGCACTTGACTGCCTTTTTTTGCATCTCCTAAAGCCTTCAGTCTTTGCAATACAAGGTAACATTTTTGTTCATCGCCAATCATGTTCGGCGATCCATCAAATCTCCATTTGTGTCGCCTTTCTATCATGGACTTAGGGGTTTGGTTGCTGCAATATTAGGCGGTCTCATGTGATGTTCAGCGATTCACTGAAGGTGTCGGTGACACCACTTTTGATCGCCTTTTTGGTGTTTTTGCTCTTCTTCCATTCTCTATCGAGTATTGTCGACTTATGCACTTTTAGCTTCATTCCTGGAATAACACATGTATATTAGTTAACATATGAAGCACAATAGCACATTGAGGACAACATTTCCTTACATTTTAAGCCTAAAATAAGTCCAATATATATGGACTCATCAAGAAGAGATTGTACATCAAGTTTTCCAAGTGAGTTCTAGCTTAGTTCGATGGCATTACTAGGTTATATTGTACCTATAGAGGGTATCCGGGTTGATCCAGTAAAGATTGAGGCGGTTCAGGGTTGGACTAGTGTTACTTCAGAGACAGCGATTCGTAGTTTTATGGGCCTTATTGGTTATTGCAGTCTATTTTTTCAAGGCTTCTCTTCCATAGAAGCTCCATTGACTAGGCTTGCTTAGACGAATGCTCCATTTTTATGGTCGGATGAGTATAACGAGAGCTTCCAAAAGCTCAAGTATTTATTGACTACAAATCCTATTTTGACCTTGCCGGAGAAGGATGTTGGTTTCACGGTGTATTGTGATGAGTCCGGGATTGGCTTAGGTGTAGTCTTGATGCAGAAAATGAAGGTGATATCTTATGCCTCTAAACAATTAAAGACTCATAAGAAGAACTATCCTTCTTATAACTTGGAGTTGGCAGTAGTTGTGTTTGTTTTAAATCTATGAAGGCACTATGTTTATTGCGTTCATAGTGACAATTTCACCCATAATCACAGTTTGCAATATATCTTCAACCAGAAGGTCCTGAACTTGAGATAGAAAAGGTGGAGTAAGCTTTTGAAGGATTATTATGTGACTATTTTAAATCACCTGGGGAAGGCCAATGTGGTGGCTGATGCTTTGAGTAGAAATTTCAGATCAAGGTGGAGGTGCTTGCTTCTACTGAGGCTCACTCATCTTTGATGAATCAGATTCGGAAGAGGCAGTTTGAGGATAAGAAGTTGTGTACTATTTGAGATAGAGTGGCTAGTGGTGAAACTAGAGAAGTAGTGCTTGATTCTAATGGTGTACTGAGGAGTGGGAGTCGTATCTATGTGCCCAAGGTAGGTGATTTGATTAGATTGATACTTGTAAAGGCTTATTGTACCAGATATTCTATACATCCAAGGGCAGCAAAGATGTAGCATGATTTGAAACAACATTATTAGTGGTGTGGGATGAGGAGAGACATCGTTGAGTTTGTAACAAAGTGTTTGAATTTCCAGCAAGTCAAATATGAGCACCAAAGGCCTGGAGAATATATGCAGAGGATTCCCATTCTCGAGTGAAAATGGGAGCATATCACCATGGACTTTGTAGTTGGGTTGCCTCTTATTGTTTTGGGTTTTGACTCTATTTGGGTAGTAGTGGATCGACTGACCAAATCCACCTACTTCATTCCAACCAAAGTGAAGTATACAACTAAGAGACTAACCCAACTTTATATTAGTCAGATAATGAGGCTTCACGGAGTCCCAGTTTCTATTGTGTCAGCTTGTGGATCATTGTTTACTTGGCATTTTCGGATGGCCCTACAGCATGGTTTAGTTACCCATCTAGATATGAATACAACCTTTCACCTCAGACCAATGGCAAGTCTGAGAGGACCATTTGGGTGTTAGAGGATATTTCGAGCATGTGTTATTGATTTTGGCAGTAGAAAGGATCAACACTTGGCTTTGGCGAAATTTGCATACAACAACAGTTATTATTTTAACATTTAGATAGCTCTTTTTGAGGCTTTGTATGGTGGGAGATGTAGATCACCCATCGGATGGTTTGACTCAGTATTAGTGGAGAGCATAGGTGTTGATATATTAAGAGATGATTTAGAGCGGGTGGGTTTGATTTATAGTAGGTTGATGACAACCCAAAGTTGTCAAAAAAGCTATGTTGATAGGAGGATTCGACCTTTGGAGTTCATGTTGGTGACATGGTATGGTTGAAGATCTCACCCTTGAAGGGTGTTATGAGGCTCAAGAAGAAGGGCAAGCTTAGTCCAAGATTTATTGGTCCTTTTGAGATCTTAAAGTGAGAAAGGTGGTTGATAAACTTTTCTTGCCACCCAACCTATCTTCAGTTCATCATGTGCTTCATGTCTCGATGCAGCGGCATTATATTCCGGACGAATATCATGTGATTTCCATGGATTCAGTTGAGTTGAGTCCTCATTTGACCTATGAGGAGTAGTTGGTGGCCATTTTGGATAAAAAGGTGAGGAAGTTGAGGACTAAGAAGATCGCTTCAACAAAGGTCCAGTAGAGCCATAGGCCCAAGAGTGAGGCTACTTGGGAGATAGAGTCGGATATGTATGTCCGATACCCTCAGCTTCTTGAGTACTTAGGTATGTCTCTTATTTCTTGTTCGAGGACAAATATTACTTTTAGTAGTGAATGCCATAATGACCTCGAAGGTCATTTTTGACATTTTCGATAAAATTATTATTTTACCCTTTTTGAAAGTTGTCTTGGGTCATTTTTAGTCAAGTCTAAACATCGAATTATGAAAACCTTGTAAAAAGTTGGAGTGTTGCTAAATGAAGAGTTTTAAAAGTCGTAAAGTTGAAAATTTTGAGTTTTGTGGTCATTTTGAGTTTCGAGTATTAGAATGTAATTCTGTCGAATCCATTAGATTCAGAATGCTGAATCTGATTTAGGAGAACCTGTAGAACTGAATTTGGAGTTACAATGAAGATTTTGGACCTAAAGTTGCATTTTTAGTTCATTTTGGATAGTTTGACTTTGGTCAAGATTCGGAAGCTCAAATCAAAATTTCGACAATTCCACTAGTCCCGAATAGTGAAACTAACGCTATAAATGTCTTTGTTGAAATTTTTAGAGCTTCCAAAATTATTTTGTGTATTTGAATTCTAAACTAGTTTAAACGATCTTTCTCAGGTTTTGGGCCTAGAAAGTCTCAAATTCAAATTCTGACGGTTTCATTAAGTCCAGAATGTTATTCCTGGTAGGGTTCCATGTTTGGTTTATGTTCATGGGTTTTCAAACGAATCCCGAGGATCCTTTTCATGATTTTACTAAGTTGTATTTTGTTGGTCTTTGTTGTATCTGGTGCAGGAGAAATTTGTTCTTCGCATTCGCGCCCCTATATCAGCATTCGTGGAGGTCAAATTATTTAGACCTCTGCATTAGCGAAGTACTGGGCAGCGTGGCCTCCGCGTTCGCGGAGTACTTGGCATCCTTGGCTTCCGCGTTTGTGGAGTACAAATGCACCTAAAACAGTAAGTCACTTTTAAAGTGACGGATTTTTATTAATTTCCACCATTTTCAAACTTCCAATCTTCATTTTAGAGAGAATATTCAAGGTTTTTCCAGGAAAATCTCTGGATAACTATTTCTAATAAAATTTTCAATTTCCATTGATTAAATTGTGTTTTTAACTTATAATTTGGGGTTTTAAATTGTGGAATTGGGGGATTTTTTGGACTTTGATTACTAATACTACGTTGATAATTTCTACCTTATTTTAACTTCATTTTCAAAATGATTTTCACTATTGAAATCTGTATTAGCCGGAGAATATTTTCATGTATTAAATTTCAAATTCTGACTACTGTTATGGTAAGAGATTTTTGACCATTTTGCCCTTTTCATCCGAATTGATTGTTTTTAGTGTCTTAAGATTCATTATTGCGATTATGATGCTATATTTGAATAGAATTTGGTGATTTGGAGTATCGTAGAAAGGGAAAAGTTTTGGATTTGACTTGATTCGAGACTTTTCTAAGGCAAATGGACTTCTAATCTTTTGTTAAATATGATTGAACCTTGTATGATCCTATGTGAATGGAATTGAGTACTTTGGAGTGGAATTATATCATCATAGGCCTTGATCATGATATTTCAGATGAGTAATTGTTCATAAGGTGGTATCTTGTCTTGTAAATCAATTGTGGATTCGTAATATATGTGATATTGTGAATCATTGGATATTGATATAGAAATAGTACTTACATTGAGATGAGATTAATATTGAGACTGTGATTATATGGAGATATTGATGATATTGACATCATTATGATATTGACATTGTGATAAAACTAAGGTCATGCACATTGTATTCACTATTATTTGTGCATTGGTACTTATGATGGCTACGGTCGAGAGATGAGTACGGTAACATGTGGATTGGTTGTCAAGATTTCTACCGGTCAATGTTTAGCCGAGGTTTCTTCTAGCGAGCTGAGGTAATATAGCTGATTATTTTGTGGCCAAGGTCTTTTCCGGTCGAGTGAGTATTGGCCGAGGTCATTGTGGTAATGTTCATGGATACATAGTCCTTGCATGGCGCCCATGGGTTCCGATCTGACATAGATATGATCAACAAATGTGTATCATAGAACAGACATATATCATGATTATTTGACATTTCATCGTTTTATTTACATCTCATATCATCCACTCCATCTCATATTATTGTTCCTTGATATTATTATATGTATTGTGATGAGATTAGACATCTATTATACTATTTGACTTGTGTATCAGTTGGATATTCTGAGATATGATGCTATGAGATGAGTTTATATTTATATTCTGTGTTTTGTACATGTTATACTGTGCTGGGACTTTTTTAAGTGTAGGTTTGTAGTTCAACGGTATGTGGTTGGGTGTTAAGAAGCATTTGTGATCTTCACTGCTTTATTTTAGGTTAGTTCCATTTACTGAGTGCCTTACTATTGTTGCTCGTTACTTGCTATATTTTTATAGGTTGTGAGCCCAATCGCTTTTGCTAAATATCCTTCATTTCAAGATCGAGCTTCTGGATCATTCACGAGGCAGCTACTTATACCTTTAGCAGGCTTTCGAGGATTCTTCTTTTTGTATTTTGTTCTATTTTGAGAATTGGACATTGAGACTTGTACTTCATTGATTATTCTATATTTAGAGGCTTGTACATATGATACCAATTCTGGGATAGTTGTAGTTTTGATTTCTTACGCTTATCTACCTTATTAGACTGTTTATCTTCCACTTTTATTATTATGTTGAATTGTTTAGGTTTTGGGTTGATTTGACTTGGTGGGCTAGGTGAGTGCCATTACACCCGTATTTTGGGTTGTGACATTATATTGTAATATAAAATATGAATATTAATTATAATTCATATTGAGGTAGATATGATATGGACATGAATTTAAAACTTAATGATAAAGTAAGGTATTATTTCACTTGAACATTAGAAGAAGATAAAACTATCAACATTGGTTGTGGTGCAGTGGTGCAGTGGTGAGACTACTCTAGTCTTAATTAGATGTCTTGAGTTTGAGCCTTGAATATGGAGAAAATCATGTTGGGAGCTCTACCCCTTAATGGGTCCTCTTGTATGCAACTCAAATTTATTCGGAGCTCAAGGCATATATAGAATCAGAAGGAATAGTTTAGGGTCCTCTAGTATGCAATTCAAATTTAGTCGGAGCTCAAGGCTTATATAGAATCAGAAGGAATAGAAAAATGACATATTTATAATCTTGACAATATGAGATAGTAATATTTAGGTAATTATGTATAGTTGTGTGGTCAGTGATATAAGTTACACATGTAATAATATATTTATTTTTACATATTTTTATTAATCGATATGATACACACATTAAACTAATATATAAAAAAAATTGGGGCCAAATACGAGCATCATTGGCTTAGATTATAAAATATTGGTTAAAAAAATATGAGTGAATTTGAAGAGGAAAATGGTATCCATGTTACAGGCGTCAGCATAATATTGACAATTCAAAGTTCCAAGTTCCAAGGCCAAAATTTTGATCTTTTACCAATTCCTTTTGAATATGTTTTCAGCCGAAAAAGAGAAACAGAGTTCCCTTTTTGGGTAATAGTAGTAGTGACAATGGTGAATAGAACTTGCGATCTTGTTGGCCGAGTCGACCCAGCTCAGAGTTTCGATACAGAAGCTCTGCTTCGCTATGCCTCTGCTAATGTTCTTGGCTTCCCTACAAACCCTTCTCTATTTACTGTTTCTCAGGTCTTCTATTCTTCTCTTCTCTTAAATTCAAATCCTATTTTCTCAAAGATTAATATGTCTACGAGATGATTTCTGACATGTATGTGGGAATTAGCAAAAGGAGAGGATATTTTTAAAGAGGAAAATTCTTGCAAATTATGAGACCTGCTGCTAATTAATGATATCATGCTGTATTTGTGGCTTTCATCTGTACTCAAAACAGAGGCTTCAATGTCCAATGCAGTTTTTTGTTGCAAAATTATCAGTTTTCTAAAATGCTGTCTTCGTTGTGAATCAGTTTGGCCATGGCCAGTCAAATCCCACTTTCCTCATTGAGGTCCGCTCCGGAACCTTGGCAAAACAGTATGTGTTGAGAAAGAAACCCTATGGAAATTTATTGGCATCTGCTCATGCTGTTGAGAGAGAGTATGAGGTCCTGCATTCTCTATTTCCGTAAATAGTAATATGTCGCGTTTGTGCATCTTGGCTCTGTTTAATTTTGATATTTTGATGCCACATGCAGGTTCTACATGCATTAAGTACTCATTCGGTAGTACCTGTCCCAAAGGTTTTTTGTTTATGTACGGATTCAAGTGTGATTGGAACTCCTTTTTACATCATGGAGTATCTGGAAGGACGTATCTTTGTAGACCCTAAGCTGCCTGTACGGATTCTATTTTCAAAATTTTATCTTCCTAGATGTTTAGATTGTGGTACTACTAGAATAATATTAGTGTGGTTGATAAGGCTGATTATTTTTGTTGATTCCAAAGATAAAATGTTTGCCTCTTTAGGATGTATTGCCTGAAAGAAGAAGGGTCATATATCATGCTGTTGCTCAAGCTTTGGCCGCTCTTCACTCTGTTGATGTTGATACAATTGGTCTTGGTAACTATGGGAAGCGGATGGACTATTGTAAACGGCAGGTGCAGAAAATTTTCATTTTGGGAAATTAAAATTCAACTTCAATCCAAAATAGTTTGGTCCAACGACATGAACCCTTACATATTCTCTCTATTCAGGCTCATTTCGGTCTACATTTCTGGGAAATTAAGTAATTCATAACTGTCTCAATCTTATTTTTTCCATTTTTCTTTTTATTGTTTGAATAATCAGGAGCTAAGACCATTCCAATCCTTGTTCATACATAGGCTTCTCGTGTATGAAATGGGCCACTTCAAATAGGTTCATTGCCCCGGCCTAGAATACGATTAATCCAGCATGGGCTACATGCCTGATTTGTTTTTTATTGGTCTACCAATCTTGACACTTGATAATTATTATGCTACTGGAAATACGACATGCTTTTGGGTTTTTACATGTTCAGTTACTTTGTTCATGTAGTGCACTTTTGAGGAGTGAATTTTCGTTATTTTGTTTTTGATATTCTTATAATGTTTGATAGTTTACCAAACCTATTTCAGGTGGAAAGGTGGGCCAAACAATATCTTTTATCTACCGGTGAGGGTAAGTCCAGGAGAAATCCTAAAATGTTAGAGCTGGCTGATTGGTTGCGGCAACATATTCCCCTCGAAGATTCCTCTGGATCAACCGCAGGTCTAGTCCATGGTGACTTTCGGATTGATAATGTTGTGTTTCATCCTATTGAGGTGCAGTCCGTGAAAGCATCTGATACTTCCTTCTGTTCCTTGTATCTTAGTGCTATTGCAGTCCTTTCAAATGCATGTCAAATGTGCCCCTCTCCCTGCTCAAAAAGTGCCTAGGTGTGCCTGACTCTGTCAGTTGATGTTGCAGGATAGAGTGATAGGTATTCTTGATTGGGAGCTTTCGACACTGGGTAATCAAATGTGTGATGTTGCCTACAGCTGCTTGGTACTGCCTCTCTTTGCTACTTCTACTTTCTAGATTCTAGATATCATTTGACCAATGACATGCACCATCCTCATATTCACCAATTTGTAATAAATATCCCTTACTAGCATTTTAATTTTCACATGACTGATACAAAATAAGAAATTTCAAAATTGCTGATATCATTCTTTCTTATCAGGGCTATATTGTGAATATAGCATCAGAAAGTATAGAAGAAAATAATGGTTTTGAACTCACTAGCTTTCCTGATGGAGTGCCTTCTCTTGCCAATTATCTCGGAGATTACTGCTCAGCAGCTGTAAGACTTAATTTGGTCCATCTTTGTTAGATAGTCATTCTTTAGCAGACATTCTGTTACTTAACTTTGATATACTAATAGAGAAACAATAGTTATCAAAAAAGCAATAGCCAACATTAGTTCCTTT
The DNA here is from genome assembly GCA_026153255.1 of Solanum medicagineum. Lineage (NCBI taxonomy): Eukaryota > Viridiplantae > Streptophyta > Magnoliopsida > Solanales > Solanaceae > Solanum > Solanum medicagineum. The sequence continues at coordinate 13,508,491 of JAPFFP010000001.1, forward strand.
TGATGCAAGGAAGATAAACTGACTAGAGTATAGGAATCGTCATTTCTATTGAGGACGTGTGCCTTATACTATCATCTTAAATCTGAAAATTTTGAACTTCTGTATGCATGGTATTATCTCTTAACTTTTTTTTTTTTCAGTAAATATCAAGAGACAATCAGCAAAACTTTATTATTTGTGCACTTTAATATTATAACTATAAGTTTCTGATTTCTTTTGTATTTGAGTTCTGCATTCAGGGAAGACCTTGGCCAGTCGACCAATGGAAGTTCTATATAGCCTTTTCCTTATTTCGTGGGGCTTCAATATATGCTGGAGTACATTGCAGATGGATCATGGTAATCAAATTTCTTGTTAATTTTATGGGTGACATCACTTTGATGTTTCGACCAACAATTTTATTATGTTAGCTTTATAATCTAAATATCATCACTTTGCAGGGTAATGCTTCTGGAGGTGACCGTGCCCGATGCGCTGGGGAAAAGGCTGATTCCTTCATTAGAAACGCATGGTTGTTTATCCAAAGAAACTCTGTTCTTCCTCAGCACCCTCCAACTGGTAAATCTATACCTTAACAACTTCATTATTGTTTCTGATTGTGTTAAAATCTCCAATTTTTGATGGTAATTCTACGCTTTTTAGTTGTTCCTGAAACTATGTACACCCTTATTATTCATTGTTCTTGGGATATCATTTGACATACTGGATGTTTTCAATGGTATTTTTGGTGCAGCTCTACATATGAAACTCTTATGTAACATTAAAATATTGAATCAAAACTCACCCCTTTTCAAACTTCACGTTCCAGTGAAATTGCAGATATTCTACCATTAACCAACCTTAACATGGCTTTGCAATGAAAAGAACAAATTTGCACTTGAAAGATCGCAACCTTTTATCCTTGACAATACATTTTCATCAGAATTATATGTCCACGAGAACTGGTTAGTGGTTACTGTGTAAAATTGGTGAACGATAAAATATGATAGGCTACTATGACTTTATTGATCATATCACTCAAGATGTTGAAACCGAGTTATAATACTTGTTTCCTTAGATTTTACTGTTGTGCTCAACTATGCAGAGACAAGTTCAGAGGATCATGTCGGGCAACTTGGACATGATAGCTTAAATCAAGGAACACCTATGGGAGGGAAATTTGTGCCCAGTGAGAAGATTCAAAAGTTGAGGAACAAATTGAAAAAATTTATGGAGGATCATATATATCCAAGGGAAAATGAGTTTTACAAGCTTGCACAGTCTACCATGCGTTGGACAGTTCACCCAGATGAAGAGAAATTAAAGGAGCTGGCAAAAAAAGAAGGATTGTGGAACTTGTGGATACCAGTGAGTTTCCTCAAGCTCATTCTGTCGTAAAGAAGTGAAAGAGATTTGTTTTCTAAGAATGTACTGATATTTTATTTTCTACTAATATGTAGTTTGATAGTGCTGCTCGGGCTAGAGAACTTATTTTTGGCAGCAGAAATGGTCCAGTGGACAATGATTTTGGTAATTTATTGGGTGCTGGTCTTTCCAATCTGGAGTATGGATATCTTTGCGAGATTATGGGTCGTTCTGTTTGGGCGCCGCAGATTTTCAACTGTGGGGCACCTGATACCGGAAATATGGAGGTAAAATGACCATTACTTAAATATTTTGTGCAGAGATAAATTGAAGGTAGCTACTGCAATATTCTTCTTTTTAACTTAACTCAATGAGGACTCCAGTGGCAAATATATGATAAATATTCTCAAGGAAGCATAATTATATCTTGCAGCAGTTTTGCTGGATAATTTAACTTGGTGAAAAGTGAAACAAAAATAGGTTCATACTCCCTCCGTCCCTTTTTGTTGTCATTTTCTTTTAGAATCAAACTATATAAACTTTGACTAACATTTTTAGATGTATTTTTATTTATCATATTGATATAAAAAAGTTGTAACCAATAATATTTTTCATATCGTTTTTGGATATCTTGACTTTTATTAAAATATCAAATTAATTTAATCTGATTTAAGTTTGAAAATTAGTTAGATTGACTTCTGAAAAGTGCAACATGACGATTAAAAAGAGATGGAGGGAATGGAAGATAGTTCGTTATACCCTTTCGAGGCATAATTGTCTATGTTCTAACATTCTGTTGGGGGTGATTCATCTTTTCAGGTATTACTTCGGTATGGAAATGAAGAACAGATGAAGGAATGGCTTGTTCCCTTGCTTGAGGGAAATATACGCTCTGGCTTTGCAATGACAGAGCCTCAAGTTGCATCCTCAGATGCCACTAATATAGAGTGTTCCATTAAAAGGTAGACACAAGCTACAACTTTGAAAGATATGAAAAATATGAGATATAGCACTGTCTCTCGTAATGTTATTTTTTATATAGACACTGTTGGATAGATAAACTGTGAGGAGTAAAATCGGGCACTTGGTGAGATTCTTCAGCGCGTTAGAAAAGACTAGCAAGGTATTAAGAGAAGGTAAACTAGACATAATATAGCCTTCAAATATATATATATATATATATATATATATATATATATATATATATATATATATATCTCTATCTCTATTTTCTGTTGATTGTATGTTTCTCTTCCCATCCCCTTAGGCGCCAAGGGAGCCA
>JAPFFP010000001.1:13516368-13533404 GCA_026153255.1 Solanum medicagineum
AGCAGATGGGATCACTTTGAAATTACTTGTGCAGACACTAAAGGACTATGAAGATCAATTTGGACAAAAGATAAATAAGGAGAAAAGTGCATTCTATGTGTATCATAAAGCTACACAAGCTGATGTGAGAAGGGTGGAGGAATATACTGGTTTCCACAAAGGAAAATTTTCTTTGACCTATCTAGGTTGTCCAGTCAGTTATGCAAAGAAAAAAGAGTCCATTTTACAGATCTGATCAAGAAACTCCAATCTAAAGAGCAGGCTTGGAAAGGAAAGCTCCTTTCTTTTTGGTGGTAAGGTTGTATTGATTAATAGTGTATTACAGAGTATCCCAATTTACCAACTTTCTGTGATCATCCCCTCAAAGTGTATTATGTATGATATCCATAGAATTTTTGCTAGATTCTTATGGAATTTTAAAGAGGATGGCACAAGTAAGCATTAAGTGTCATGGGATGATATTTGTCTGCCCAAAAAGGAGGGAGGACTAGGTGTTAGATCTCTATTTGAAGTGTCCAGACCATTGTTTGCAAAAGTATGGTGGAGTTTCAGAACTAAGAAATCTCTGTGGGCTAATTTCATGTGGAATAAGTATTGTAAAAGGCATAGATCGCAGGTTGTAGAATGGAAAGGGGATTCCCGAACCTGGAAACACATGTTAAAGGCAAAGAACTTCTTCGACAAGAAATTTGGTGGCGGACCAATTCTGGGCACTCTAGTATTATGTATGACAATTGGACCCAACTTGGGGCCTTATTTTTTCTTCTTCCATATCTTATGATAATGAATTGATTTAAAAGAATGAGGATCAGCTGGTGCTAAATGGTAAATGGAATGAGGATATGCTAAGGGACATATTTTCTACTAGTTTGGTGGATCACATAATCAGTAATATAGGAATTCCTACATCTGGTGATGTTGATTACCCTTTTTGGATGCCTACAACATCAGAAAAGTTCACTATTAAATCATCCTAGGAGATTTTAAAGATCCTAGCCCCTTCTATGGATGTTTTTGGAAGAATATGAGGAAAAGGATTGCCATATAAGGTGTCCTTCTTTATGTGGAGGCTGGTTAGGAAGAGGATACCAGTTAGGGAGTTCCGGATTAGTGTTGGAGTAATGAATGAAGCTATATGTTATTGTTGTAATCAAATGGTAAAAGAAACTTATCAGCATTTGTTTTTGAAATGTTCTACAACACAACATATATGGAATTTTTTCTCATTAAGTGCAAGGATTTGAGGCCCCTGGAATTTTCTAAAGGAGACAATCTATAAATGGTGGACTGCAGATTACTCTAATGAACTTAAACCTATTTTTAATCTTGTTCCTTGCTTTGTTTTGTGGGTAATATGGAAAATGAGGAATAAAATTAAATATGGGGAGATTTTAAGCACTCAAGGTATGGTGATGAAAATTTGTAGATATCTTTATAGATTAGCAAGGTTTAAATACCCTTGGCTCAAAAACATTCCAGAGGAGTGAGCTGATTTAGTGCAGTTTTTGGGAGGGTATAAACTCATTATTATTTCGAAATTAATTTACTGGAATTTACCTACAGAGGGGTGGTTTAAATGTAACTCAGATGATTCCTCTAAAGGTAATCCAGGCCCTAGTGCTGGAGGATTCTATATAAGGAATTGGATAGTAGAGTTTATGTATGTAGCATTATTTGGAATAAGTGTTAAATCAAGCTTGGAGGCTGAACTTTGGGCATTAGAGGAAGGACTAAAGATTTGTATTTCTGAGAAGTGGATGCCTATAGTGTTAGAAACAGACTCTCTAATGGCCTTTAATTGTGTATCCGAAAATAGGGAGATTCCATGGTGCATTAGGAGGAAGATACACAAGATAAATGAACTGAGGATACACAGAGGAGTACAATTGCAACACATTTTGAGGGAAGGCAATAAAGTGGCTGATTATTTTGCTAACCTAGTTTTCTTTTTTGCAGGAATTAAAATCATTAATTTTCAGACAATTCAGTAAGTTCCTAAGCAAGGACAGGCACTATTATCTTTGGATGCTCAACAAAGTCCCAACATTCAGATAACTAGGATGCAAAACTCTTCATACAATAGAGAATAAATAGATGGGTAGTAATATGCAGAGACAGAAGCAGCAGCAGAAGGGTACCTGGTAAATATAAGCTAAACCTTTAGTTTGTTTGTTTTACAGTGGTATTAGCTCCAATTGGGGCTCAACTTGTTGACAAATAGACTAGGGTAAGGTTTATGTTTACACAAATTAACAAACAATGGAAGCATATGGTTCTTATCTGGAAATATAGAAGGAAGATTTCAGAACGGTAAGGGTGCACGGGCATGCCATCAAAAACCCGAAAATATGAGACATGGATCTAACTCTACAATACCAAAAATAGTAGATCGTTGGTTTTCTAAAGTGAATGAGCTGAAGAAGTCTTCATTGGATCCGATTCTATGACGTAGTGAGCTGTATGACGCCACAATAGAATCGATCCAAGCTCGTCTTACTTGGAGGGCCAACAAACTGATCATGAGTTTTCATCACTTGAACATGCGTAAGGAAGAAGAAGAGCAGTCATTACAGTGGTGAATCGAGTGTCAACAAAAAGATGAATGGACTTGCCATTAGTGTTGAAGGAAGCTTCCAAATTTTGGAAAGTTTTTTAAATAGTAATGAGTCTTGTTTTATGAGTGGGCCATTTGGTCCACTCCAACTTATCTTTTATATCTTTTGGATAGATGGGCTTTCTTTTTAAATAAATAAAGGTTGCTTGCCTTTTTGATTTTTTTTAAAAAAAAAGCATAATATCAAATAGAGTGTATTAAAATTTATGAAAATATTAATAAACAAAGCTCATGCATGGATTATTTTTTTTTATGACGAGGGAAACTCGAAGCCGTTACTCTTTGGGTGCGACTAGGGTAAAATCTTCGCTCTTATGCAATAGCTAGCTCACAAATCACACAAGAGAAGTATTCCATACTAAGCAAGTTCAATTCGGTGAGCTGAGCTCAACCCAGAAGGTAAACCCCTTGTTTTTGTTGGCAAGATATTTCAAATTCTAACGCATGGCATTATTTCTTCAAGACATATATTTAGCCCACGACAATATATAAAGTTAATGTATGTATTATTTCTTGTAATGCATTTTACTAAACGAGCCCTTATAGTGGTGGAGTTTCCTCTTTCCTAAATGTTTTAATACTTAATGTAAGGTAACGATATGGTCATATATACACTCTCCTAAAATTTCTTCTGGCTTATATTTTCCTGGATATTATTGTTCCTTAAATTCTTTTTAAATAAAATTAGGGCAATTATAAAATGAAGTCAATATGGTTCAGTAGTTTGAAACAGACAAGAATTGAAAATCTTAATTGTAGGAATGGAAACACTAACAACCTCATCTTTTTGTTAGACCATTTCATATCCTCACATGTTCAACATAAACCAACTATAATTTCGTTAATTAATACTATAAATAGATTCTCCATATTTAGACAAAACATCTTTCAGAGCCAAGGGGCAGGTACCGTCTCTATAAGAAATCCCCAAAAGCTCTAAAACTTAACAAAAACACTTTTTTTTTTTTACTTTAGGAAAAACACATAAAAAGAAATTCAAATAACATTATGGCTAAAAAATTAGTCATTGGTGGCATAGCCTCAATTCTTGTGGTGGCTTGTGTTGTTGCAGCATGCGTCACCATTAGCCAAAAGAACGCGAGCAATTCATCAAGTGGTGGTGGTGGTAATGACATTTCAACCTCTACAAAATCTGTTCAAGCAATATGTCAACCTACTGATTACAAAGAAACTTGTGAGAAGAGTCTTGCATCAGCCAAGAACACTAGTGACCCAAAGGAACTTATAAAAGTTGCATTTGAATCAACTATAACTGACATAAAAAATTCCATAAAAGATACTAACTTGATCAGGGATGCAGCCAAAGATCCTAGAACCAAGGACGCTCTACAAACTTGTGAAGGTCTTCTTAATGTGTCTATGGATGATCTAAGAAGATCTTTTGATAAAGTTAGCGACTTTGATATCAGCAAGATCAAGGAATATACTGATGATCTAAAAACATGGATTAGTGCTTCGATTACTTATCAAGAAACTTGCTTAGATGCTTTTCAGAACACAAGTGGTGAAACTGGTGAGAAAATGAAGAAATTGTTAAAGACTGCAGGGGAGCTTACTAGCAATGGTCTTGCCATGGTCACTAGCTTTGGTGACATGCTTACTAACTTGCACATCCCTGGTGTTACCCGTAGATTATTGACAACCGACTATACGTCATTCATTGAAGATGGTTCGCGTAGGCTTCTTCAAGTTTCAAATACCAAGCCTAATGCTGTGGTTGCTCAAGATGGCAGTGGACAATTCAAGACCATCGCAGAAGCCCTTAAAGCTGTGCCTCCAAAGAACACTGAGACCTATGTCATCTTAATTAAGGCAGGTGTATATAAGGAGATGATTGATATCCCAAGAAGCATGAAAAACCTTGTGTTTATTGGTGAAGGTCCAACCAAAACCAAGATTACTGGCAACAAGAACTTTGCTGATGGCACTGAGACTTTCCGTACAGCGACCGTTGGTAAGTCAATTTTGTGAATTTAAATGATGTATGTCTACCTGGTACAAAAGTTAAAACTCTTGTCATAAATTGTGAATGCAGCGGTGAATGGAGATGGTTTCGTAGCTAGGGATATCGGATTTGAGAACACAGCAGGAGCACTGAAGCACCAAGCTGTTGCACTCCGTGTATCAGCAGACAAGGCAGTTTTCTACAACTGTAATATCGATGGATACCAAGACACTCTGTACACTCATGCCTACAGACAATTCTACAAGGATTGTTCCATCTCAGGAACCATTGACTTCATCTTTGGCGATGCATCTGCTGTGTTCCAAAACTGCAAAATGATTGTAAGGAAACCAGGTGACAACCAAGCTTGCATGGTCACTGCTCAAGGTAGAAAAGACCATCGTGGGGTCGGTGCAATCGTATTGAGGAACTGTGAAATCAGGGCTGAGCCAGCATTCACTAGCACCCAGCCACCAATCAAAGCCTATCTTGGACGTCCATGGAAGGAGTATTCAAGGACAATTATAATGCAAACGTATATCGATTCGTTCATTGATCCTGAAGGATGGGCTCCATGGAATGGTAACTTTGCTCTAAACACTCTGTATTATGCAGAGTATCAGAACAAGGGACCAGGAGCCAATACTGACAAACGGGTTAAGTGGAGTGGTTACAAGAAAAGCATTTCACCACAGGAAGCTGAAAAATATGCTCCTAATATCTTCATTGATCAAGACAGCTGGATTAAGAAGACTGGTATTTCCTATTGATGATTCTGTAGCAACTTCAATTATATTATATTCCTTTATAAATCTAATCTTCTACTCATAAAAAAATTAACCAAATTATGTTTATTTAATTGGCTTTCTAGCTATGTGATGTAATACTTTAGTTTAATTTCTTCATATTTATATCTTACCTTATGCAAATTCAACTTGTTGTATTCTTGTTTTCCCCTCTAGTTTGCATTATATTTCCCTAAAATCTCTTATCATAAATAATTACGTTGAGTCTAAAGGGGAAATGTCATGTAGCCTCTTTACATTCACTACTCTTGCACCACTGAAATAAGTAATTATGCAAGTTAGCTGGACAAATCATGAGTAGCAGAAGTTAAGTACTATATATACTACTACATCTCTGACTCTCCAAAAATATTACCGCACTCATGTCGGACACTTCAAAAATACACTATTTTTAGAGGATCCCGCACGCACCCGTCAACATTTTTGAAGAGTCCGAGCAACATAGAATTAGACTAATCTTTAGAGTTAGTTGCACTAGATTAATTTGATATTTTAAAATTTAAAATTTAGATATTTGAAAACTATACAAAAAAAAAACTATAAGTTCCAATGATTCTCATATTAATATGATGAAAATACATCTTCAAATATTGGTCAAAGCTATAGTTTGACTCTAAAAAGTAAAACGTCACAAGTAAAAGTTGTTGGGGAAATAGTGATTATTTAGCAAAACAACAATACTGAAAATTAAATAAAAATTAATATTTTAAATAATCCATTATTAATGCTTGAGTCGTGCTAGGCACTGTCCTAAGAAGCTATTTCATTGCCACACCCATGTCGGACACTTCAAAAATACACTATTTTTAGAGGATCCCACACGCACCTGTCAACATTTTTGAAGAGTCCGAGCAACATAGAATTAGACTAATCTTTAGAGTTAGTTGAATTAGATTAATTTGATATTTTAAAATTTAAAATTTAGATATTTGAAAACTATACAAAAAAAAAACTATAAGTTCCAATGATTCTCATATTAATATGATGAAAATACATCTTCAAATATTGGTCAAAGCTATAGTTTGACTCTAAAAAGTAAAACGTCACAAGTAAAAGTTGTTGGGGAAATAGTGATTATTTAGCAAAACAACAATACTGAAAATTAAATAAAAATTAATATTTTAAATAATCCATTATTAATGCTTGAGTCGTGCTAGGCACTGTCCTAAGAAGCTATTTCAAAAGTGTGAAATATTTTTCCATGATTACACAAGTCTTTTCTACTTAAATAGAGAATACAAGAATCAACAAATTAATAAACATTAGCAAGTTATTAAGTGTAACACCTTAAAAATTTTCAAGCTAAGATCCAAACTTTTTTCTTATGTGTATGGGATCATATCGAGTGATTCTAACTTTGAATATGAGTGTAAAGGCCAATTCTATAGGGAAATGATAGATTTGAGATGAACTAAGGTAACAAGTCAATATAACACTTCAAAATTGAAAAGTTTGAATGAAAAATAAAATACAGGAAGTGATCTAGTTCCTATGGCCCGTGGAAGCCACCCGACTGCCCTAGGAAAAAATTTCAAGCCCTAACTATGAAAGATCTCATGGACTGTAGATTCATCCATGGAACAAATTTTAGAGACAAGAAAATTGGGGTTCGACAGGATGGACCATGTTATAAACCGTGGTTTGTTCTATGCAGAGGCGAATTTAAATTTTCAAGAAAATAGGTGCACCATTACTTTATAGATAAGATCTACAATTGTAAAGAAAAAGGCATAATATACTCCTTAACTTTGTCATTTAGAGTTGATATACCTCTTGTTATGAAAGTGGCTCATATATACCACTATTGTTACACAAATGACTCACATATAACATTTTCTCTAATGAAAGGGCAAAAATTGACACATGTTTTTTTTAGACTTGTTTGATTCAACGGCTAATTTGGATTTATAACTTTGATAGTTAAATTTATTTTTTTACTAATTTTATTACAAAATTTAATATAAATGCCCCTTTTTTATAGCTACAAAAACTAAATTACAACATAGCCGCAAAAAAAAGTATTTTAAAATTTTTCTTACTTTTATTTTTTTTTCACACTTATTCTTTTTATTTTTACACGAAAGAATGAAGAAAAAAAAGAAACAATAATTAAAACTCAAATAATGATAATTAGATAAGTCAAAAAATAATTCATGCATCAAAAGATCAAATATACCCTGAATGGATTTTTTATAATTAATAATTAAAAATAAATTTAAAATAACATTTTCACTTCCATTACCTCAAAAGGTATATGTAAGTCACTCTTGTAATGGTAAGGGTATATGTGAGTCAGTTCTATAATGATAAGGGTATATGTGAACCACTTTGATAACGAGAGATACATGAGCTCTCAAGCAAAACAAGAGATGCTCTAGCTAGTGGGACATCTAACATATTAAAAGGAAAAATAGTAGGCAATTTGGGACCCAGCGATTATACTATTAAAAACAAATCCTCAGACAAGTGAACGATCTAGGCATTTTAAGCATTGGTTCCTTTAGCTAATATTATAATATTCTTAAGAATATAAAAATAATTTATCAAATTTAGTCGGATGACCATGGATTCCCGAAACTCATATTTTAAACATAAATTCGCCCTTGGTTCTATGGACCAGGAAGGACCCATAGAACACCACTAACACTTATATTTGTTTTTGGCTAGGGATTAGAGTGTTGTATGAAAGGGTTTATGGCCTGTGAAAGGAAACACAGACCGTTGACCTTGATCGTTCCAAAACTTTAGAGAATTAAATTTTTTTCTAATTTCCACGAAGGGCCTATTCGACTCATGAAGAGGACCCTGAACGGTTAAGGAACCCATAGTCCCTACGATTAGTTAATTCTTAGGTTTATTTAGGACATTTTTCATTTTTCCAATGTTGAAACTATATCATTTCTAAGTTATTCCTAAGTCTTATAATTGATTTTGTACTAGCCAATTCTTTCAAGAATTTCTCTCCCAAGGTCATCTTCATTCTTTTTCATCCGTACATCTTTTTTATCGATGGAGCCCAATAATTTCAAGATTTTTAATTCAATTCTTGTCAATTTCACATGTTGGATTATTGGATAGTACAAAAAGGCAATGTGCGTGGATAGAAATAATAATATTAGTATTATATGAAATGAGAAAGTGGTTGAATGAGAAGATATGAAATAAAGGTGCAAAAATAGTCGTTTGTGGGACAAATAAATAAGTTACATAATGAATAGTACGTGTAATTACACCTTCATCATGCCAGGCTCATAGGGAATACCCTCCTTGGGTAACCAGGGTTCCTTTGTGTTAATAAACTTGTCGGCAGTGAATTGGTTAATAGCATCTCCAGAAACTCCCTTTTGGTAACCTCTCCATGTAGACACCCTCTTGTCTAGTGTTGCACCTGGTCCTCTGTTCTGATACTCTGCATACCAACATGTATGGAGTCCAAAATCAGTGTTATTCCATGGTGCCCATCCTTCTGGATCGACGAATGCATCGATATTTGATTGCATTATGATAGTCCTCGAATATTGCTTCCAGGGACGTCCAAGATAGGCTTTGATGGGTGGCTGGGTGGCAGTGAATGCTGGCTCAGCCGTGATGGCACAATTCTGGAGAACGAATGCACCAGTCGAATTTAATTCCATCCTTCCTTGAGCAGTGATCATGCAAGCCTGTCTGTCATTCGGCTTCCTCACAATCAATTTACAGTTTTGGAAAACAGCAGCGGCATTGCCAAACACGAAATCAATGGTGCCTGAAATGTTACAGTCACGGTAGAATTGCCTGTACGAGTGAGCGTATAAGGTGTCTTGATAACCATCGATTTTGCAGTTGTAGATCAAGGACTTATCAGCATTAACCCTCAATGCAACAGCTTGTTCTTTTTCAGGTCCTGCTGTGTTCTCAATACCGATATCCCTCATAACAAAACCTTCTCCAGCAACACCAAGACTTGCAGTATGCCAAGTTGTAGTACCGCCACCATTCTTTACTCCCTTGTCACCGGTGATTATGGTCTTGGTTGGGCCTTCACCAATAAGCACGACATTGGTCTTGGTCTTGTCGATTTCAATGTATTCCTTGTAGGTACCGGCCTTGACGAGGATAATGAAAGGTGTTGGGTTATTTTTTGGGACAGCATCAATTGCTTGCTGAATGGTCTCGTATTGTCCTCCTCCACTGGCAGAAACCACAGCATTAGGCTTGGCACTGGAAATTTCGAGGAGCTTACGGTTACTGGCTTCGACAAATGAGTCATCGTTTGATAACAACTTGCGGGTAAGGCCTGTAGTTTGAGTGATCATTTCACCGAAGCTGACGACCATGGCAAGACAATTGACAGTTAGCTCCCGGGTAGTGTTCATTAGCTTCTCCATTTTGTCACGGGTTTCACTTTGTTCTGATTTGATAAAACCATCCAAACAAGTCTCTTCATAAGTAATGACTGCGCTAAGCCATGTCTTGAGGTCATCGACCAAATCCTTGATCTTAGAGAAATCGAAGTTGTCAAGCTTGGTGACAGAGCCCCTTAGATCCTCAACGGCTAGATCAAATAGCTCTTCACAAGCCTTGAGAGCGTCTTTCGTGAGCGGATCACTGGCTGCTTTCTTGATTGGTTCAGTTTCCTTGAGGGCATTCTTTATGTCTGTCACAGCGGCTTCGAATGCAACCTTGATGTAGTCCTTTGGCTCAGACACATTCTTGGCTGCGGATAGGGTCTTCATACAAGTTGTTTTGTATGGGGTGGGCTGGCACATAGATTCCACTGACTTTGTTGAAGTTGCAATTTCATTTGATGAAGCTTCCTCATCATGTTTAGTCAAGGTCACACATGCTGCCACTACACAAGCCACCACAAGAACAGAAGCTACTCCACCAACAATCACCTTTTTTGACATTTTTTATCGATGAAATAACCCCTAGGGTTCTTCTTATAAGAGAAGAACTCAGAGGACTCTTTATTTCCTATTGTTTCATCTCCCATATCATTTCTCTCTTATTTATATATATAGTAAAGTAGAGCAACGAGTTCGTGTGAACTACCTTAAATTTCTAGTGGGATGGTGATGGATGGAGGTGCGATCTTCTCTATTTTCCTTTAGTTTCCCACAAAATACACTCACCTCTTATTCCTTCCTTGACAAAAACCACTAGTTATTTTTGTTAAATCTTCATTTGCCTTTAATACTTGTGAATTCCTCACTTCATTTTCCCCAACTTCTTGTTTTGCTTGAGAACACGTGTCATACTTTAAAATTAATGGATGCGATTTGATTAACTAAAATATTAAAATACTTTATATTTACCTCCAAAACAAACTTTTATTTCTCACCTTTGAGTAAATTTTTGCCCTCATTTGTTTGTATTTATGTTGGACTTTTAAAAAATACACTTTGACGAATCTAATGCCTAATTCATTATTTTTAAAAAATACAATCAACATAAATGTAAGTAAAAAAATCAGAGAGAATCACCGATAACAATACTCTTTCAGTTGAATGCTAGCTCAATACTCATTATAATAACAAGTACTTTATTTATTGTGAAAATGGTACAGCTAAATTTGTTATGAGATAAAGACATGCGTCTTATTTAACTCATTGATTAGTGTATTAGCAGTTAAAAACGTCTGTGGATGATATTTTTCTAAAAAGACAATTATAAAATGAGTATATTTTGAATTGAATAATAGAGCTGAGTTTCTTGAAGTTTGAGCTAGAATTGGAAGACAGACTTATCCAAGATGCATGAGATCTAAGACTTATGCCTTATTTATTTTTACTAAAATTAAGACATTTAAATATGAATGCACATGTGAATAATTAAGATATTGATTTTAGATCTAAATATTAAATAATTAAAATGATTTATTTTAAATATTTGAATATAAATAGTTTATTAATATGTAAACACAATGAATATTATATTTCAAATAAAATCGTAGTTAAATATTACATTTTGAAAAACTCCAATATATAAAAATATATCATTATTTGATAATAGTTAAAATATTTAAAGATATAAATAAATATTTCAAGTTTGATAAAGATAAAGTAAAACTACCTGAACTATGTGACAAAATTATATTAACAAAATAATTGTTAAGCATCATAAGAATAAAATACAGTCATCAAACTTTTATCAATTTTTGTAAATAATTTTATCAATCCTGGATGACTAAGCAATACATCCAAGAATTAAGGAGGCATTTGATAGGATGTATTAAGAAATATAATTCATAAATTAGCTATTGATATTATTATGTTTGGCAGAAATTTTGATTTATGGATTAATTAATTCATGTATTAGTTAATATTACATAAATGGTATTAATTAATACCTTCCATTTGGTGGTAATAGCTAATACCTTGGATTTAATATCATGGGATAAATATATAAAGACAAAAGTATCCTCAAATTCTTTTACACTTTTTTTTATTTTCATGATTTTATATTTTATATTTGTAGTTTTGTACTAGTAAATTTATTTAAATAAATTATCTTACAAATTTTATTTATTTGTGGGTTCATATTTTCATAATATAAAAACAAATAAATTTACTACGTCAAAATTTTATTTATTTATGGTTTCATATTTACATAATAAACAAAAAATAATTTTCCATGTCAACTTTTTTGAAAACTAGTTTAATTGAGCGATTTTATTGATACAAAACAAAGTTCAATGATGTTAAATATATTCTTAAAGTTAAGTGACCTTTTAAGATATAAACATTATGCTAAAATTACAACTTCCAACTTTTTATGTGTAAATATAGATTGTTTATTTTACAATTGTTTATCATCTTTTCGATTTTAACAATAGATGTTCTATCTTTATTAAATTAAAAGTTGGAGTTTTATTAGTGATGAATTTATTAAGATCATAATTATTTATTCTCAAATAATTCAAGTGAGAAAATAGTTTATATGATGACAATTACTGTTCTCCTAACTAGTTAGAAGCCATAAAAAAAAATCTACTTTGATTTAATTACATGAAATAGAAAATTCCACAATAATTCAAGGGTATAATTGGAAAGAAGCTTTTTGTAGAGTATTAAACCAAGCACAAGATTAGATGGGAAGCAATGAATCAAACAACTGATAAAAAATAATCTGTGCATTACTAATCCCTGCATTATTTATTCTTGTATTTTTAATTCGTACATTACTAATCCCTGCATTATTCATTTTTGTACCAAACGACCCCTAAATGTTATCAAAATAGAAAGGGAAAAGATTTGGATAGTTAATAGATGGAAGAGAGAAGTGTGAAATTTTTGTAAAAGAGAAAACATATGGAGCGAATTTTAATAATTATTTGTCTTTAACAGGGTTCGAATGAGATTAAGACACTATCATAAACTTGATTCATTTAGGCTCTTTTAAGTGATATTTAAGTAAAATTAGATTTACTACACATGTGTTGCACATGTATGTCATTCATATAATCCAAATAGTATCCATTCTATATGTTATCAATTTATTCTTGAAATCTAAATGTTTAGTTGTAATAAATAGTTTAGGCTTTGTAAATAATATATTCCATTACGCCTTTCTAGTTTCCAGTGTAGTTTTAGTCAGACATCGCATTGCCATCAAAATATTTGTCTTCAAGGTGGACGAGATGAACTAATGGCAACGCTTGAAAGAAGATGCAACTAAACAGGGAAGACACGATGGTTTTGGGGAGTCGTAAATGTTGGCATCACATTACTTCGAGATGGAAAGTATAAATGAATAGTTCTAACGGAAGATTCTGGATCATTAATTATAGATTTATAAACAACACTTCATTATGGCGATCAACTAATTGTTTGCTTTACATTTTTTATTAGTTTACAATAACAATGAAGAACGTCATTTTTAAAGTTTCGATAGTATTTGTTATTAATTTGAGTGAGAACCAAGAAAGCAACGAAGGAGGACTTGTGAATAATGAAAGATAAGAACGAAGAACAAGAAAGAAGAGAAAATCTATTATGGAAAAGTGAATATCTTTTACTGCAAAAAAAGACTCACATATATAATAAAGACCTAACTTCATGGACTTCAAAATCAGCAACACATCCGTTGAAAATAAACAAACTCCTAAAGACTAGGTAAAGAAGTTATTTGAAAAAAAATAATCTAATTTACTGCAGCAAAAGAATAAAGACTGCATTCCTAAAGCATAACAACTAACACTCCTCCTTGGTTTAGGAATTGTAGATTCCTAACTTTTCTAAAAAAACTCAAACTTGCCGAGGGAAAGGGGCTTGGTGAAAATGTCAGCAACTTGCTCATCACTCTTGCAATAAAAAAATTTCACATCTCCATCTTTCAGCACATCTCTCAAGAAAAACAACTTAATGTTGAAATGCGTGCTTAATATTTGCATGAAAAAATGGATTATTAGTAATAGAAATTGCAACTTGACTATCAATAAAAATCACAGTCCCTTCTTTTTGCTCCATATTTAGATCACAAATAATTTTCCTCAACCATAATGCTTGATTCATAGCTGTTGTTGAGCAATAAACTCTGTCTCCACTGTTGATTGTGCTACCATATCTTGTTTCTTGGAATACCACAAGAAAACTCCTAATCCAAGATTGAAACAGAAACCTGATGTACTATTCATATCAGGTGCACCACCCCAATAAACTATCAGAGAATCTGATAAGTCTAAACTTTTGACTTTTGTGAAACTTAATGCCACATTTGACAGTTCCCTTGATGTATCTGACAATTATTTTAACTGCTCTCAAGTGTAAATCACTTGCACAATGCATAAATCGAGACAAAAGGCTCACCGAAACAAGATATCAGGCCTAGTTGCAGTCAAATACATCAAGCAACCAATAAGACTTCTATAATATACTTCATCCACTTTCTCTGCACCATCATCTTTGGAGAACTTTTCTTTTTGGTTCATTGGAGTGCTCATAACTTTGCAGTCTTCCATATGAACCTTCTTTAGGATGTCTTAAGTATACTTTTTCTGGCAAATAAACACATCGTCTTCATTTTGTTTAAGCTCCATTCCAAGAACGTACGACATTATTCCAAGGTCTGTCATTTCAAAGACCTTCATCATTTCCAACTTGAAGTGCTCAAGTAGGCAAACTTTACTTCCTGTAACAAAGAGATCATCAATATATAAAGAAATAATGAGTATATCCGCACCGAAGCACTTAATATAAAGTGTAGGCTCAAATGGGCTCATCCTGAAGCCTAAACTTAGTAAATAATCGTCAATCTTACTATACCAAGCTCTTAGCGCTTGCTTTAAATGTAGAGAGTTTTCTTTCACAAATAAACTTTATTTTCTTGTCCCTTGACAACAAAACCATCTGATTGCTCAACATAAATCTCTTCCTGAAGAAGACCATTAAAAAAGGCTAACTTGCATCAAGTTGATAAATTTTTCAACTTTTTTCTGTTGCAATGGCCAGTAACAATTTGATTGTGTCAAGGAGAGCAACTGGTACAAATGTTTCTGAGTATATACTGCAAAGATTTTAGCATAACCTTTCACTACAAGCCTCACTTTGTGCTTTTTAATGGAATCATCAGCATTCAACTTTGTCCTAAGACCCTTTTTACTCCATGATCTTTCTGTCTATAGGTTTCTCAACAAACTCCCAGGTCTGATTTTTTTCAATCACCATCATCTCCTCCTTCACTGCAGCAACCCATTTGTCATCCCCTTCTACTTTCTCATAGCTTGGGGGCTCACAATTGCAGTATTGTGTCTTTGATAGATATCAGAAATCTACCTCTTGCCTCTAACAGGAACATCATCTACTAGATCTTTTGGAGCTAATAGAGAGTCCACAGGTGGATCATCGTCAACCTTCTCCTAATTCTAATGTTGGTCCTCAATGAAGTGGAGATCTTTACTCACTATAGTTTTCTCTATTTGAGGTTGATAGATCCTGTATGCTTTGAGACTTCACTGTAGCCTATAAAGATGCCAAAAACTACCTTCTTATCAAGATTTTTTAACCTGTGGTACATAAGAGAAACACAAGCAATCAAAAATTCTGGAAAATTACAATGAAGGTTTATGATCATACCATTCTTCGTATGGCATTTTATCTTTCACATATCTACAAGGAAGTCTATTTTGCAAAAAAACAATTGTGTTGGCAGCCTCCGCCTAAAATCTTTTTGGTAGATGTTTCTCATGTAACATGCACCTAGCCATCTCCATTATGATTCTGTTTTTTCGCTCACTTAATCCATGTAATGTGGAGTATAGGGGGCAGGTAATTGATATTCTATCACAGCTTTATCGCAGAATAATTTGAATTGATTTGAAGTGTACTCTTTCCCATTATCAGATCTTATAATTTAAATTTTGCAACCACTTTGATTTTCTACCTTAGTCTTAAAATTCCAAAACACTCCAACTATTTTAGACTTGAATTTTAAGAAAACAAATCCATGTCATTCTTGTTAGATCATCAATAAATGCAATGTAGTAAAGACTATCATTTAAAGATGGTGTTTGTGAGGTCCACACAGATTTGTATGAATGAGCTGAAGCCTTTTTTATGCTCTCCAAGTTATTTTGGGAAAGAGCAACCTGTTCATCTTTCCAAGTAAGCAAGCTTGACAATCTTTCCAGTAATTCTGCAATTTTGGTAGATCATTTACAAGTTCCTTTCTTTGCAAGAACATCATACCTTGACAATGAAAATGACCTATTCTTTTATGCCAAACTTCTGTAGAGTTGTCTAACATAAGAAAAGCTTTCTGCTTTTCTTCAAAAGGATTAAGTGGGAACCACCTCCCCTCCATTTTGACCTTGAATGTTTCATCACCTGATGGATCTTGTATCACACAAGTTCTGTTGTTGAAGAACAAATTGAATCCATTCTCCAGTAACTGACCAACACTCAGGAGGTTCTGGTCAAGGTTTAGGACATACAGAACATTTGTGATTAACTTAGTTTTAGAGCTACTGGTAATGGCAATAGTGCCCTTATCTTTCATGTCATGACACTCGCCATTTCCAATTCTAACTTTCTTTGTCTCAGTATTCCATAATTCTTTGAACAACATCTTATCAGACGTCATATGGATAGAGCAATCACTGTCAATTAGTTTCCACTTGAATCTAGGCTTGTGGAACAAGCTGCGACAAAGATATGACCTTCTTCTCGGTCAACAACTTGAGCTTCTACTTCAGGCTGCTGAATTTTAGCTTTGCAAATTACAGCTTTGTGGCTTTGCTGATTGCACATGCTGCATTTTGCATCAAGTCTCCTCCAATATTTGAAAGGAGAATGAGCTTTTTTTTCACAGTGACTATAAGGAGGATAGTTAGCCTTCTTGCTTTTAGTAAAATTCTCACTATTTTTTCCTTGTATCTTCTTATTTTGCTTCTTGTTTCTTCCATCATCTTGATGTTTGACTAGTAGGGCTCCATTAACAACTTTTTTCCTATCTCATTTCACATTACTGCTCTTGTGTTTGAAAAGCACTTAAGGCTCTACTAGTGTAATCTTGGATAAATCCTTAGTGTTCTCTAAGATTGTAATAGTAGCCTCAAATCTTTCAAGCACTGTTACAAGGATTTTCTCGACAATCCTTGAATCATTTAAAGTGGAACCCAACAATCTGACGCGATTTGCTATGTTAAGAAGCATATCAAAATACTCCTTTA
>JAPFFP010000001.1:13545684-13557866 GCA_026153255.1 Solanum medicagineum
AAGTAGTAAATGTGTTTTAGGATTTGGATTAGTGCCTAATCGGCACTAGTCACGGCCCCGGGGTCGGGTCGTGACAGTATGTTGGCTGCTCCCATCCATGCATCAGCTAGTAAGATCTTTCGAACTGCCCATGAAGCTTCTTTGCAAGACTTCCCATAGCATTCTCCCTTTTGGGTGTTTTGTTCCAGCATTGAACCTCAGAAATATTGAGTCCTCCAACTACTTTAGGTCTGGATAGTATGTCCCAAGCAATAGGATTCTTCCATTTGTGTTGATGCTCTCCAGTCCATAGAAACCTCCTGCATAGTGTTTCCACTTGTTTTAGGATCTTTTTAGGGATCAAGAATATTTGGGACCAGAAGTTTTGTATAGCCAGAAGTATACTTTGGACCAATTGAAGCCTTCATGCATAAGACTAGATACTTCATTGTCTATATTTTAAACCTATCAACCATCTTATACAGTATAGGAGAACATTGGTGTACTGTTAGTCTTTTAGAGCTAAGTGGTACTCCCAGGTACTTGAATGATAAAGACCCTTTTTTGAAACCTGTTAATTGAAGTATTTATTGTTGTACATGTTCATGAAGTCCTCCAAAATATATATTACTTTTACTCTAATTTGCTACCAGGCCAGAGGATATTACAATTAAGTAAACGTTATTCCGTTTCTCAACTATTACAACAATCTTCATATTAAATAAAGTGCATAGTTACTATTAATTTCTACTCCTTTTTTTTTTTTTTTGGCAAATTTAACAATAAATGATGTGTTGATATTTTTGAAAAAAAAAAATTGGGATCCTAAAAAATTTGAGATCCCTATCAATTGTTTTCGTAACTTTATGGTCGAGTTGGGCCTAGATTTGTGTACTCGCCTGCTTTAAACAGTCCTCGAAGCCCTTCTTATTAAGGTGCAAAATAAAATCATTTTATATCACCAAGAGAATTAATCAAATAATGTTTGTTCAGTATTAAATAGGAATAATTATATTTACAATATTGTGAGTATCAACTTGCCTACTTGAATATTTTTGAATGTGAATGTATAATTCACATAAGTAATTATTTAGAAAAAAAATTGTTTAAATTCGTACTTTTACTTTAACTCCAATTGTATTTGATAAATGAATAATGTATTAATTGAAATGTGCATCTTTAGTCCTGTATTTTTAATTTATCATAAAATTCAATGAATTATTACCTGTTAAATAGTCGGATAATCTTGCAGGTCAGATTTGAATTATTTTTTCATATTTAAGAAAAGATTGGTTATGAAAATAATCTAGATATATTTATTTTTTGAAAGCAAAAAAAAATTGGGGGGGGGGGGGGGGGGGAGGGGAGGGAAATAAAAAAGGGGGAGGGAGGGGGGGGGGGGGGGGGAGGGGTGGGGGCAGGGAAATGGAAAATGGGTAAGGTGATTACGTGATAGGAAATTAAATCTTTATCAACAAAGTGAAGAGTTGTATATGATTTTCCTGATCTAAACACTATATATTTTCCATGTAAAAAAATTTAAATTGCATATTTTTATTTATTTAGAGTTAAATATATCTAATTAAATATTATAAGGATCAAAATTATTATTTATTACTTCATTCGTCCTATTTTATGTGTCATGTTTTATTTATTTTATTAAAATTAAAATAAAATAATTTTAAAAGTTTTTTTTGTGCGCCAAATTAAGTGAGAAAAGTTGAAAAATTATTCCACGAATAGATGTTCCCTTTTAAGATAAGTAAGGAATCGATATCCACAGATGGACAAAGTATAAAAAGGAAATTGTAGATTCAAAAGTCTTTTGGATCAATTTAATCTCGGAGGACTAAAATAAAATTAGTAGAAAACGTAAAGAAAGTAACAAAGACTATTATATACTTCCAAAGTTCAAGTAACTCAACTTGAAGTTCACTTTTTATTCTCTTCTATATAATTTTAAATTTTTAAGTATCTTATACTTTGATTTTATTCTCATTTTATTTTTTATTAGTTTACATCAAAAAAATAACTTAAAAACATCGAATAAAATCGAATAGAACTAAATTAATTTGATTCGGTATATGACGCATCAAAAATTGAATAATTAAATTGAAATTTGTTAAAATCGAATGAGGACTAAGAGTGTTTTATGTAAAAGAAGAGGGATAAATTTAATTGTATGCCTAAAAAGAAAGGATGATTTTGCCAATTTTCTTAATTGTAAATGGATTAACATGTGTATTAGTTGTAAAGTTGCAGGAGTGCATTGGATGGCGGCAGCTTTATTTTTCCAACTTTATCCTAAAGTACGTTTCTGACACATGTAATACAGACATTTAAACAAGCTCATAATACTTTTTCTTAATTATTATGTTTAAAGAATGATGAGAAACATTAGTTAGGTCGCTTTTCAATTTAATACGAGAGTAGTGACATCTCCTTTTCTATTCGTTGTCCAAACATTAATGCGCCATTCATTCCTTCTTAAATCATCTCTTTTTCTTGTTTTCTTTTGTCTTTTTTAGTTAACTAATTGTTTTTTCCTTTACTTTCTTTGTTCATTTTTCGTCGGTATCACTTTCTCTAGTTTAATTTTAAAATTTATTTTTATCTTTAATGAAATGATTTATGATTACAAGTTTCAAAATTTTTTCTTTTCTTCTTAAACACCATGTCAAATCAAAAGACGATGCCATATAAAATGAGACAAAGGGAGTATTTTGTATTATTTAAATCAACGCTAAAAAGGAGATTCTAAAGTAAGGCAGATGCCACCATGTACGTGTCATATTTTTAATTTGAAATTACAATATTGAAAAGTTTTCTTTATTTCTTAAAATTAAAAAGTTTTTTTTACTCTGTCAAATCAAAATTAGATAAATAAACAAAAACGAAAGGAGTATTAATATAATATAATATTATAATTTTATGAAGGAGAGTAATGCTATCCACATTTATTAAAGTTTCGTAATTTTAAATAATCCCTACTTCAAAACTATCCATATATATTCAAATTAAATATTTTAAATAAAATAATAAAATAACTATAATTATAATAATTGATAATTCACAATATATATCACACGACAAATATGATGTTTCTTATATGAAAGGAGAAAAATGAAATTAAAAAAAAAACATAAAAAGAACAAAGCCAAAAAAAGATAATTAAGTTAATAAGGAACAAAGTAAATTAATAACAAAAAAAAAAAAAATGAGGAGCACGACCAAATCAGGCTAATCATATGAAAGCATATATTAAGTTATTTTAACTTATTTTAATAAAGAAGACATAAAATGTTCTTAAACTATGAGATTTCCTACAATATTGTTCTCCATATCCACCTTATGAGTGTGAATTACTAGAAATAAGAGTTTTAGCTAAAAGGTTGATAACAAGGGTATTTTTTGAGCCTAAAGATTGACAACAAGGGTATTTTTGAGCCAAAAGGGTGATGTCAAGGGTATTTGGGAGCTGAAAGGTGAATGGAGGGAGGGTAATTTTATACGAATTCAACTAGCAATAGTTGAAAGGTATTTTAGGCTCTTCGTTGCTCTTTATTTTATTTTAAAATAAGTAGTAAATTTATTTTTATTTAAATTAAAGAATGTTTACATAATCAAAAAGTTACAAAAGAGACACATTTTTTTAAAAAAATAAGATGTATATTGAAGCCAAAAAATGTCACTTAC
The DNA here is from genome assembly GCA_026153255.1 of Solanum medicagineum. Taxonomy (NCBI): domain Eukaryota; kingdom Viridiplantae; phylum Streptophyta; class Magnoliopsida; order Solanales; family Solanaceae; genus Solanum; species Solanum medicagineum. The sequence goes on from JAPFFP010000001.1 coordinate 13,549,360, forward strand.
GAATATAGAGTAATAAAGACTGAACTTGTCATTAAAGATGCCTAAACTTTTTATGTGGTGATGATATTATTTAAAATGACCTATAGCCTTATCTTTGTCTGTACATGCAAAAGCATAAAGTAACTTATATGACAATTAAACAAAAAAAAAATGTACTTGTTGACTCAAGGGAAGGTTGTATAGTAGGTAAACTGATAAGGTTCTTTTGGTATGGTGTAAAACAGGAAGCTAAGTAACGATATGGAAAGTAGAATGACATATTAGTGGATCATAAATATAGTTGAATCTTGTAAAATGATAAGATGACAAATTATATACACACCCTAATGGTAAATATTGTTAATAATTAATGAGACTAAAAACTGGTGATTCCAAAACAAGAGGCTCGAGATGATGGTAACAACGGAAAACTGTTATTGCTAGACTCAAAGCTGTGGATCCAAGATAGTCTATGTGACATGGATCCAACGCAGATGCTTGCAATCTTTTCATTATTCTGATGTAGCTTCTATGAAAATTCCACTTGAAGAAAGAATGCATGGAATTGATTCCGACTTGACTTACTATAAAAGATGGTTTAACTCATCCTGATAAAGGAGTATGTAGATTGTGTTATGTCATTTGTGAAAGTCCTGAGGAACAAGACAATGAAGAAAGCAATGTAAATCTACAAGAGAGCAGTGAAATAATACTGTAATTAACATTCATTAGAATTTTATTTCTTTTCGTATTTAAATAGACAATAGTACGGAAAAAGACAAGTACTCCGCGGCTGATGTGGATGGTACGCTGAACTCTACAGACGATTATAATGTTTGTAAAATTAACTCAACAATAGGAGTATATTATTATAGATGATTTTGTTTGAATTATTCTCCTTCTCACAAATAAAAATGATTAAAAAAGTTATTTTCGCATAACGACAATGTATACTATTTATTTATTTATTTTAGTGAATGTGAGCGAAAAGGGACCGATCAAATCTTACCCTCTGATTTGGGTATGATTAGTAAGAGAATCACGCTACTAAGAGTATAAACGTGAAATAACAAAATAATTTTATTTTAAACTTTTAAAATAAATAATTTGAGTTAACTATTTTGATTTTAAAAGCCACAATGAATAAAATCTGATGAAGAATGTATTAAGTTTCAGATTTGTTCCTATAGTTCAGAAGTATTTTTAAAACTATCAATAGTTTGGAAACAAAACTAATAATTTTTGTCAAATTAATTCAGGGATGTTTTCAACACTTCTTTCGACTTTTTATTAGAGTCTTAATTAAAATTATTTGTTATGCAATGTGACAAATTAAGGATATATTTAAATTTATTTAATAAAATAAAAAAATATTTTAAGAATGTTAATTATTTAATAATAAAATTAATAATTCATATTACATTGAAGAGTGTTTTTAATATTTCTTCCTGAATTAACAAGTCACCCAAAGTTGCCTTGTTTGTGTTTCACATGCAAAAGCATAAAAAGCGAGCTTACATGGGCAATTAAACAATAGAATTATACGATCCACCTAATTCCCTTTAATTTTTATGGTATACTTTTAGTGTTGCAGATAGAAACTATATTTTGTGTTGTGATGCATGTGGTGAAAATTAAGTAACCACAAAATTTTAAAAAATTTATAATTTAAAACAATTATAAGCATTTATACAATTATATATAAAAATTAACTCATTAATATTGCGGAACCTAAATTAACTCTAGATAAAAATAAGTCATTTACATGTAATTATTATTTATTTGAAAAAATCTGGATAACGAAGTTTTAAGGAAAGCAGGTAAATGAGAGGGTGCTTGGACCAGTTAGTCAAATTTATTTTTAAACTTTTTTAGCTTTTAAAAATATTTGACAAATTTTAAAATGACTTAAAATAGATTAAAAAAAAGTTAAAAGTTAAAAATAGGTTTCCCTATTTATTTTTTTTTGGTGTAAAAATCATTTATGTTTGACCAATAATTTACATTTTTATCTCTAATGTTTGTTTATAATTTTTATATTATTTTGCTCCTACTTTTATCTTTCCTATTTTTTTCTTTCGTTATTTTTTTTTTGGCTCTTTTTTTTTTGTTTTCGCTCTTTCTTTCTTTCATTTTCTTCCTTCTCCTCTATTTTCTTTTCTTCCATTTTTTCTTCTTTTTCTTACTCTTTCTTCCTTTTTCTTTTTCTTCTAATTATTTTCTTCTTCTTTTATTTTTCCTTTATAAATTATTCATGACAAGGAAGAAATGTAGCCACTATTTATTGTAAATATAATTTTTTTAAAAATTTCAAATATTTATGTGTTTTATAAAAATTATATGTGTAAAAAATTAGAAATAACTTTTATATATAAATTAATTTGTATAATCAATTTATATTGAAATTGAATTAAAATAGATCAATTCTAATTTAATTTAATTTAGAAATAAAAAACTTAGAGTAATAATTAGCATTATATGTAACAACTTACGGGTAATTTAGATATTTTGATTTAAAAACGTGTTTAACAATACTTACACACCAAATGCATTAACGACTTTTTCTTTTCAGTTTTAGTACTTTTATCCAAACACTGCTTATTTTTAAAATAAGTTTCAATACTTTAAAAAGTACTTTTGAAAAATCACTTTTTTTTTTCCAGTCAATCCAAACGAACTCTTATTCTTATTCTTATATATATAGCACGGTTAGTTGTTACTAGGCTATAGGTAGGAAAAATAGAGTTTTTGTATATCTTACTCGATTATTTTTGTCTTTTTATCCCGTCATTAGGTTTCAGAGTCACTCATAAAGAGTGAAACAAGATGTCTAAAGTTAAATAGCTTTAATATATGACCTTTTTTTTTAATAATAAACTAATTAATTAGAAATTAGTGTCAAAGTAAGTAAATGTAAGGACTAATGAGTAAAATTATTTAAACTTGTGAGAATTTATGGAGCAAGAATAACAGATTCAGTACTTTTAGATTTGTAGCAAATTTGTTATTGCTATCAAGAGAATTTGCTCCAAGCCTCCTTCGATTTCACTAGGAAATTAAAAACTAAATATCATTTGGTGTGTAGATAGAATCACGTATGTTTTTTTTAATCTCAATCATAAAGCCCTTTCCCCCTTTTTAGTAGAAGAGGTTGAGCGGTCATAAAACTACTCCCCATCCTTTTTCAAAAGAAATTTGAACAGTAAAGTTCCCTCCTCCTAAAAGGGATAAAGTCGAACACTTGTGTCTTTATTTTAAACCAAATATATCTTTATTGGATTGGGTCGATTAAAAAAAAAAAAAAAATCTTACAACTTGTAATTTTATTGCATGTCATAATACTAATTGCCTTTTAAGAGTAAAACGGAGTCTCAAAATAGGCTATCAGAAGCAAACATAAACATTTTTCTTCAAAAAAGAAAAAGTTAAATGGAAGGTCATGTAGAGCACAAAACAGTGTCCGTTAATGGAATAAAGATGCATTTTGCTGAAATAGGGCAAGGCCCTTTAGTCCTGTTCCTTCATGGCTTCCCAGAATTTTGGTACTCGTGGAGGCATCAAATGTCATTCATAGCTAAACATGGTTACCGCGCGGTGGCTCCAGATTTACGCGGCTACGGAGACACCACGGGAGCACCTAACGATGATCCTAGCAAGTTCACAACCCTAGATATTGTTGGTGACATAGTGGAGTTGTTGAATAACATTGCAGCACAAGAGGAGAAAGTGTTTGTTGTAGGACATGATTGGGGTGCTCTTATTTCATGGGCTTTGTGTTTGTATAGGCCTGATAAAGTAAAGGCTTTTGTGTGCTTGAGTGTGGCTTTCAATCCTAGGAACCCTGCCAAGAAACCACTTGAGACTCTGCGTGCTGTTTATGGGGACGACTACTATGTTGTTAGATTCCAGGTGCCATCTTTCATTTCATCTCCATTATTAAATTAAAGATATATCAATACATCAGTTCAGCCTCAATTTAAATTAGTCATCAATCAAACAGATTTATCCATTAAAGATTTCCGATTCTGTTAATATATTTTAACTAGCAACAGATTTGATGCAACAAAAAAATGTTTTAAAGTTGAATAAGAATTTAGCTATATGTTGAATCTACTTGTATTTTTGTTTCGATTATTAACTTGTTACAATTTGATCCATAATTCAACGACCTGTTTGAGGAAAATTCGATGTGGGGTTGGAGGAAGGAACTTATTGTAAGTCCATTCTAAAAAAAATTTTATCTTATTAAAGTTAAAAATAATTTATTTTTATTTTTATTTTTAATAAACTTAGTTCACATAAATTTTAAATTCTGTTTTTGTTAAATATCATAAAGAGATTACTAGCTAGATGGTATTATACCTAGAGTGTAGCAGTGAAAAACAGTTGTACTTGAAGCTTTTGCTTTATGAAAACGTCCACTTTTTAGATTAATAACTGATCAATTAATACACAGATGAGTATCAAAAATCTAAATACTTAAATTCTCACTTATTAGTTTGAGAAATTCGTATGTCTAATATACTTTTTTTTATTGGAGAAAATATTATCACATGACATGCCACATTGAAAAAAATTAAATAAAATATTAGTGTTAGTTTAAAGTAAAAGATTAAAGTACAAATATTCTTCCAAAAAAAATATTATTTTTTAAAAATAAAAATTTAAAATACTTTTCTCACCTACTCCACTGCCCATACCCCCAGTACCCCCCACCCACCCCCAACAATCCCCGCCATTTTATCTTTTTTGAATCTTTTTTATAAAATATTTTTAAAAAGTTCAAACTTCAGCCCCTACTCCACTCCTATCAAAAAAATTGATATTTTTATTTATCCCACCTACATCTAATTGTCCTCTCCTAATTTATTTTTATATTTTTTTTAATCTTTTTTTTTTAGATATGTATACATATTACTTGTTTATCGAATATAACAGAAATAAAAAATTTATTTTAAAAAAGATCTTGCGACAAATAAAAAATAATTTTCTAAAAGTAATTAAAAAAATAAAATCGGAGGATTAAGTGGGTAGCGTAGAATTATTTTTTCTAAAAAAAATTACATGATATCTAGATTATTATTTTAAGAGGGAGATGAAGTAAGAATTTAAAAAAAAATTACAATTTTTGTTCGGGGGGAGGGGGTGGTACGGTGAGAGGAAGTGGTGGGATGCGGTAAGAAAAATATTTTATTTTATAATTTTTTAAATAATAATATTTTAATATTTAATTTTAACTAATACTATAATTTATTTATTTTTTGCCAAGGTGAAATGTTTTTTCCATATAAAGTGTGACGTGACATTTTTTAAAAAATACAAGAGAGAGTGTAGTACACACACCATGGTGAGAGTGGAAAGGTGTGTTTATCAAACTAATAAATGATATTTTAGATATGAAACTCACACTTCCAATAGTTTAGGTATGAAATTCAAAAAAAGAGGATAGTTCAGATATGTTTTTGATATTTACCTCATTAATATAATACGAAAATAAAATTTCCTTTTTAACAATTTGAACCACAGTTTTCACGTGTTTGAATCCACTCCCTGTGAAAGCAAATAGGAAAAAAAAGAGAGAGAGCCAACAAAATTATTTTTATATGACAAAGAATAGTTGATAAATATCACACTCTCTTTCGAAAATCATGTGACTTTTATTTTTTTGAGATTTAAATTATGTAAATTTTGGTCATAATAATCTTAAATGTATCATAATGAGATGAGAAGCATGACAGTCTGTAGTACTTTTTAAATATAGTATTTAAGTTTTAATTCTAAAAATATAAAAAGATCATCAAAACAAAAGAGTAGTACTTAGCTTTAGTGTAGCAGTGAAAGAGAAAAGAAAAAGGAAACTGTTAGTTTATGGAAACTATGTTGTTAGATAAACTAATAAGAGTTTATGGATTTTTGAATGCACTGTTAGGAAGTTGGAGTAATAGAAGGTGAATTTGAGGAGATGGGTGTCAAGAATGTTTTGAAGAAGTTGTTAACCTATAGAACTCCAGGTCCACTTTACTTAAAGAAAAGCAAACCATTTGAAGATAGTGATGATGATCAGTTACCTTGTTGGTTATCTGAGGAAGAACTTGATTTCTATGCCACAAAGTATGAACAAACCGGCTTCACCGGACCACTGAACTATTATCGAGCCATAGACCGGTGGGTTGCACAAATATTTAAATCTGTTGTATTTAGGTTGTACTAATTAATTAATATTGCAGAAATTGGGAGGTTACAGCAGCGTGGACAGGGGCTAAAGTCCAAGTACCAGTGAAATTCATCGTAGGTGACCTTGACATAACTTACAATGCTCCAGGTGCCAAGGATTATTTACACAAAGGAGCCTTCAAGAAACAAGTGCCACTCTTGGAGGAAGTGGTTGTGTTACTAGGTGTTGGACATTTCATCCACCAAGAAAAGCCTAAAGAAATTAATGAACATATTTACAACTTTATTTGCAAAATTTCCTCCACTAATCGCTGTGCTATTCTCTAGACTTTAACTGATTTCCCTCCGCAAAAATAACACCTTTGGTTTCTTCTTCTTTATTGGAATTGGACTTTCTTGCACTCTTCTTGAGAATTTGTTAAGCATCGAGTTTCTTGTGCTTATGCATAAATTAAGGTCACTTTGATTAATCCAATTAAGCCACAACAAAAGAAAATGTGTGACGAGGAGAAAAGAATTACTTGCTCGTGTTTGTTTACTTGTCAAATATTTTCTAGTTTGATTTTACTAGAAATCAAGGAAGGACATGGTGATAAACTTACTATATCAATCGACGTTTCTTTAAGTCAAAATTTGACATGTAAATAGGAACAAAGGGAGTAGTATTTTGTTAGAGGAAAAAGGTGGAGAGACATAATTAGCAAAGTACAAACATTAATGCATTGATCTCTTTTGGGCTACTTACAAATTAAATAGAAGAAAATAATTTTTTTAGGTCTGTTACGTGTAAAAGTGAAAATCTTTTACACATGATCACTTACGAATTAAATAAAAGAAAATAATCCTTTTAGGCCTCTTATGCGTAAAATGAAGATCTTTTATTTGTAACAATAAAGATTTCTCGTATAAAAATAGACAAAATATAAAAACAATTTTGTAAAAGGGACTCACGCAACTACCTATATGAGCAAAATAGGCAAGAACCCCTTGCCAGAGTTAAGAAACAAATTATCCAATAACTCTTACTTGTGGAAGTATGTCTACTAAATCTTTTCTTATTTGTCTTTCCTCTTCATCACCAACTTGCACACTATAAATTAAAGCAGTTCAACTCTTAAGAGTGGTCATCTAAGACGGTAAAAATTTCAAGAAAGAGTGAAATGGAGGAGGTTGAACACAAGACAATAAGAGTGAATGGTATAAACATGCACACTGCTGAAATGGGTCAAGGCCCAATAGTCCTATTCCTTCATGGCTTTCCTGAACTATGGTACTCTTGGCGGCAGCAAATGCCATTCATGGCAGCCCAAGGCTACCGGGTGGTGGCCCCAGACCTCCGCGGTTTTGGGGATACTACGGGAGCACCCAAAAGTGACTTCACGGAGTTCACTACCTTCCATGTTGTTGGTGACCTTGTGGAACTCCTTAACATCATTGCCCCTAACCAGGAGGTGTTTCTAGTTGGCCATGATTGGGGAGCTATGATTGCTTGGGCAATGTGTCTGTATAGGCCCGATAAGATCAAGGCCCTTGTGAATATGAGCGTTCCATTCATCCCAAGAAACCCCATTTCAAGGCCCATTGGAGCTCTGCGCGCTACTTATGGGGATGAATACTACATTATAAGATTCCAGGTTTATAGCTTTCTTGTTATTTTCTTCTGGCCCTCCATCTAAATTGAATACTTAATATGTCTATTGATGATCTAGTTGATCAACCTTCTATACTAATATAATTGTGAAGGAGCCTGGGGAAATAGAAGAAGAGTTTGCTCAATTAGGAACCAAGACAGTGCTGGAGAAGCTACTGACTAACCGAAACCCTGGACCATTAAAGTTGCCTAAAGGAAAGCCATTTGATGAAAGTCCAGTCTTATTGCCCCCTTGGCTTACTGAAAAGGATGTTGATTACTATGCTACCAAATATGAGCACACTGGCTTCACTGGTGGATTGAATTATTATAGAGCACTTGATCTGTAAGTTCCCTTTTTTTTTTTCCATACAATCATTAGTGTCTATTGTTCAGCGGCTACTCACCTCATAATTGACAGAAACTGGGAACTGACAGCAGCATGGACAGGGGCGAAAATAAAAGTACCAGTGAAGTTCATAGTGGGAGATTTGGACATAACTTATAATTCAGCAGAAGTCAAGGATTATATACACAAGGGTGGGTTGAAGAAAGATGTACCTTTGCTAGAAGATGTGGTTATCTTGAAAGGGGTAGCACATTTTCTTCAACAAGAAAAGCCTGATGAAGTTAACAAACACATCCATCTCTTCTTCCAGGGCCTAACTTCCTCTGATTGAAACTTCTGCACTTTGATATTCCTATCAACTTACATAAAACCAGA
>JAPFFP010000001.1:13565716-13576246 GCA_026153255.1 Solanum medicagineum
TCAGAGCTTAGGCTTAAATTCTTAATCTACTAGTCATTGTTTTGGTTGCGTCATAATTCTATGACAATTATGGACTGTGTCGTGTTCCTTTTATGCAAAATCAAGTTTCTTAACCAAATGCTTCCCAATTCAATTAGAAATTATTTTATTTGGACTCTTCTAATCATACGTGATTCCTCAAGAAAATTGGTTATGACAATTTATTTTTCTCTGGTTATTGTCTCTGACCATGTGCCAGTATAACCATCTTTAATGTTTATTGTTTTCTTAGATAATTTCTAAGGAATAAAGAGAGAACTTTTTTGGTAAAAGGGAGCAAATCTTTTTATAAGAAAAAGTCCAAAATGAATGAGCACTGTGATATGAATTTCATCGTGGAGTGATTATTTTTTTAAAAAAAAAAAGGATTGTGACAAAGATGTCATATAAGTTTTCACTTGAAATTTTTTTTGACAAATGTTGTTATTTTTTTGAAAAGTTTTTCACTCTATTCTTTTTAGTTTTGGTCATAATGGGTGAAAATTCTTTATATTAAAGAACTCATATTAATGGCATTGTGATATGAATTGGCCTTTGGGAGTAGATTTCAGAATATATTTTTTGTGAAATGTTGTTTGACAGAAAGAGGTTAACACACGAAAAGACTTGTTGTATTGTTTTTTTCTTTAAAGTCCTATAAGATTCCTTTATACAAACAATTGTATAATTGTTTCATGTCTGGTTTGTCCTAATCATTTTCTGTATATGTTACAGAAAATTATGGTATTAATAAGGACACCCAAGTGAATTTTCATAAAGCAACAAAAGGATAGGGTGAAAGTTATGATTGATAATTTGGTCAATCTCCCACCAGAATCCAATGCTGTAGATGATGATCTCACGAGATTTGTGAAACACATAGCTAGAACTAACGAGTTAATTTAAGAAATTGTGTGGGTCGGGGGCTTATTAATTACAAAGAAGAAGTATATGGCCTTACGATCTGCATTCTCAGAAGATTTTTAAAAGAAATTACTTGAAAAATCTTGGGATAAGTTGAATCTCAGAAGATCGAGATCTTACAAGTCATTGGTCCAACATTTTATGGATGAATATGTTGACTTGGAAGTTGAGAAGACTGTGTGTCATTCTCACTGGCGACCTATAAAATATAAATTACATTTGGACTTGCGTATAGATTTGATTTTATCTATTCTTATTCACCAAGAGATATTACAATGATCGTGTGTATTGTATTTGTATAATGATTTTTATATGTAACATGATTTATGTGAATTTATATATTAATTATTATTAAGTGTTTCTATATATGTTGTAGACTTCATGTATATTTAATCTTGAATTTATGTGATTTAAGATAAGTGATTCTTAGATGATTGACTATATTAAATTTATAACATATTAGAATTCAGATGATGATTGGGAACTTAGTAAACTTTCGAATCTGAACCTAATGTGAAATGAATATTCACATAGTTAATTATTTTAAGAATTATTATGTATATGAATATTAGGCTAAAACAATGTGCACAGTTGTCTCATTTTATTTTATGCTTGTTTAAATCAACATGTCAACTGTTGCAAACAACATTATTGTCAACCTTAACAAAAGTGATAAGCTTAAACGGTGATAACTATAAAATCAAGTATGTCCAGGAAGAGCAAGAAATTTTTAAAGATCTAAATGTGTCTTTGACACTTCCCGAAAATGGTTATACCCTCCAACATGTGAAAGCCACAAAGAAGCCTAAGATTAGTCAACAAGGAGAGAAAAATATTTCTATTCTAGAGGAAAATGCTTCTATGGCTAAGATTAAGTGCTATAATTGTAACAACAAGGGACACTTTGCTTATGATTGTCCTGAGCCTAAGGTAAATGACCTTATGAATGATTTATATAGTGATGTAATTGTTTCTTGTTCTGGGTTTTTAACTGAATCACTTCCTATGTGGATTGTAGATTCAGCAGCCACCGAACATATAGCGACAGAAAGAGATTCTTTTGTAGATTATAGATGAATCCCACGAGGATTTAAATGGGTATACGTAGGAAACAACTCCAAAGAGGAGGTCAAAGGGATTGGTACCTGCAAACTTGAAATGCAAGGTGGCCGAACTCTGCTCCTACATAGTGTATTATTTGCCCCAACGATTTGTCCTAATCTAGTTTCCGTCCGAATGTTGATCAAATTAGGTTTTAATTTTTTCTTTCATGAACATGGTATGGATATGTACTTGGGTAAGACAAAATATGGAACTGGTTATTTTTATGATCGGTTTTTTGTACTGGATATTTGTCTAAGTTCCAATAATGATAATATTAGTTTTTCCTTATTTACATCTTCTAATTGTGAGAATGATGTAAATACATTGCATGCGAGGCTCGGCTATATTGGTCAGCAAAGAATGAACCGCTTAGCAAAAGAAAGTTTGCTTGGCACAATAGATAAAGTAGAATTGTCTACTTGTGAATCTTGCCTAGCCGAAAAAACTGCTAGAAAACCATTTGGGAAAGGCACAAGAGCTGATACTCTATTGCAATTGATTTATTCTGATATTTGTGGTCCAATGAATGTAAGGGCAAGACATGGTACTATTTATTTCATCACTTTATTGATAATTTTACTCTATTTGGTTACATATACTTGATTTCTCACAAATCTGAAGCTTTGAGTTGCTTCATTAAGTTTATGAACTTAGTTAACAATCAATTGGACAGAAAAATAAAAGCTCTAAGAACCGATTGAGGAAGGGAGTGTTTGTCTGATGAGTTCAAGCAACTATGTGATGAAAAAGGAATTCAAAGGCAATTAACTACTCCTTATACTCCACAACAAAATGGTGTTGCGGAACGACGAAATAGAACCTTGTTAGAAATGGTTAGGTCGATGATGGCACAAGCAAAATTATCAATCACCTATTGGGGTGATTCTTTGCTCACTACTGCATTCATACTTAATCGTGTCCCTTCAAGATCAGTTACAACTATGCCATATGAGTTATGGACTAAATGTAAGCCCGGTTTAACCTTTTTAAAGCCTTGGGGCTGTGCTGCTTTTATTCATAATCTTCTTCCCAATATGAAAAATTAGGTCCAAGGAGAAGAAAATATATCTTCATAAGATACTCTGAACAATCTAAAGGTTATGTGTTCATAGGGGAACAAAATAGTGGCAATGTAACTAAAATTGAATCACGCAATGTCACATTTATAGAGAATGATTTTCCTAAGCAAGGAGAGATAGGTCATGACTTATCTCTTTATGAAACTACAGACCAGACTATTTCTGCTGCCGAAGATCAAATGAATTTGAGTGGGAGTCATTTTAATGATAATAGATTAGTTCCTATTTCTACATATATACCACATATATCAAATCTTAATGATATTGTTGGTCCGAGTGGGAGTAACTTACCAATTAATAAAGCAATTTGTCAATCTCAACCTCGACGAACAAGTCGTCCACAAATTCCTCGTTGTCGATTTGAGATCGAAGGGAAAGCATTTATAGTTACTCCAGATGATGAAGAGCCAAGAAATATAAATGAGGCTCTTACATGTCCTGCTAAAGAAAAATGGTTAAAAGCAATGGAGGAGGAAATTGAGTCAATGAAATCTAACCAAGTGTGGAAATTGGTTGATCTACCTATAGGCCGAAAAGCTATTGGAAACAAATGAGTTCTCAAAATCAAGTGTAAGGCAGATGGTAGCATTGAAAGATTCAAAGCTTATCCAGTAGCTAAGGGGTACACACAACAGGAAGGAATTGATTATGAAGAAACCTTTTCACCTGTTGTGCGCTTTAGTTCAATAAGATTAATTTTGTCTATAGTAACTGCGTTGGTTCTTGAATCACATCAAATGGATGTGAAAACTGCATTTCTCAATGGAGAATTAGAAGAAGAAATCTACATGGAACAACTTGTAGGTTTTGTGAAAAAAGGCGAAGAAAATAAAGTATGTCGACTTCAAAGGTCGATTTATGGACTTAAACAATCTTCTAGACAATGGTACTTATGTTTTCATGATGAGATCATATCATATGAATTTGTTATGATTCACGAAGACCATTGTGTGTATATCAAAATATTCAAAGATAAGTTTGCGATCTTATCATTGTATATAGATGACATACCAATAGCTGCAAGTGACATTGATCTTATAAAAGAAATGAAAGAGTGGCTATCATCTACTTTTATGATGAAAGATAGGGGTGAAGCAACATACATTCTTGGAGTTAAGATTTCAAGAGACCGTTCAAAGAGATTATTATCTCTTTCACAAGAACCTTACATTAAGAAAGTTCTTCAATGCTTTAATATGCAAGATTGTAAACCCATAAACACTCAAGTTTCTAAAAAGGAAACTTTGAACCGAATGATATGTCCTAAGACTCCACATGAAAAGGAACAAATGAGAAAAGTTCCTTATGCTAATGTAGTCGAAAGCCTCATGTATGCTATGATGTGTACTAGGTCTTATATTTGTTATGCTGTTGGATTAGTTAACACATATCAATCTCATCCAGGACCGTAATATTGGAAAGCAGTTAAAAGAATATTGAGATATCTTAAAGGTACAATCGACTATTCCTTATGTTATCAAGGAAAGGATCTACAACTCAAAGGCTACACAGATGTTGATTGGGGAGGAGATTTAGATGGATATGCATTCTTGCTTAATAATGACGCTATATCATGGAGTAGCAAGAAGCAATCATGCATAGCCTAGTCCACTATGGAAGCTGGGGTGTTGCGCTTTCATCTATTGTGCAAGAAGCTGTTTGGTTTAAGCATTTTCTGGTTCACTTGAGTGTATATAACAATGTTGTTGAGTTTGTCGCAATCAATTATGATAGTCAGGCTGCAATAGCCTACACGAAAGATCCAAAGTACCATGGAAAGATAAAACATATTGACATAAAGTATAATTTTGTAAGAGACATGGTAGCAAAAAAGGAAGTGAACATAAAATACATATCTACACATCAAATGATAGCAGATCCCTTAACCTATAGCATATGATGCTTATGAAAGACGTGTGAAGTCATTGAGTTTACGTAGATGCTGATGTATTTTTATTTTTATTTACCCAGACATGTTCATGTAAATTCACATTATTAAAGTTAATGTTAATTTAATGCCTAATTTTCCATTCTTATTGGTTTATATACATATATTATTTTTATATAGTGTACATAAAATTCTAAGGATAGAAAGTATGTCGAACAGACAAAAAGATTGGCCGATTCACACAGGCAATCGCCTCTATTGTCTAAGTGACAAGTAGAGATGAGACAATTGTACACTAATTATTGTCAGAAGTGATGATAATAGAGAGATGAAAGTTTATAATCAAAAAGTCGTATGTTAGTTTGTATTTAATCATGTGTGATTGAAATGAGTTAGTCTGTTTTAATGCAAGATACGAGTTCTGAAGAATAAATAAATGAGTAGATTTGTGAACTCAAAGTTAGACATGAGTTGTCTTTCTTATTATTTGCACAGTATTTATATTAATAAAGGACATACGCTCCATGGGAAAGGAGTCAATACTTTGATACATGTTTCATACCATGTATGCATTAAGTGACCCATAAGGGCGATACAAGTTTAGTCTCTATTTGCTATCATGTGAAGCCTTGAAAATTGTAAGTAATTTTCATATTGTATCCTTATGACTTAAATCAGTTTCTTGAGATTCAATTTGATGTTTGCTATCTTAGTTTGTTGCCAAGAGATTATATTTGATTTAGTCTGGCAGAACATTTCTAGAAAAGCATATCGCGTTGAGATTGAGAGATTCCTGAGATGAGGAAGATCATTGGATATTATCACATCAATTGTGTTCACTGACGTCCTTTATGTTTGTCTGTGAAACTAGTACATAATGATGAATAAATGATCTAGGGTACTACATACTATAACTTTAAGTTTCATTGATTGAGATGCTATATGTTCCTAATAGATGTGTAGCAACGAAGCTCTCAAGGTATGCACCGGTCACATGGTCTAGTAGTACGTATGAATGTTACAGAATAGGAATGAGAGTTGACCCACTATGTGTGAGTAGGAGATGAAGGAATTTGGATTAGGTCACCCATATGGGTCAACCCATATCCATATTAATATTTAAATAATATATTTATTTTATTTATTTATTAGTAAAAGAAAGAGACACAACTATTGAAAAAGTTGTCCCTTTAGACTTATAAAAGGATTTCCTTTTGAAAAGAAATCATGTATCTTTTCTCTGCAAAACAGAAAGAAAATAACACTTCCTTCTCCAATTCCTACAAAGTTCAAGTGAAGATTTTTGTGTAGATTTCTTCTTCCAAAAGTGTTGGAACAACATTTGTAACAAGGTACGATTTTAGAGTGTGACTATTTCGATGTAGTTCGTCTTTGTATGTGATTACACTTTCTGACTAGTGAAACAAATTCAATGACCTGTAAACTATGTGTTTGTTAATGATTAGATTCTACAGTCAATAATACGAATCACAATTTTTTGCCATCATCTGCTCTCGCCTTTTTAGAAGGAAGGTGTTATTTTTTGTGGAGCTTGAGACTCAACTCTTGTCCAGAGTTGTTGAGTTACACATTTTGTGAAAAGGTAGTTGTGTCCTGGAGGGGACAAGTCAACAAGAATACTGCTGGACAGGTAAAATATTTGCTGTAGTGGACTTGAATGTCCTTACAAAAAGCGAGATATCCACGCCTCAGTCTGAAAAATTTTATTCTTCATTTTTATTTTTTCAATTGTAATTTGTAATTTTATTGTAATTTCACCGATAATAATTGACAACCGCAATTCACCAAATAATTTGCTTCTTATAATTTATAACTTTCTACCACCAATAAAGATTAAGACCACCCTACCACGCATGTCGCGCAGTTCCATATTGGAATTAGTAATATAATGGATAGGACCGTACGGTATTAATCTATTAGACCTTTGGAAAATTGGACTTATTAACATAGAACAAATATAATATGAGCAAGGCTGAATATAAGACAAAATTTGGATATAGAGTGCACATTCAATCTAAAATCCATAAATTTTTAAAATAAAATCCAAAGTCTAATTCATAATCCAAAATCCAAACCAAATATCCTTAGCCCAATGGATTATAAAATTAACTAGCTTCACTTCCTGCAACATTTGTATTGCCTAGTGCTGGCTATAATAATAATCTACTGCACCATATAGTAGTACTATGTCCAGAAGCAACCTATGAAAAAGAAGTCGATCATCTTAATAAACTTGAGGGAGGCTCATCCAGTTGCTTATCTTTTGCACTTAGCCCAGAAGAAGTCATTTCAAGCTGTAGGCATGACCTGAAATATGTAGTTTAAATTTGAAAATATGTAGGACATCCTCCAAGCTGTATTCAGTTTTTGAGTGTATCATAATGTGTATTCAGTGTATCATAATGTATGAGTAATCTCTATTGTATAGTCAGTGTATAGGCATTGTATATTTCCTATGATTTTTGGCTATTTTTTATGTAAATAAAACATGGACATATTTGTTGTAAATTAATTGGTTCATTGGATACATTTGACATTATCCCTAAACATACCACACATGTAATTTGGCGAGCTGGAGATTAGACGTGAAGGATTTTGCACCGCATCCGTGAGCTTGTCAGATAAATCCTTGTTTAACTGTAGTGTACACAAAAAGAAACATATTAGAGAAGATCTTAGCTGAGTACTACCAATCGAGTAGAGTAAGGTATGCAACAAAAGAATAACAGATGTATCACATTGAGGGAAACATCAAGAGAAAATTCTGGCTTGTGGAGAACTGATCTTGATTTAATCGCATACTTACTGTTCCTTCTTGAGAATTCTGGATGTTGGAGAGCTCGAAATCTTGGGATGCATGCCTCTTTTTCTCATGAATGAGAACAAATGCACATTTGCAAATGAAGAATAGAAGTATCAAACCAAGAGAAAGCACCAGAATGAATTCAACAATAATTGCTGATCCAAAAGCTGCAAATCAGATGCACCTATTATTATCATTCTGATAATTAAAACCATAATAGATCTGTCAATGCTTCACTTATCCTGAATGAAATATCAGAAAAAATTAAAAACATTGCATAATTTGGTAGAAATTTAGACTAATTCTCATAGAAAAGTGCAAATTAAAAAAGTTGCCATGCATCTCCCTTTTCATGAATTTCATTTTGTATGAACCAATAACAACAACAAGAAGATCATACTCAGTGGAATCCCAAAAGTGGGCTCTGGAGAGGGTAAAATGTACTTTGACCTTACCACTACCTCATAGAGATACAGAGACTGTTTCTAGAAGTATGAACCAATAACAATATATGTCAAATAATTTCTTTGAAAGTTGCATCGGAGTGACCTGTTACTGTGTATTTTAACATTTCAAATCTTACCCGAGATCTGTGGGAGGTAGAAGAAACCACTATTTCCAGTTATGGCTTTACCAAAAGCAACACATTTGGAACAAAAAAACTGAAGTGTTTAATGGATGAAAATGAAGTTAATCATTAGGTAAGGTAAGAATTTAAAAAGTGGGTAACTCTGGTAATAGGCATTAACCACAAAGTTCAGGAAAAAATGCAAAGCAGAAGCTTCATAATGACAAATGTTGCACCTTTCTGATGCGTAACTTACCATGCGCAAATGATGAACTCAGAGGTCTTTCTCTCATGAGACTAACAGAAGCCTTAACAAAATGTGGCATTGACATCAAAGTGGTGCAGTCTGGGTAGCACCCATAGTTCCCCAAATCGTTCACCGTTACAATAAGAATAGCGCGATGTTCATCACCCTGCAAAGCAACTCATGTAGTTATGCAGATCAGAACATGAAAAGAGAACATGGTAGATAGCAACAGATATGAAAAAGAATGAGTCTGCCAAATCTCCAATACAATGGAGAAGTGATGACAAATGCATTTGCAAATATAACTCTAACATCTCCAGTAGATGTACAACATAAAACAATATGCATATAAGCCCCTATTATGTTCACAAAGTCCTTAACTAGCCATAAAAGAAGTCATAGCAAAGGGAGAAAAGGGAAAATGTGCTATAAAGGCACTAGTTTGGAGGGGAGATCATGTGGCTACATTTAAAAGTGTCATAGGAAACAAAAAGTGATCTCTCAGAGGGCAAGAAATGATTATCAGAGTGAATCTTAATTCTCTACCACCTTGTACTGATGACATGCTATCTGGTGAAACAGACAGCAAACATATGATCTGATTAGATTCTTTGTTCTTGATGCACTTATTGCAGACTAGGTAAATGATACTAACATATTATTAAAATAATACATCAATAATACAGAAAAGGAAGATATAAGGCACAGAACCAGCCGAAAATGATAGCAGTAGCTTAAAATCTCTAGAACACACATGATATAGCAATTGCTCCAAGACACTGTTGCAGTCTTCTAGTGTACCCCGAAACCTAACGCCTTTGGCTTTGACCATAAAATGTTCTGAGATGGTCACAAATGTCTGAAGAGGCTGCCATTGGTAGCTAGTTTTCAATTTTAATTCAGTGGTGCTAATGAGGTTAGCAGGAAGCTTTGTTGAAAGGAAGCCAGAGCTGACTTCTATGGAGAACATAACCAAGAAACGAGAGGCATTTCCTGAAAATAAACGTAAATATCAATATCTATAAGATTGGAAGGAGGAATGCGACTATGTTTCAGATGTAAAAGTGTTATATTCCTCTCCCATATCGCAAAAGCATCAGCAATTATAAACGACAGATGTTTCTACAAGACTTGCATAATACAAGCCGTTTTCAGCAGCAGCGCACCACATTACCAGATATGAAATGTTTTGACCAGAAAAGCAGGTAGTCTTTTTTTTCTTCTAGAATATGAAATGAAGATCTTGACGAAAAGTCCAGCTATCTATTTCGATTAAATAAATTGCAAATCTCTAGTTGAAATCCTTGATTCTTACCTATAACTCAACAGAATAAATTAGCGGGACTCTCAACCTTCATTATCCATTTATTTTACAAACTATTAACCAATCCCAAGAATGCGCTGGGAATATCTCCTATTATAGGAGTTCACATTGATTACATCCACATTGGGTTGAATGCATCATCAAACTCACGTACCAGGATAATACAGTAGATCTGGATCTCCAACAAAAACAGCAGACTTATTCCTGTCTCTGGTAAAAATGCAATCTTCACTCCCTTGATCCATAATAACAAAAGGAGGGAGATTAATTAGTGGAGGATCATTGATAGGTTCCACCACTATAGGAATATCTAAGCTGTTCTTGCCATTTTTGTTCATCGTAGAGACTTGAATTGTATCAGTGCCATAGAAATTCTCATTTCTGTTTCAAGAAACACACGAGACTCATTAACATAACATGTTTACTCCTATTGAAAATTTATTAGCCATTCTCAGCATTTACTAGAGGTGACCCCGATGGCCGAGAAGATGAGGGAAGCGAGACTGCGATGGTTTGGACATGTGCAGAGAAGGAGTACCGATGACCCTGTCAGG
>JAPFFP010000001.1:13576346-13586529 GCA_026153255.1 Solanum medicagineum
CTTACGGGTTTTGTGACGAGGGTCCCCTGGAAACAGCCTCTCTACTTTTGTGGTAGTGGTAAGGTCTGCGTACATTTAACCCTCCCCAGACCCCACTTGTGGGATTACACTGGGTATGTTGTTGTTGTTGTTGTTGTTGTATTCTCAGCATTTACTAGATGTCTATGTTCATGTTAGCAAGAGAGGGTGTCCAGGTGGCTTGCCCCCCACCCTCACCTTTCCTAATCCAAGGGGAAAGGTGTCTAAAGTTGCTGGCCTAGTTTAATGTTTAAGTATAATTTTTTTTTTTAAAAAGAACTAGCATGAATGAAATGGGAGGCAATAAGATGGCGACTAATGTTGTATGACCGGAAAAAGGAAGAGGAAGAGGTAGAATATGCAGATACAACAAAATAGTTCATAATTGTCAAAAGTTATCTGCCTTCTAGTACATAGAATTCTTACTAGAGGATGGAGGAGAAAACAGACAGCCATGTAATCATAATATGTCAATCTAAATTAGTCTGGAATATAAGAAATTGTGTTAAGAAGAAAACTTTTGCCCAGGTTTATCAAGAGTCCACAGATTCTCAACCTGTCCTAAATGACGATAGAAGAATTCAGCTCTGTCAAAATCTAGTTCATAAGTAATGAAAAGCTAGCAAAACAATATTTTCTTCTGAATTGATGATCTATGAAAAGTTAATCTCAAAGTAAGACTTCCAAAATATAGTAATTCCCAAACATATACTTTTATTTTCACCTACCATGTTGCTTTGTGAATATAGCACTATTAAGAAGAAACCTTTCGTTTACTAAAATATGGTATTCTTTTCTAATTATGCTCATAATATTAGTTCCTAAACTAATACGCTTATTCTCACCTACCATTCTTTTGGAATTTTACTTGTTCTTTTGATATCTTCCACTAAAAGCCTGCTTCACATTCTATACCACACATGATTTGTGCAATAAAGACCCCCTTGAAAAATCTACACATACACAAGGATGACTTCCCATCTAGAAATGGACATACTTATAGAAGCAAAAAATAACCAGCTTACTAACTTCTGAAGAAAAACAGATTCAGCAGAAAAATAAATGGTGAAAATTTAAGTGCAAATAGTCATACCCAAAATACTGCAGCGACTGTATTACAAAATTGATTTCTTCTACACATCCTGTTAAAGTTAACTCGGTAGTGTTTCCAAGCTCTTTGAACATAGAAGAAATACTCCAGGCTGGAGGCCAAAATTGCATTAACATAGGAGACAAAAAGATGATCCCAGATTGTGCACTAAATGTAATGTTGATATTTTCAGTTGAATCTGAATAGATAATCTCAAGTCCAGAGAAACCACTGCATCCAGTTAGTAGACCAGATTAGAAACCCTAAGACACCAAAGAAACACGAAATCTTAACTAGAACTTTACCCGAATCTTGGACTAATAACATCTTCAGTTGCCAGCAATTGTCTTGGAACTGAAACGAACTGTGGAGGGATGCTTAGAACAGATATATCCACACCACCAGAGGCAATGTTCCCATTCACGTCGCATATCGTATACGAGAAAGAATCCCTCCCATAGAACCCTTTGAAAGGTGTATATCTAAAGAGATTCCCATATTGAAGAATTGAACCATGACCTGGCTGTGCATAGAAATTAATTGAGGCAACAGACAGAAAAGGAAAGGAAAATGTAACTGTGTATTAGGAAAAAACTTGATCAGCTGTAGATGGACTACTTGATAATATAGGTAAGAGAAAATCGTCTAAACACATTTTTATACACCGTAGTAGAGAATATGTAGTTACAGTATATAATCTTCAATCAATGTGTCATGGAAGTACACCAACCTTTGAAAATTCAAAAATTGTAATGTTATGACCAGTAAAATAGTCATTTTCTAGAGCATCAAAAGCAATTGAATCATCCTCCCAAACCCAGACCGAATCATTCTGTACTCTAGGGAAATACTCACCTGAAGGGCAGAAGAAATACTTGGGTCAGATGAAGTCAGGTAATGAAAAGCAAGAACCTAGCAATTCAATGATTATGTAATTGAATGATTGAAGTGGAAACCCTACATTATAACAAGTCATTTTATCTTACCCTCTATGAATTTCATTTTTAGTTTCTAAAGAAAGAACTCACTATTATATACATGCACGCCAAAGGGGCATGGCATCAAATGCACTCCATCAAAAGAAGCACATAACTCATAGGTGCCAACATCCTTTGCCAGGTAGCTTCCACTATACATTCCATCCTTATTATCACTAAAACTCCAAATTGAAACAGCTGATCTGTTAGCTGAACTAATCTCCAACTTTAACTTTGACTGCTGTAAGAGGACTGGATTAGAATACGAATCCATGAGTTGTATTGTGATTTCATTCTTTGTCAGCTTTGGTACTTTTGGACTGAATGTCACAGGTGCTGAAACCGATATATTAACTTTGCCTGCACCAAAGCAATGAAACATCAGAGAAACTTGAAAATCAGAAGATCCATGCATCATCATCCTCAATAAAGTTAGAAAACTTAATGTAGGATGTATACAAATGCTTGGTTGGATAGATATTGTGTTGTCACTTTTGGTTGATTTTTCAAATAATTCACAAGCTGTAACGTAGGACTATTTCTAACCAAATACAAAAGTTCTGATATGAACACCATCTCTTCAGATCAGCAAGAAAGCGCTCCTTTCCTAGTTCGACTCCACAAATTAGCTATTACATGAATATCCATACAGATTAAGAGCAAAAACATGTACCTTGCGCATATTCAAAAGTATATAGATGTACCTGCACAAATTAAGAGCATAAACATATACCTGCACTAACTGCCTTTCTGAATGGATGACCACCATTTAATGGAATATTTCCACAAAATACACGAATGTCATAGATTCCACTCCTCTCTGGTATATAATTAACATTAAAGGCACTAAATCTCATGTTTCTTGGCTGCAACCAAAAATCAATTCTCAATTCCGTCTATTCTAAAGCCTAACATAAAGAACACTATCAAAAATCCTTACATCAAGGTTCGTCTCAGCCAGAGATGTAAAAGCAAGTTCCACATCATTATGTGCACTGCAATCAAAATTTGTACCACATGGAGTTCCTATTATAGAGAGGCAAGCAATCAAAAATATGTCAAGGTAAGAGTATCCTGTTTATCAAAAAAATGAATTTTAATTTTGATACCATTGACCATCTTCATTGGATGTATGCTTGCTTGTGCTTGATAGGAATCAAATTCATCCACTACTTGTACTTTCAGGCTTTCTATCTCAACAAGTGAAGGATATAGATAAGCATCCTTCAGAAAGACAGAAAACCTTGCAGTTTCACCAGCAATAGAGTCATTTAGACCAGACCCATTAACAATACTGTTCATTCCATCACAATAACCTATAAAACTTGAAATAGTAGATCAGAAGCTAAATACTGGGAAATGTGCCAACTATGCTACATAGCTTCATATGCAGCAGGAATATGAAGATGAGAGTATCAGAAAGTAATCATAAGGGCACAAGCTACTTATTCCATTAACAAAAGCAGCTAAAAGTTCAATCTGGTAAATCCGAAGAGATTGGGAACTTAACATTTCTGAAATATTCTTCCCCTATTTTGAGATTATTCACAAGGTTGCCTGCTAATGGAACCTCCGACGTGATTTCTTTTCAGAGAGAAGCTCCTTTGAGTCTAAAATCTAATCATACAGTGAACTGCTAAAACGCTAAACATGTGCACAGAAGCAACTGAAAGAAATAACTCCATGGATACTAAGCTAATAGAAATAAAAATAACCCACACAACAACTAAAATTTTTTAGAGCAGTTTGTTGATTTGAGAGGCATTAAAAAAGCAAACCGGTACACTAAGCTCCTACTATGTGCAGGGTCTGTGGAAGGGTCCGACCACAAGGGTCTATTGTATGCAGCCTTACCTTGCATTTCTGCCAGAGGCTGTCGCCAAGGCTTGAACCTGTGACCTCCTAGTTACATGGCAGCAACTTTATCAATTACTCCAAGGCTCACCAGAGGCTGTTTCCAAGGTTGATTTGAGAGGCATAACAAGCATAAAGGAAAGAAACCTAGAAATGTAAGTGGCAGCAAACATAGTCACTAAAGTACCTATATACACCGTAAAATGAAACGGCATAGTTGAGATGGAATTATTCTTCTCTTTATGATATATCATAAGCCTGAAGTCCCCTGGTTCCATTAGGCTGAAGGAGAACAACTGGATACCCAGCCCAACCTGCCTGAATTGAATATCTGTCACAGGAATAATCAAATTTGTGCCGTTTTCAATAACTTCAACATCAAATTCATACAACCCTGGAACAAGATTTCCGTATTGATCGTGCTGGTGAATAAAACCTTCTACCAGAGAAAATATTTGAAAGTACTTTGTTTCAACTTCCCATTGCAACAAACATTTTGAAACATCCATTGGTCCTGCAAGATGCACCTAGGAATTGGTTACAATCCAAGAGAAACATTAACTATAAGCAAAGGGCTACAAAAGTATTCCCTAAAAGACAGAGCAAAAATCACTTTTTGTTAAAGCATAAATAAGATTCAGAGTCTAACCAAATAAAATACAACTGTATCAATGTGCCATCATCCTTTGATAAGACTTAAAGAATATTTCTAATAAATACACCTTGAATACCACAGAGATGACCTTCCATATAAGCTTAATCAGACGTCAATATCAATTCAAAGACATGAAGGATTTTCCAAGATTATTGATAGAACTATAAAGAAAATAATAATATTATCATCCTTATGCTTAGATGAATCACCTGGATTCACTATGAACATTAGTGGAGAGCCACTCAATGTTTGGTAATCTCCTTGTATATTAAGTAAAAGAGTTCCAGCTGTAGCTACGATAAACTCAGCAACAAGATAACCAGATATATCCCATCCTTTATTGGTGAAATTGAGGATAGTTGCAACGGAACCATTGAAAGTAGATACAGAGTATGTAAAGTTGTACAAGTTGAGTCCTTGATCACTTTCACTTGCCAAAGAGATATTATTGCCAAATCCATCTTTGGGAAGAATCATAAGTGAAGCTTTCTTCCCTGCTTCAAATTCACTCACTCCATTTTTCCATGACACAACGCTCGCAGACGGATACATGTTACCTTCATATACACAAAGGAACAGGATTTCTTTACCATTATCAGACCAATGCGCATATACATATATCAAATTTATCCAACAAAGAAAAACTGTGAGAACAAAGAACCTGCGGTGACATGAAAATGCAGTGAAGAATCAAAAACATTGAAGTGATGATCAGTAATGAGTACATTGAACAACCCAGTCCTGATGGGAAGGAAAGAAATCCTCCAATCCCCAAAATTAGCACCAAAATTTGATGAAACCCCAGAAATGTAGGAGCTGTTTCCCATCTTATCATTGACACTGATGTTGGGATTGAAAGTGTGGCTGAGTTGGGCAGGATCATAAGTTCCAATAACTTTCACCATTATGGTTGCGACAGACCCAGCCACAAATGTATCATTGTTGTCCAACCAACTGAATGCAAAACTGGGAACTGCCAAATCAAAGGATATGTTAATTACTATTACTATTTGATAGTTTTAAATTAATTTAGTAGGGTTGGGTAAGGAGTTTGAATTACCTGATAGTGAAATTTGATGAGTTAAAGGGGGAAATAGAGACATGAAGAACACAGAGATGGTGCAGAGGAGAAGTTGGTTCGCCATGGATGAGAGCGGGAGAAATTTGAGCGGTTATAGAAAAAGTTGAGCGGTTTTCTTATATGAAATGCTTCTTACATGTTAGTTATTGGTGATTTTACACATATTAAAAAATGAAGATAAAATTTAATCATATTTTTTTATTTTTATTCATTTCAAATTTTATTTTCATTTTTATCCATTTCAAATTTCACATACTCATATAATATATTATTTATTTTTCATACAAAACTCAATCTTAGAAACTTAATTAATTAATTGTAAAATTGAAAAAATTTCTAACACATCACTTGAAAAGCGAACAATTTACTTATTTTGAAATATCAAAAATTTCCTAACAATTAACTTAATATGAAACAGAGGTAGTACTATTTTACAACTTCAGTCGTTGTTTGAGTGTTGCAATAACTATTCTTGCTCTCTTCGTCCAACAATATTTATTCACTATTGACTTAGCACACTTCTTAAGAAATTATAAGTAGAACGATAATTTTATCACACTCTTTGAATATAATAAATATAAAAATTTAAAAAATATAATAGAGAAATGACTATAATTAATGATAAGAGTAAATTAGAAATTAAGTATACAATTATTTCTTTATTTTATAAATTGGACAAGTATTGTTAGACATCTATTTTTAGTAGATTGTACAACTATTGTTGAATAGAGACAGTATTTTATATGGTTTAGAGCCTGTTTAGATTTGGCTTTTCTAACTCGTGACTTTTAGCTTATTTTTGCTATTTTGCCTAACAAGCAATGCTTAAAAGTAGGGGTATGCACAGGGGCAGATTTAGAAAAACCCAAGGGGTATCATGTGACACGACCTCGTCAGAAAAATTTACTAAATATACATATAGGTATATATTAAAAATAAAATATAAAATGATTAAAAAGACACTCCTTGCAATAGATTATTTCAAGCTTGTGTGGTTAAGGCGTCGACAAATGGACTCTACGTTTAGAGTTCGAATTCCCTCGGTTGTTTTTTTTCCCTTGCTTCTTTTTTCCCCTCTTAAAATATGCAATTTTTTCTCCTCAATTTTTTTTCTTTTCTGTTTTCTCTTAAATTTTAGTTTTAAACAACCTATGACCCACTCTAATTCATTCAAAATCAACCTATTGTCTTTAATTTTAGAAATAAAATTGAAATAAAACTTAAAATCTTTATGTATTTGTGACTTGTGATTTTCTTTAAAAAAAAAAATTTCTTATCCATCAATCAACCTCATTCGGCATCTCAAATCTCTATATCATGTTAGTATTTTTGTTTTATTCTTTTTTTATTATATACCTGAAATTTTTATTTTTATTTGTTCATGATAATAGTTTTGTTCTTCTATTTGTTTATTACAGTGAAATAATTTAGGATTCATTTAATCGATAATTAAATTTACTTATATTTTTTTTTTATTTTTGGATTTGCACGTGACGAATTGACTACGGATCATTTATTATATGATCTGCAATCCTATTTTATTTGATCCTAAATTACTAATTATGTAGATTATATGATCTTATTTTAAATTTAATGGAGTGGTATTATTCTAAAAAAAAAACTTTTACAATGAAATTGATTAAGTCTAACTTACTAAATCAAACAAATAATAGATTTCTGAATGGTTGTTTGGTGCCTTATATAGAAAAGGAAGCATTTAATAATGTTTCTAATGAGAATATTATGTATACCTTTCAAAACATGAAATCTCATTGAGTTTATAATATATTATTATAGAAATCTGCTCATTTTTTATTTCTTGGTAAGGGTTATCCAACAAAATTACTAAACCAGTTTTTAATAAACTGTCTATAATTTTTTCATGTATTTTACAAAATATTAGTCATTTATTTGCAATTATTATTATGAAGACTTGAGTAATTTAATTTAAAATTTTAAAATATTATCTAACATAAAAGTAGGCAATTATTTTTTCTAATTTATAATTTTATCTAAATTTGATATTGTTTAAGCAAAATATTTTTTTAACAGAGTTTACTAGTAATGTGGCCTTAAATTTTTTGAGGTCTAAAGCAAAATCTTCATTAATTATCCTTGAGCTATTCTTATCCTTTAAATGGTGATATCACTTAGAAAAAATCCTATGTACGCCACTGGGTGTCCATCGGTCGGTTCAGTTTGAATTTTTATATTATCGGTTCGGCTTATCAATTTTTTTATTTTTAAATATGTTAAACCAATAACAAACTGATAAGATTGTTTTAATCAATTTTTGGTCCTTAATGGATCGATTTTTGATTTACTCAATTAGAAAATACTCATAAAATTAATATATGACTTTTCTAACAATTTGATGCAATACGACGAAGTACAATAAGACAAGCAAATCAATTATGCACCTAAACTTAATAATATGCAATATTTGATCTCATATTCTAATTTACTTTTCAACAGAAGGGTTATACATTGGAAACCAAGCATTACATGACTTATAAGTATCGATTTAGTATCACGTGATGTTATATTATTCATATTTAATATTTATGAAGGGATAAAATAATCAATTATTATAGACTTAGTAGGTTATCGATTTACCCAATAACCCAATACTAAAAATCAAAATTGAACTGATAACCCGATAATTTTTTATTTTTTTTGTAAAATCATTAAAACCCCATTAACCCAATGATCCGATAACAATAAACCAATAATGTTTTTTTTCGGTTCGACTTATCGGTCAGTTCAATTTTTGCACATCCCTACTTAAAAGCACCTTTTAACTTATATTTTAAAACAGCTTAAAAGTTATTTTGACTTAAAAGCACCTAAAATAAGTCAATTCAAACAAGCACTTACTTTGCTTTTCAGTTAATCCAAAAAAGAATGACATATTTCTATATTTAGTAATAATTTAATTTAAAATGTTGATATTACCCTTATGGATAGACCAAGGGGGAAATCATTTGGGCCATAAATCTCTCCGATAGTAACTTGAAGATTTTGATCCTAGGCTGACTTAGACGAAATTTGAGTTAGATAAGGTCTGAGATGATCCAATAATGGATTGGGGTTTGATTCATGATTTTGATTCATTGAGTTGATGGCTCAAATAAAAAGGAGTCTGTATGACTTTACGAAATCAAATTTGGGTGAGTAAGACGTTCAAAATTGATATTGGTGCAAAGGGTTGATTTTAGAACTTCATGGTTTGAGGAAGTGCTGTGAAATGGAGCTTTGGCACGAAATTTCAAGTTTCTGTCTTTGTACAACCCGCCACGACGAAATTATTCTCACTGTGACTAGATAAGTGGTTGTCATGGCGTGATAGTCACGAGTTTAAGTTGGAAAAGTCCCAAAATTATTTTTATTTCTCTCACTTTATTCTTCAGAGACCAGAAGCAATCTAAGGTTGTTTTCCTTCAATTTCCCACATTTTCCTTTCATAAAGGTAAGTTAATCATTCGTGTAACTTGTAATTTGACTCCTACACTTTAGAATTTATAGGAATTCTCTAAGGGGAAGGTTGTGGCCTAAAATTAATAGTGAAAAAAGATTTAGTTGGGGGAGATGATAATAAAAAGGCTAAGGGTTAGGATTTTGATATAATCAGGATATTGTAGCCCATTGTTCGTTGATTCTTTGTGTTTCTTGTTGTTTTTAGATCAAGAATGAGTCAAGGCATTGAAAAAAAGAACAACTCAAATTCTATAAAGATTTTCAAGGCTTGTTTCGAGATAGGTTATGGTTTAGATTTTTCGTTTGTGTTATATATGCTTGTTAACTACGTCAATAGTATTATTTGCATATACTGAACAGGGAATAATGAACGAACCTAATGAAATGATTGTTTGTGATCAAATTGCATGCAATGAACCTGTTACTTGATTGTGTAAGTTTCTGAAACATTCATTATGTGTCACGACCCAAGCCTAGGGCCTAGACGTGACACGGCGCATGGAAAACTCGAAGGGACCCCAAGCAAGCCTCTTAACATATCATTACACATCCTTGGTCGCGAAAGCAATAAAATATAATAAGAGTGTGTAAATAGGATGAACGGGGCTAAGGGACAACTTTCATATCATAAGCATCAAGAGTCAAGAGAGAGTCAAAAATCATGGCATTATACATAATATGTCCAACAGCACCTCTAACCATAGAACATAGAGGGGGCCAAGACAAGAAACAAGGCTCACCCTCATAGTCAAAATATACAATAAAGAAAGAGAGTCATAATACATAGCACAAGGACATAAACATTGTCTCCGAAATGGAGAATCACCAATAACTTGAGAGAGATCGTACTAGCCACGTGGGGGAGGATGATCAAGTGGGGCTCCAGTTCCTACATGATATGTAGGCATAGAGTATGCGTTAGTAGGTTGGAATGTTCTAAGTATGTAGGATCCAATGCAACAAGAGATAGACATCATAATCAAAATGCATAATAGTAAGCAATAGATAGCATAATAACAATATGACATGTA
>JAPFFP010000001.1:13601553-13623595 GCA_026153255.1 Solanum medicagineum
TATATATACACACACGCACATGCAGACATATTTGTTGAAATTTTTTTGGTTGTGCAAATATTGGTAAGCATACAACTCTTTGGATCAGGGCTTTGCTAATCCAAATGCCAGAAAGATCGCTACAACCAAAACTAGAACATAGACCTGATTCAAGCTGTACTTTTCATCTTTTCAAATTCTGAAATGCGTTGTTCCAAAAATAATGCAGAAGACATTATCCTTCCCACAGAATCTCCAACTGTGTTTAAATGACTTTGAGCACTTAGAATAGAATAGGCAAATTACTTAAAAGACCCCCTTACACTTTGACTCAAATCATTAATTGCACACAAAAGCTATTAGGATTCTTAATTAGCTATTTGATAGTCTTTTACCGTGCACGATCTCATCCTTAAGAACCATTTTTAAGAAAAACAATGCGAGTAAATTTGATTTGGGATTAACTTAATGGTGGGGTTACAAGATTATGTTTTAACTGGAAAAAAACATCTACTTTTTGAACTACAGAAACAATTACACTGTTACTTTAAAAACTAATGCTTATTATCAAGAAGAATAGTCTCTGTAATAATATTTCTCTTCTATTTTTCCAACTGTTATCACATCACAATAGATTCGTCCCCGAATACAACAGGAGACCAGGTAAAACTGCCTTGATCTATTAGATTAGTGATCCTTTCTTTCAGGACACCTATAAAGCTTCAAATGATCTTTATACCCACAATATAATGAGGGGGGCCAAAATGAGCCTTTAGTTTGGAACACAACACATTATTTCTTATCAACTTTCAGATATGGGAATTTATCTTGTATGCAACAATAGGAGGTCAGGCTTTTCCACAAACTTTTTCCAATCATTGCAGAAGCTCGCAACAGTTGCTCCATCAAGAACTCTATGATCGGCACCGATATTTATCTGAAAAAACAAAAAACTATCCGCATGAGATACTGAAACATGTTTAATGAACTCACCCTGTATGGTGCTGATTATCGAAATTGGGTGAAAGGTGCCTCATGAAGGTCTTTAAATCACTACATACCGTCATGACTGATGCAGGACATACATTCCCATCTTCAGCAAAGTGTGGAATTTTTTGGATTCGGCCCATTGCTATGATGGCAACTTCAGGTGAATTTACAAGCGGGCAGCCAAACTTGCCACCAATTCCTCCAATGTTGCTTAGAGTAATAGTTCCCCCTGATATATCATCAGAACTAAGCTTGTTTATCTTAGCAAATTTCTGTAGCCGTGATAGTTCCTTTGTTATCTGTAGCAGAAAGCATATATCCAGTTGACAGCCATAGGGAAGCACAAACATGCATTTTGTAGTATAATAGATATATACACAATAAAAGATAAGAGGAATTGATCTTGGACTATGAAAACAGTATCACTAGGAAAGGGGGAAAGTTCCATTGCAAGAATACATAGTCAAAGTTCTCCCAGCCACCTTTCACACTAGGTAAGACAAATCAAACACAGAAAATGGATATAGGTTACTTGTATTGAACAGAACAAGCAAAATACACTGAGAATTTTGTCAGCAGGGGAAATAAAAAGGGAGGGGAAAAGGAAAAGACCAAGTGTTGAGACATAACTCAAAGAAGTTCTTAGCTACTTTGATAGGGCAAGAATGAGATGCAGGAAATATTTACAGGTTGCTAATGTGGGAAAAAACAAGCCAGATACTGCATTTTATGTACTAAACCAAGGATTTCAAGTCATCCCTAGATTAATAAGCAGGGATACCGATGGAAGCAATTTCATTGTTAATCTATCCCCTTGTTGCACAGTTTTTTGTATCCTCTCCTTTTTTTTCATATTCTTAAGTCAGGAGCATTTATAATAGGGATGTGAAACTTTTTCATCACTTGGTAAAACTAGTTATGGACAGATTCATCATCTAGCTACTGTATTCCAATCTCCAACACCAGAGAAAAGAGAAGCACTTTCCTGTCATTGTCATTGCATTACAAAATGATCTTTATCAACAAGAAATTGTTATATTTGAGCTGAGCAAAATCTTTACCAGTACTAAATGTCCACATTTGAGTCCCTCTCCCTATCATGACTTTATTCTCTCTCTTTATTTAAGATCAAACTACTCATATCTAGAACTATTCCTTCCATCTCAAAGCTAATGTACATTTAAAAACTCGCTTATACAATAGGAGTTGGAATTTTTAACATATAGCACCAAATCAACTTGAGGATCATCAAAGAAGTATAAATAAAATAAACCGGTGGAATAGTCGAGGTGAGAGAAAGCTAGTAAGCTTTTGCGGGTAGAGTTACCTGGTACCTGTGTTGGTGGCAGGTAGCAGGTAGCGGCACCCGGTGAAATAGTTGGGATGCGTGCAAGCTGGCTCAGGCACCACCATTATAAAAAATAAAGTGTAAATAAACTAGCCAAGCTCCACTGCCTTTAAATCCTCCTCTATTCTTCCCTCTGTAATTTCTCTTAACAAATTCTCTATATTGTTCAGCTCAAACTAGATATTCTTCTTTACATTTGTTGATTTTCAATAACAATGTAAACACTCCGACTCTCATAAAGGAGAAGGCTGTATCCACATCATATGCTATTAAAGTAATATCCACACACGAGAATCCACAGGGTACCACGAAACTTCTACAATTCGTTCTAGTAATTTCAGCCTCCAATATTTTCATCAGGCAAGTGTTCTTGTGTCAGATTCTCATCTTAATAATGTTTTAATATTTTCATGTCAAACTAGGATTTAATAAATAAAAAACGTGCTTAATAGAGTATATCGAGCAATGCAGAGATGTAACTATATGAGAGGAAAAGCAATAGATACAAATGTGATATTTTAGTACAAAATAAACAATGTCAATACTTGAATTTACTGGGGTAATAGCTGCCAACTAACCTCCAAGATTGAGAGAGACTGAACATTTTTTATGTTCGGTACAACCAAACCATTTGGAGTAGCCATTGCTATTCCAATGTTGTGGGACCCTAGATTGTGGGAAGAAAACAGTACCATTAATAGGGATTAAGAATGTGTAAATTAACAAAAAGAAATGTTGTATCAGCATATAAATGTGGTCACTAATCATATGAAGAAATAGAACATATTGTATCAGCAGATGACACAAAATCAATAATTGTCAATATGGTCAAGAATCATGTAACACATGCTACATTTACTATGTTGATGAGCAGGGGAACATATAAAATTGGATGATTAGAATTTTGCATTTGATATACCTTTTAGGATGACCTCATAGGATTCCTCACTGAAGCGACTATTTAGCATGGGATGTGTAGTTAAAGCCATCGAAAGCGATTTTATTAGGATTGGAAGGAAAGTGTGCTTGATCTCCGGATCAGAATTCTCATTCTTGAATGATGTTTTGAGCTCCACAAGTGCATCACAATTCATCTCTTCAACATAATAAAAATGTGGAATTTTTGCAGCTAATGTCATTGACTTAACCATAGCACGCTGATATCCCCTGTGAGATGAAGACAGAAATCCATGACTACAGAAAAAATAGACACCTTCCTTGTAGAGAATATGCATCTAACTTTTCTGCCACAAATTGTTCATGCATTTCAAACTGATGGACACCACTTGCAATGTAAGAAATATATTTAAGCATCTTAAGAAATAGGAGAAGAGTTGTGAAATGCTTTCAACACACACTAGGAAAATGTTCTCTCGTATGAATTACTTGAAAACTGATACAAATCTATAGCCAACTCATCCAGAGCTCCTACTGCACCATTAAAGTTTGTTGAATCTAGCGTATACGAGTGACAAACAAGCAGTCACACATGCTTTTTAGGCTATAATTTCAGTTCTTCATTGTGGTAATATAATTCTCAAATTTGCCACACACACTTGAAAAAACTTGTTCACAGAACACCCTTCCTATCAACAAAATTTTGTTCAAAGAATTCTCCCACCATTGAAAATCACCCCCCATCTGCAGTCAGACGTCTCCAGTAACATAAAGAAACAGTAAAGTGATGAAGTGAGTTCGAGTTCTCCTTATGGTAGTAACTAACCTAAGTTGAAGTGTCTTATCTTCATATCCCCCTCCAATGAGAGGTGAAACCTCTGAATGTTTTTGTTGCGCACATGCTGGTGCTTCATTTATTAGTCCTTTAAGCATTGCATAATTTATCACGTCCTCTTTAAGTATCCTTCCATCTTTCCCAGTTGCAGGTACATCATTTATGTCCAAACCATACTGCTTTGCAAGGTTACGGACAGCAGGTGTGGATGACACTCCACCCATCTTGGTTTTTTCAGGCGCAGAGCTGATGTCACTTGAGCCACTGAAATCAGATTCCAGCGATGTCATCTTTTCTGAAGCATCAGAAGTCTTAGTAGGATCAAGAATTTCATCAACACCAATCTTCAAAAGTGTTTCTCCAACCTACAAAATTTGGTAGAGAGGATGATGTAGTTCTTAAACATCCTTGGAACTTCTACAGCTATATGTAAAGCATGATATTCCAGATATTAATGAGGGAGTCCACAAAATCAAAATAATTCAAGGAGAGAAATTGAACACTAAGGTATAAAGGAGCATTGGCTTCTGCTTGTGAACAATATATTTGCTCAAGTTTTTTGACAAGCACACCACACAAAAGCTAGTTTTCTATATGGCCTCATTTTTTGAAAAGTGAGTCTATTCTAAATTTGAGGGTATCTTTAAACTGTATGAAAGATATTTTTTCCCTCTTTGACAGTAAAATAAACGAATGTGATCCTGAAATACCCACTTCAAAATGTCATATTGCATCTTCAACCTACAACCTGATGTCATCATTGAGGTGCAGTCAAACAAATTCTTAAGAAAAAAGATTAGACACCAGAAGAATTACAGTGTGGTCAATACACAATGACTCTGGTGTTGTACCTTTACGATGTTACCAGGAACATGAAGAATTTGAAAAACTTTTCCTTTGTAACGACTTGTTATTTCAATTGTTGCCTTGTCACTCTGAACTTCACAAAGTGGTTGGAATTCTTCGACCTGATCCCCCTGCCAAAAAAAATATATATCAGAATGAATTTTGTATAATGCTTCATAAACTATAAAGCGGGAGGAATTGAGGTGGAAGAAGAGTGAAGATGTGGTTTTGTGCGGAGCAAGGTCGGACAAACAGGTGTTCTGCTAAGAAACAAAGATCTGCAGAGTGAATGACACGTGTTCTGCGAAGAAGAAGCAGAAACAGAATGACTAAAGTATCCTCCAAGCACACCTGTCGACGGAGTCCTGAGTTGATTGCCTAGAATTTTATGCATTATTTTTTCAATTGAATTGGTCCACCTCAAATTGTCGATATGTCTTATTTTTTTGGCTAAGTTGATTTACCTCAATTTTTTTGCATGTACTATTTTCGACTAAATCAGTCTATTGTATAAATACTTTTTGGTTGCACTCTCAGTAACTAATGCAGGCTCAACATACAAGCGTTCAAACATTGTTGTCTTAGCACTCGTGACCGCCGTCTTCGCTTCTATCCTCGTTGTCTTATAGATATCCTTAAGCCTTCGTCTTTCATCCTCATCTATGCACTCCACCACTTTGTAATTTGTATAGGCAATCTTCTTAGCTTTCACTTTGCCTTGAACTTCTCCATTCCACCACCAATCACCTTGACGTCCACCAAAGGCCCCTCTCGATACCCCTAGTACCACATGGTGTTCACATCTCCGCTACTACTCCAAGCCCCCAAACTACTCGTAAAACCAAAAACCAAATAAAAACAACGGGGTACTTGATTGGTAGTTTATAACAAGAGAAGATGGGTAACGACCAAATCATGAGGAGCAAAACGGTAATTGCAGTTTGGTGTACGAGTATGGGCAAAGAGATGCATGTAAATTGTACTTCAAAGTAGAGAAAAAAGGTAATGCAGCTCACATAAAGTTAAAATTTAAAATAAGTCAGTCAATCAGTTGGGCGTGTAACATGAGCACATGACTAAAAAATCATTAACGAAAGGAGAAAAAGTATGGCATGCATTGGCTATATATTTACAAGAAACATCGACTAACCTCCTTAACAAACCATTTGAGAAGTTCACATTCAGCAATGCCTTCACCAGTTTGCGCCAAAGGTATGTCAATTATCCCACCAACAGGAAGATCCACTGCAGCTTGAGTTGAAAAGTCACACCCTCTTAGAGTAAATGAAGCATTTGACTGCAAAAAATATGAAAAGAAACACCAGCTATTATGGCATGTTGTTTGGATTCTTCAAAAATGACAATGCACGTTAGGTCCTTCAAAAGTAGTGTGTTTTTGGCTTGTAGCCACATCACAATC
Organism: Solanum medicagineum; assembly: GCA_026153255.1. Taxonomy (NCBI): domain Eukaryota; kingdom Viridiplantae; phylum Streptophyta; class Magnoliopsida; order Solanales; family Solanaceae; genus Solanum; species Solanum medicagineum. The sequence goes on from JAPFFP010000001.1 coordinate 13,607,869, forward strand.
TGCTGTCCATAGATTTAAGTTGTAGCTTTGCCACAATAATCCATGGAAAAAGGAATGAAAAGCAAAAACAAAAGGCCTGGAAGATGAATATTCAATTTGACAAGATACACAAGCACATCATTCAGATTCTAATATTAAAGCAAAAAGTGGTAAAGAGTACACTCACTCACCCTGAACAATTTTGGAAAAACAAACAAACTATCGATTTTCACGTTAGTATATGAGCAAAACGGCGACGTATAGTCTCTAAAAAAGTGAAGTTGAGACTGAATTCTCTTGCCACTAGCACTACGAGGGGTCACCGGAGCGACCGAAGATTGAAACCATCGGCAAATGCTCTGCCGGACGGCGGAATTCCGGAGCTTACCCAGATAAATTTTCCGGCAAATCATGGTAATGGAATTGGTGCGAGTGTCTTCGGAATTCAATTATTTATTGGGTCAGAAAATCAATAGTTGTCCAATTATGAATTTGGACAGCTATTGCGTGCTGTCTATGATTTCTTGCGTTGACCAATAATTTCACCCTCAATTTTTCAGAAAATTTCCCACCTGATTTCCTTTGCTTTGCTTTGGAAACGAGAAAATGCAGGTTGTTATGGCAATCTCATCAACTCTTATAGGGAAAATAACTACTCCTACTGTATTAATGTTTGTCATATTCCTTGTTATTATCGAAATTCAAATAACATGTTTTTTGTATTACAACTTTAAAATTTTTTATTTTTATCTTCACATAAGTTCCTCCTTTCAAAATTCGTGATGGATTAAAGTATATGTTACATGCTAGTGGCCAAAGATCCTGCGTTGCATAGGATCTATATATATTTTATATATATATATATATATAATTTTTATGATTTAGATAAAATTTGAAGAGTTGATAATTTTTTTATATTTTTCTTTTTCAAAATTATTCAAATTTATAATATGTTTAAGTAATTTTTAAATAATACATATTACTTCTAAGTTTCAATTTTTGTTGCACAGGTCAAATTCTGAGAGTCAATCAAAATTTTTATTTATTTTTTAAAATATTTCAAATTATTCACTGCTGAAGTAGTGGGAGAAATGATTTATTAGGGGTAATATTGTAACATTAAGCACCTGAAGCCGTCACATAAATCGACAGTTTTTTTTAAGGAAAATAATTTATTACAGATAATATCATAACTTTACAATTGAAATAAATCAAGAAATAATTAAATAATAACTGATAGAAATGACATAATAAAATTAAGTAGACATTTTAATAGTCACCGTAAAATTAAGTAGAGACGTTATTGCAATTTCATAGTTGAAGTAGATGAAAAAATAATTAAATAATAATTAATAGAAATGACATAGTAAAATTAAGTAGACACTTTAATAACTACCGTAAAATTAAGTAGTGATGTTTATTGTAATTTCATAGTTGAAACAGATGAAGAAATAATTAAATATAAATAATAGTAAAATTAAATAGACATTTAATAATTATTATAAATTAGATAAACAGTTGAAGTAGGCATGATAATTTTAAATTGCTCAACTTAGCCGTTTATTAAATAAGAGAAAGAATCCAGATGAAAAAATGTTTGTTTTTTTTTTAAAAAAAAAGCTATTCCTTTAGTCAAAACAAATAGGAAGTATTACCATGAATTATATTTAATAATATAAAATATTTAAATAAATAAAAATTATTTAAACAGAGATATAAAATTTTGGAAATCATAAGCCGTCCTTGTAAATCGATCCATTTGTTCTTATCCGACACGTGAATTGGGAATATAGATATTTTTAAGATTAAAGATGGTACAATTAAATTATAACTATGCAACTTTACTTTTTATGATAAGCTCTTTTTGTGAAAAAAAAAATAATAAGAGGGGGGCCGTTTTTTAACTGCTGAACCACTTCTCTATTCAAGGAGGAGAAGTGGTTAGGGATTCTTTCATTAGGTTTCAACAAATTTTAATTTGATTTTTTTGATTTTTTATTTTAAAAAAGTATACATCATATACTGAATTAAAATATTTCGGTTTGATTTAGGCTTTTCAAGTTTGATTCGATTTTATTCGGTGTTTTTAAAATGATTTTTTCGTGCAAACTAATGAAAAATAAAATTAGGACAAAATCAAAGTATAAAATACTTTAAAATTTAAAACCATGTTAAGTGATGATATGTATTCATGGTACATTTATTATGCTTGAAAAATTATATTTATCTTTATCAAGAACTTGTGCCTCCAATTATTGTGTGGGGAAAATAAGCATGAAGATATCCTTTACATGATATCAATCGACAAAAATATGTTTGAATTTCTCTTGAAAAATAATATTTCAAGTTAACTATATAAATTATAAATTCGTTGCTACTTTGACTTGTTTCATGAATGATTTAATTGCTAATTAATTTATATTTAAATAAATATAATTTTATTTTTTGGTCTAATATATATATGTATAATTTTCTTAAAAAATTAATCAAACTTCGGTTCTTCCATGCATCAAAGTTTTAAGTCCCCTATATTGTACACCAAATTAAAGAATCGAACTTTTGGAAAAATAACACTGATACCAAATTGAAAAATCAAGAATTGAATTAAGGAAATATTATCATAAATATGCAGGTTTTTTTTTTAAAAAAAAGAATTCGCTATTCCTTTTGTCAAAGAGAAAATATTACCATGAATTATATTTAATAATTTAAATATGTTTAAAACTTGAAATTATTTAAAAGAGAAGACGTTAATTCGAAACATCAGTTTATAATCCAAACATAATCAGACGATTAATTAGTTGAAGTGTGAAGCTAATTTATTGGTTATGTAACCAACATCGGTTGTGATGTACTGGTGGGAGTGTTTTATCTTTAATCAGAGGTTTTGGGTTCCGAGCTTTGGGAATAGAAAAAATCATGCTGGAAGCTCCGCCCCCGAATAGACCATGTTGTGCACAATTCGAATTTAGTCGGGATTCTATGAGCTTCGAACATCGGATAAAAAAAAATTATTAGTTACGTGTTTAGTGTCTTTTTCCTTGTTTCAAGGCAAAATACATTAACTTTAATTTGTGTCATTTTTTATTTAGTCACTCCTAATTTTATTTTATTTTAATTATTTAATTTGTTTTTTTTAATTTTTATACATGTTCTTTAATTATAATTTTGTATTTTAAAAATTGACATTTATTCATTAGTTTTTACAAATAAAAAAAATGATGGATGAACATTGATTTTTTTCTTTGATAAAATATATTTTTTGTGAGTTTTTTTTAAAAAAACATTTGCACAAAAAATAACTGATAAAAGTGTGTCATTTGTTTTCTTAAAAATTATCAATGACAATCCAATCAAATCTGTCAAGTTTTAGAGCTTTTTTAGTGATATTATTAGAATGAATACGAGTCTTTTTTCTCACTCATATTGAAGATGATTTTTTTTTTATTCGTATTGAATTAAATCAAAAATTAAAAAGCTAGTGTTTTGAATTAAATTTAAACAGCCTAAATATGAAAACAAAAAAATACGTAACGTCATTTAATTTAATACATTTTTAAGAAAGAAAATTAATGCACTTTTACCAATATTTTTTATACAAAAATATAAAGACTCCCAAAAAATTATAGAAATGATATTTGTCCATTAATTTTTTTTATGAATATTAACGAAAGCACATCAATTTGTAAACCGTAAAATTACAATTTAAGAGTATAAATAAAAATAAAAAAATTATAAAACTAATATTATGTGTTCTAAATGATACATAAGAAATAAAATTGAAGAATTAAAATAGAATAAGTTTGAGATAAAATCAAAATAAAAAGATGAATAAGTTAAAAAGGTTTGTATACGTGATTGGCCTTGTTTAATGATAATGATCTCTCTTTTCTTGGACAGAGGACGAGTATTAAGACGATAAACTCCACGTCTGCTATCTTAATTGAGATGTGTAAAACACATCATCAAAGTTATCTACTTTTTCGGATAAATGTTTGCCTTATTTGGCAATTAGTCATCTTAAGATTGTATATGGAACCAGGAAAATATTTTCATGAAAAATAATTTTCTTAATTGAAAATAAATTTATTTTTAATTTACTTTTTATATTTGATTAGTGAATGAAAATAGTTTTTAAATTTTTATTATTTAACTAATGAATAAAAATACTTTTTACAAAAATTTTTATTTTTGCTAAAGAATAGAAAATATTTTTCAAAAAGATAGTTTCTAACGTAAAAATCAACCCGATAATTGATTCGAAACACAACTCAACGCGTGATGCAGGACTCAACTGAACTTCTAATCAAAATTTGACTCTTCAATTTAGACTCGACTCCAACTTTTTAATCGTAATCCGATCACACTCAACTTCAGACCTTACTTTCAAATAATTTGACTTTTTAAAAAAATAAACTTAATTTTTTTATTTTATTTTATTTTTTTTTTTTGGGCAGAGGAGGGGCTGGGAGAAAGGAATGGGTTAAAAATAAAATTTGAAACTTTTTATGAGGGGTTAGGAGGCTGGCAGGGGGTCGGGGTAAGGGAGTGGAGGGAAAAAATGATCGTAACTTTGAAAATTCAAAAAAAAATTAAAAATAAATTTTTGATTTTTTGTGGGATTGCCCGGGTGGGGGGAGAGGGGGTTAGGGGAGTCGAGGTAGAAGTGGCGTAAATTTTTTTTCTCAAAATTTTAAATATTTTAAAAAATTAATTTTAAAACTTTTTTAGGTGGGGATTTGGTGTGGGATTGGTGGGAGGTCGTGGCAGGGGATAAAAAGGATGAACTCTCAAAACTCGAAATATTTTTCAAAGGTGGATTTTAAAAAAAATGTGGGGTGAGGATAAAAAAATAAAATTTTAAAATATTTTTCAAAAAGAATACATTTTTCAAAATTTTAATTGTAATGATTTTTTTTGTGGAGAGCGAGGGTGGGGCGAGGAGGTGAGTGGTTTTTCTTGGGAGTGGTGAGTAAGGAAAAGACATTGTAATTTGAGGTTGAAGGAGAGTTTTCGAAAATGTTTTCTTTAGTGTTTGGAAGGAAGGGAGTCATTTTCCTTGAATTTGAAAAAAAATAAATTGATTTTTAAAATATTTAAGCTAACAAAATATAAGAAAAATGAAAAATATTTTTTCAAAAAATCTTTTCCTTCGTACCAAACTCACTCTGAGTGCTTTTCTTAAAGTAATAATGATAATCGTGTAATACAAACTCTAATTTTTCCAATGAAATAACTTCATACAAATTTTATATAATTAATGTAATATTCAATATGAAGTTAAATCAATTTCAAGAACATTCGACTAGATCAAGGAGAGAGGAGTCAATTCCTCTGAAGTCACAGAGTTTCCTTAAGAAAATTATTCCCCTCAATACTCGAAGTAATGGAATATATCCTCCCAGAATAAAATGACTCACAAGTCACGATAAGCAAATAGCGGTTCCTCAAATTTGTTGTCCAGTAAACCACTCAATGGCTTGTGATCACACTTGAATTTTTTGAAACAGTACCTTGTCTTTTTAAAACTTATTTTAAACCTTTCTACCAAAAGTTCCTTTGTTTCTCTCTTAAGTTCTACCAAAATCTGAGAAGAATTCAGATACTTATAACCAGTAGGATGGTATAATGATTCATGCATAGTAGACGAAATGTTGCACCGAAATATGAAAGGTTGCATGAATGTTCATGAATGACATGAATTCACTCGTAGTTGCAACTTTCACATTTTTTCAATACATCAATCTTTATACGATGTACCATTGTCCATTCACCCATTATACATTGTGTTCATGAATGACATGAATTCATTCATAGTTGCAACTTTCACATTTTTTCAATAGAGAAAAGACATAAAGTCACTATTGAAGTTGTCCCGATTTTTCAAAAAGAAACCTGAACTTTGCGAGCGTCCTATTACCCCACAAAAATATTTAATACCTTTGTAAATATGCCATTTTGACATATTTTCTATTTGTGTTTGCGAGCGAGATGCTCACTCACCCACTTTTAATTAATTAATTAAAGACACATTTAGAAGACACATTTATTTTTTTAAAAAAAAATCCCTTGTTTTCTATTCTTTTTGTTCTCTTCTAGTTCATTTTCATTTTTGCCAGAAGACTCTTATTTATTTGTTTGTTTGTTTTTTCATGATGGGTCCTAGTCAAGATTTGAATGTGGAGCAAAAATAGTTTAATTTTTTCCCATTTGTAGTTTTCCGCGTTTAGATTTAGAAAAAAAAAGTGTTCTGTGTCTCCAATTGGAAGCTCATCCCTTTAGCTTACTCATAAGTTTCTTTTTTGAGTATTATGTGAAACATTTTTGAGATTTTCTACACTCTGTTAAATGGGGTGCTTGAAAATATTCTCTACAATTTTGTTCGCGTGGGCTTTATTGATTCCAAATACTCATCAATTAGGGTCCTATTAAATTCAAATTCTTCTAAAATTGCGAAGGCATTTGGAATATCCATTGCAACTGGATGTTTTGGAGAATAACGATGGCGATTTTTGCAATTTGGCGTTTACACCTAAAATTTTTCCATCTGAGATGTCTACAATGGTGAAGCTTCATACTTCTCTTCTTAAAAACAAATAAAATCTTGAAGTGATTTCAATAGAGAGAGTATTAATGTTAATTTGTGTTGATTTCATCTACTCTACTAATTTCTTTTTTAAAAAACAAAAAATTCTTCAATAGCTAATTTGATTCGGGAAAGATGATCTATTGTATGTGAGAAATAGATATGCAATGTGTCACTTTTTAATTGGTTTTAGAAATGAAAAGCTTTTTCACGTTAGAGTGTGCGTGTTCACAAACACAGATGAGAAAATATGTCAAAATGACTTATTCATAAAGGTATTAAATACTTCCGTAGGATAATAGGACACTCGCAAAGTTCAGTTATCTTTTTGAAAATCGGACAACTTCAATAGTGTCTTTATATCTTTTCTCTTTTCAATACACCAATCTTTATACAATATGTCATTATCCATTCACCCATTATACATTAAACCTAACTGTCTCCCACATGAATGAGAATGGCTATAACAGGAAAGATAGTTATACACGGACTCGTATGTAATTACAAACAAAGACTAGTGGCATCGGGATAACTGGGTTTTCCTTTGAACTTTCCGCAGTGAACTTATATCGGATGCACTCGATCAATCGGTATATGCGATATCTTTGAACCGTCAACCTGCATGTACACATAGACAATCACACGACCAGCCTTTTACCATATATGGTTCTCACGATTTTGTTCGTTCTAAGCATGAACACTTCCCAATTTCATGAGAGCTTAGAGAATCGACCTTCACTAACATTCTCCTTGAAACGACTTCCATTTCACTCCCGCATAGGTAATTTCTAAATGTTTACTCTCATAGAGAAACTATTTGGTCATACCTTACCAAAGTTAGAAATCATTAAAAAGTTTCAGTATAATTTATCTTGATCACTGAACATTGTCTTCATCATGAGAATGGGTTAGATTATTTGACAATGTTAGACCGTCAAACACAACTTTGTTTGATCTCCTTGAACCTAACTCTTGGGATCTCCAGTCTGCTAGGCCGAGTTACCATCATGTTTGACTTGTCCTAGGCCTTAAATCCATCCTCTTAGATGACATTTCAACTCCCTCTCTAGTTAGGCTTTTATAAGTGGATCCTACACATTATCTTTTGATCTTAGATAGTCAATTGTGATAATTCAACTAGAGAGTAGTTCTCTAATAGTATTATGTCTCCATCTTATGTGATGTGATTTACCATTGTACATCATGCTCCCTGTCCTACCAATTGTAGCCTGACTATCATAATGTATGCATACAAGTACTAATGGTTTAGACCAAAAAGGGATATCATCTAAGAAGTTGCAGAGCCATTCATCTTCTTTACCAGCTTTATCTAAAGTGATTAATTCAGATTCCGTAGTGGAGCAAGCAATACATGTTTGTTTGGATGATTTCCAAGAAACTACTCCACCACCTAGAGTAAATATATATCCACTTGTGAATTTTACGTCATCTGATCCATATATCCAATTTGCATTACTGTATCCTTCAATTACTATTAGATATTTGTCATAATGCAAAGCATAGTGGTGAGTATATTTTAAATACCCTAAAACTCTCTTCATTGCCATCTAGCAAGTTTGATTTGGATTGTTCGTGTACCGACTTAGCCTACTAATAGCACATGTTATATATGATCGTGTACAATTCATTATATATATCAAGCTTCCCAATATTCTCGCATAGTCCAATTGTAAATCATTTTCACCACTATTCTTTCTAAGTGCGAATCTCACATCTATTAGAGTCTTGGCAATCTTGAAATCCAAATACCTGAACTTGTCAAGTACCTTTTCAATATAGTGAGAATGTGACAAAGCCAAACTTTGTGGAGTTTGAAGAATTTTGATTCCTAAGATAACATCAGCCACTCCAAGGTCTTTCATTTCAAAATTTGCTTAGTAGCATTTATGTCAGTTAAGTCTCTACTGATGATCAACATATCATCAACATACAAACAAACAATGACCTTATGATTTGGAGTGTTTTTGATGTAAACACATTTATCACACTCATTAATCTTAAATCCGTTTGCCAACGTGGTTTGATCAAACTTTGCATGCCATTATTTTGGTGCTTGTTTCAATCCACAAAGTAACTTAACAAGTTTGCACACTTTTCTTTCTTTACCAGGAACTACAAAACCTTTAGGTTATTCCATGTAAATTTCTTCCTCCAGCTCTCCATTTAAGAAAGTAGTTTTTACATTCATTTGATGAATTTCAAGATCATATACTGTTGTTAGTGCCAACAACATCCGAATAGATGTAATCCTTATCACTGTCAAGTATGTATCAAAGTAATCAAGGTCTTCCTTTTATTTGAAGCCTTAACCTACAAGTGTTGCCTTGTACTTGTCAATAGTACCATCTGCCTTCATTTTCTTTTAAAGATCCATTTTGATCCTAAAGGCTTATTCCCCGGAGGAAGATCAACCAACTCCCAAGTATGATTATTCAAGATTGATTCAATCTCACTCTTGACAATTTCTTTTCAATAGGGTGTCCACAAAGGACATTGCTTCTTGGAAGGTTTAAGGCTCATTATCAATAAGAAATGTAACAAAATTTGATCCGAAGAAAGTAGCAGTCCTTTGACTCTTACTACACCTTGGATTTTCTCCATTTTGTATATTTCTCTTTGGTTTAATTTGAGGCCATTTAGAACCTTCATTAGACTCTTCAGATCTAGCTTTATATGGATAAATGTATCTAAAGAATTCAGCATTATCTAATTTAATTACCGTATTTTCATGAATATCTAGATGTTCAGATATATGAACCAAAAATCAACATACTTTACTGTTTCTAGCATATTCAATAAACACACAGTCCACAGTCTTTGATCCTATTTTCAATCTTTTCGGCATAGAAATTTGGACTTTTGCTAGACACTCCCACACTTTGAAATATTTCAAATTGGATTTCTTTCCTCTCGATTTTTCATATGGAATTGATTGTGTCTTTCTATGGGGCACTCTATTGAGTATGTGATTTGCTGTAAGGATAGCTTCCCCTTATAAGTTTTGTGGTAAAACTAAACTTATAAGTAAAGCATTCATCATTTCCTTCAGAGTTCAATTTTTCCTTTCTGCAATTACATTAGATTGGAGTGAATAAGGGGCAGTCGTTTGAAGGATAATTTCATTTTCCAAATGTATTTCTGCAAATGGAGATTCATGTTCTCCACCCCTATCACTTCTTATCATTTTCATCTTTTTATCCAACTGATTTTCAACTTCAGTTTTGTATTGCCTAAATGTTTTAATTTTCTCATCCTAATTTGATAGCAAATGAATCTAGTAATGTCTAGTGCAATCATCAATAAAAGTTGTGAAATACTTTTTCCCACCATGCATTGGTGTTGACTTCATATCACAAATATCTATGTGACTCAAGTCTAAAGGATTGAAATTCTTTTCAACAGACTTATAAGGATGCTCAGCAAACTTAGCTTCCATGCATATTTGATATTTTGTTTTATCGCACTCTAAATTAGGCAACACTTCTAAGCTAATCAGTTTTCGCAAAGTCTTATAATTGATATGTCCCAAACGTTCATGCCATAAATCACTTGACTCAAGCAAGTAAGTAGAACCAAAACTTTTATTATCAGCAATAACCATTACATTACGCTTAAACTAGCCCTCACAAAGGTAGCCCTTTCTTACGTACACTTCACTTTTACTAATTGCAATTTTATCAAAAATAAATACACATTTTAATCCATTCTTAGTGAGAAGTGAAGTAGGAATCAAGTTCTTTCTTAATTCAGGAACATGAAACACATTATTGAGAGTCACCACCTTGTCAGATGTCATCCTCAGGAAAACTTTACCCATTCCTTCACCCTGTGCAGTTATCAAGTTTGCCATGTAGATTTTGTCATTACCTTGAGTAGGTTTATATGATGCAAAAAGTTTTTTATTGGTGCATACATGAAGGGTGACACCATAATCTATCCACCACTCTCTTGGGTTGCCAACAAGATTGCATTCAGAAAGTATGACACATAAATTATCCTCGAATTCAACAACATTTGCTTGATCTTTCTTTTGCGCTTTCTTTGGAGCCTTACAATCTATAGCCTTGTGATCATTTTTGCCACAATTAACGCAATTACCTTTGAATTTCTTCTTAGGTTGACTGCTTTGCTGCACAAAATTAGTCCTTCTCTTCTTAGACCTTCCATCTTCAACAATATTAGCTCCTAATATTGTTGAATTTCCATGAGATTTTTTCTAAATGGCTTTATTGTCCTCTTCAGTTCTCAATCTTACAATGAGATCTTGTAGGGACATCTCCTTCCGCTTATGCTTTAAGTAATTTTTGAAGTTTTTCCACAAATGAGGTAACTTCTCAATCATAGCAGCTACTTGGAAGGCTTGATTAATCACTAGACCGTCAGTGAGGAGATCATTGATAATCACTTACAATTCTTGAACCTGAGTAACCATAGATTTGCTATCTACCAACTTGTAGTCCAGAAATTTTGTCACGATGAATTTCTTCAATCTGACATCCTCTATCTTATAATTCTTTTCTAAAGCATTCTAGAGGTCTTTGGAGGTTTCCATATTAGTGTACACACTGTACGAGTCATTATGAAGCCCATTCAGAATATAGTTCTTGCATAAGAAATCAGAATGGTTCCAAGCTTCAATAATCATAAAGCGTTCATCTTCTGGAGTTGACTCCACTAACACATGAACACTTTCTTTGATGAATCATTGAAGATTCAAAGTAGTGAGGAGCATCTTTTGCTGCCACCTCTTAAAATCCATACCATTAAATTTTTTAGATTTTTTCAGTCGATGCTATGGCAGGTGCAACACCTGTACGACTCGAGGAAGCAATATTCGTTGCTGCAATTTTTGATGTCTTATTATTCATGACTTCAGTTTTATGTGCCATCTTGATGTTAGAAAAAGACAAGTACACTTAGTCACTTCAAATAAAGACTTGATCTTTATTTTCATTTTGTTTCTAGTTTAACGGTAAAGTTTATAACTCTCAACCGTTAATCGAATGAATTTTGATGTTCTGATGAACTTTTCAAGTTCTCCGAGTCAATATCGAGTTCAAACGGAGCAAAACCCACAAAGATTTTAATTTTTTTTTTAGAAACCAATTATAATTGCACAATAAGATAAAATAATTTCCTTAAGAATGTTGTTTTTTAAGTAACAATGATAATTGTGTAGTACAAAATCTAATTTTTTTTAATGAAGTAACTTCATACAAATTTCATATAATTAATGTAATATTCAATATGAAGTTAAATCAATTTCAAGAACATTCGACTATGATGAAGGAGTGAGGAGTCAAGTCCTCTTAATTCACAGAGTTTCCTTAAGGAAATTATTCCCCTCGAGTACCCGAGGTTATGGGATATTTTTTCCCAAGATAAAATGACCCACGACAAACAAATAGCGATACCTCAAATTTATTTTCTAGCGAACCACTCAATGACTTGTAATCGCACTTGAATTTTTCGAAACAATACCTTTTCCTTTTGAAACTTGTTTTAAACCTTTCTACCAAAAGTTCCTTTGTTTTTCACTTAAGTTCTACCAACATCTGAGAAGGATTCAGATATTTATAGCCAATAGGATGGTATAATTATTCATGTATAGTAGACAAAAGGTTGCACCGAAATACGAAAGGTCGCACTGAAATACGAAAGGTCGCATGAATGTTCATGAATGACATGGATTCATTCATAGTTGCAACTTTCACATTTTTCAATACATTATTATTCATTCACCCATTATACATTGAACCTAACAAATTATATACGGGCTGACTTGGTAACTGATTGAAGTTACAGTAGTATCAATAAAGGTGCCAAGAAAATATGAAAAACTAACCGAATTGGTCGAATTGAATCATATCAAGCTGATTTATAGAATTCTTTAATTATAATGAGGAATTTTTATTCAAACCTATAACTGTCTCAACTAGTTATGATGGTCTTTTTAATTAATAGAAAAACTTAAAAAAATTCAAACCAAAGCAATATATTTTATATATTATCAAATATGTTAAATTTCATATACAAATATATTTTATAAATTATTTTTCAAATATATTCACTTATTTAACAAGCAGCTATGTTGAGCAGCTTAAGATTGTCGTGCCTTCTTCAGCTATCTACTTCAGCTGCTTGAAGCAGGCAGGTGTTTAATTTTATGGCGATTGTTGAAATGTCTACTTACTTTTACTATGTCATTTCTATTAATTATCATTTAATTATTTCTTCATCATCTTCAACTATAAAATTACAATATTATCTGTGATAAATTATTTTCTTTAAAAGCAACTATCGATTTATGTGTCTACTTCAACTGCTTGATATTACAATATTACCCCTAATAAATTATTGTTTTGACTGCTTCAGGTGTGAATAATTTTAAAAAATAAATATAAATTTTAATTGATTCTCAGGATTTTATATGTACAACAGAAATAGGAACATGGGAGTAATGTGTATTATTTTAAAAACTATTTAAAAATATTATAAATTCAAATAATTAAAAAAAATTAAAAATATATTAAATCTATTGACTCTCCAAATTTATCTAGATCATATAAATTAAAAAAGAAAAATAACATCTCTTGAGCTCGTGCAACGCACGACCCTAACCACTAGTATATAATAGGCTACTGGACTTTGGGCCTTTAGTTAATTGATTAGTTTCAATTTATTAAAGAGTACAATCATACAAATACATTGGCTGATTCCATTGGCTAAGCTTCTCACAAAAATCGATAGAAGGGTCAATTTTAACTGGTTATATCTCTTAGTACAAAACGAACTACGTGGCCCATGACCTATCAAATTGACGCTCTTTGAGTTAGCTTTCTAACTCATCCCGTTTCACCTCATTTAGAGTCCGGATGAAGAAGTTATGCCCATTTCCGTAAAGCCCTCATGTGTTATGTTTCCTCCATTTTTCTAAAAAGGCAAGCCACACAGGCACCCATATGGGCCGTGTGGCATCTCACGAACGGTGGGGGCGGGGTATCATGAAATTTCTTCCCAAAATTATATTCTTAGTGTGGAATCATGTCTTGTAACTTGGTACCTTCATACGGACGCTTGTGCGACCCGTGAAGCTTCACACGGTCCGTACGACCTTCATTGGAAGCACCCTTGTCTTGAGAAATTTGCTAAAATTTTTCTAAGTGTGGTCTCACGGGCGCCTATACGGCCCGTTTGACTTCATATGGTCAGTGAGGCCTCCAGTATAACCTCACTTAGATTATTTTTTCTGAAAATTTTTTAGCATGGTCTCACGGGCAGTCACACAGACCGTGTAACCTCACACGGCCTGTGAAGCCCCCCCGTATATATGACTTTTTGTAAAAAAAGTTTTAAGTATAGGTTATCCTTTGTCCAGGGAAAATTTTGCAAAGTGAGGGTTCACAGGCAAGAACACGAATAGAATAAATCATATTTACCAAAATACCATTAATGAATGAGTTGAAAAATTGCACGTCACCACTTCAAGTGAGGGTTCACAGGCAAGTACACAAATCATATAATGCCACACGGGGCTGTGAACCCTCCCTTGAAGTGGTGACGTGCAATTTTTCAACTCATTCATTAATGGCATTTTGGTAAATATGATTTATTCTAATGGTCATTTGTGACTTCCTATGCTTTCTAATGACCTAAACCCTATTCAAAATATTAAAAATTCATTCCTCACATTTGGAAACACTCTTAAACCTCCCTCAACAAATTCTTGTGGATTGAAGACTTGGGAATTCAAGGAAAGCTTTTCCTCCTTCAAGTTTCTCTTGAAAATTTCTTAATTGGTCAAGGTACGAGGGTTTGATCCTTGATTCCTTTCAATCAAAGAGTCCCAAACTATTTTCAAATAACTTTGATGAATTCTTAGCTTACTTTATATTGGGATTTTAAATATTGTGATTCCTTAAACTGAAATAATATTTGGGTTACATTTATCTACATATTTTAAGTTGATTTGAGCTATTATGAGGTTACATTACATTTATGAAGTTATGAATATGTATGCCCCTTTAAACTTGTTTTATGTATGGGTATTCCATATTATGCTTTAAATTTGAATTTTATTTATGATTTTTCTTGAATCATATAATGTATTGTTGAAATAAGTTTGAATCTATATTATCCATATGTAACAACCCATCTTGAGATGAGAAGTTCCACATCGGCAAAAACACAAGAGAGATGTTAGGTATATAAGTAAAGAACTGGTCTATATACTGTGAGACGCCTTTTGGGGTGAGCCTAAAGGGACAAATCCGTGATGGGCTAGGCCCAAGAACGGACAATACTTCACAGTGTTGGGCCAGGTCATTACAGATGGTATCAGAGTCACTCTTATGTCAACTCTGTTGATGTAGGTTAGAGCTCAACTGAGTTTAGGCAAATCCGGGTGAGGCGGGGCAAACCTCAGCGAGGACGCTGAGTCCATTGAGGGGGTGTATATAACAACCCATCTTGAGATGAGAAGATGTGCAAAAATACAAGAGAGATGCTGGTGTATAAGTAAATGATTGGTCTATATACTGTGAGGCGCCTTTTGGGGTGAGCCCAAAGGGACAAATTCGTGATGGGCTAGGCCCAAGAGCGGACAATAATTCACAGTGTTGGGCTGGGTCGTGATACTATGCCTTTCTTATCACATTCATGGCATATGCATTCATGTACATGAGATTTTATGAGAATTATGAAGCAGGTTAAGCCCGATTACGTTTTATGATATGATTTTGATCGATATTGGTTGTGACAACAATGTGATCACATATATATCTAAGATTATGGCCCATTGAGCAAATTACGGGTATTTACACCACTATGTTTAAGGGAGTATCGAATGAGGTTTGAGTCGGAGTGGGCTATCAAGGGTCCATACTCATCTCTCAAGAAGGTGCTCTAAGGACTTATCCCTATGCATGAAAAGTATGTCATGAAGAATGCTTTGGCTTTTTAGCCTATTATGCATAATTATAAAGAATGTGATTTGGCCTTTAAGCCTAAGAATGCATATAATGATTTGAAAGTCTTATGCCTCTTTTACAAGCATATATATATATATATATATATATATATATATATATATATATATATATATATATGTATATATGTATGTATGTATTTATGTATTCTAGT
>JAPFFP010000001.1:13626024-13655094 GCA_026153255.1 Solanum medicagineum
ACAAATTGCACAATATCCCCAAAAGTTTTCAAGTTGACACTTTGCCCCAATTATGTTAATTACGGGGTCTAACACAGCTTTACCTAGTTGCCAACCTTAGATGATCATGTGCCTTCACCAGAAGAATTACCCATGCACATCATTAAAACCTAAAAGAAGATTAAGTTGGGTACATAATCAACTCTCCCACTCACAAAAGAAGTCTTATATTACTTATAGTTCCTAATTATGTTTTTCAGTTGTAGTTTTTATTTTAAAAATTGACATTTGCTTGATTTCTTAAAATCAAAATTAATGGATGAACATCTTTTTTTTTTTTTTAAAAAAAAGTAGTCCTTTTTTAAAATCTTTCTTTGTATTTTTTTATGAAAATTGTCCGTCAAAAGTGTGTTGATTTGCTTTCTTAAATAATAAATTAAATTAAATAATATCATACTTTTTTTATGTCCAGACTATTTGAATTTAACTCAAATACTACTTTTCTAATTTTAATTCAACTTAATATGGGAAAAAATAACCCTTCTTCAATACGAGTAAAACACTCTTATTTATTGCTAATAGCACTACTAAAAAATGCTGAAAAACTCGATATACTTCGTGGGGTTGTCATTGATTTTTTTCAAGAAAGAAAATTGTTGCACTTTCATCACTTATTTTTCACGAAAAAATACAACGAAACTCCAAAGAGAAATTATTATTTTTTACAAAATAAATATTCATTCGTCATTTTTTATTATTCTTTTTTACAATAACTAATAGTCAAACGTCAATTTTAAAAATGTAAAATTGTAGTTGAAGAACATATGAAAAAATAAAGAATCATAAAATTAATTATTTTTGTTTAAATGGTACATAAAAAATAAAATTGAAGGATTAAAATAAATCAAGACTAAGATAGATTGTCAAACTGAAAAATAAAGGCAAGTTAGAAGGGTTGTATATGTGTTTGGCCTAAAAATTTTATAACATCCATATACTACATATATATTCATTTTGATAAAGCAATTTTTATATGAAAAATACAACCAACGAAATAATTTATGCCATGAATATTGATCTCATAAATTTATACCAAAATACAACAGTAGTCTGACTTTTTCATAAATTATATTTATACTATATAAATACATGGTATTATTTAGATATAAAATTATTTGTCATTCATATATTACAACAAAAATTATAGATAAAGAATTTTCATACAAAATAATACTCTCGACAATAAATATTATTCATAAATTTATACCATAAATAATTATCATAATTTATGTCTAATATAATAATAATTTGACTTTGTCATAAATTATATTTAGAACATAAAATGTATGATATATTTTAGCTACAAGAAGTTTATACCATGCATATAATGTATAGAAAATTTTAGATATAAAATCATTTGTCATTCATATATTACAACAAAAATTATAGATAAAGAATTTTCCTACAAAATAATACTCTCGACAATAAATATTATTCATAAATTTATACCATAAATAATTATTCATAATTTATATCTAAAATATAATAATAATTTGACTTTGCCATAAATTATATTTATAACATAACATGTATGATATACTCTAGCTATAAGAAGTTTATACCATGCATATAATGTATAGAAAAATTTATATGTAACAATATTATTAATACTAATTTTATATGAAAATAAAGAGTAATATTAAAATAAAATAAATAAAATAAAAAATCCTCCATGAGATCTTCGAATATAGTGGCTAATGAACATTTGAGTAAGAGAGTAACGCGAAAAGAAGATGAGAGAGAAAATTTAATTAGTGCCAATTTTTTTGCATTTTACCGAGTTAGCAATAAAGGTTTAAAGTTTTTATTAAAACTTGTATATATATATAAAATCTTTTATATTTGTATATATAATTAAGTCTTAAGAATGGTCTTACATATAATTTTGGAAAAACTATCAAATTACATAAATATTCTTATCATATATATTGATTCTCCCTATAGTCTGAAAAAAAATTCCATATTATCTTACTAATTAATAATTTCATACTAGATTTCAAGTCAAATACATCTAGATATATGTATTCTTGTTACCAGATACATTCTGAAATATAATGGGAAAAGAGGCAAGCGAGAGAGAAGAGAGGCGATAGAGATAGGAGGCAAGTGAGATAAGAGGGAGCTGGCAAGCGAGAGAATCTATTACATTGAATCACACTAGATACATGTAACCAAATATCAAATACATTTTAGTTATATTCTTAAATGATACAAAAGGAGAGAGGTGAGAGCGAGAGGGAGAAAGGAGAGAAAGAGAGATGTAAATATGAATCTATTTGAATATAATGTTTCTAGAATAAATTACACTTAATATTTACCCCATGTATTCTATACACATGTATCTTGACGCGGTAGATACATGTTTTCAAAGTCTGAATTCAGATAAGATTTATAATATTGAAAACACGCTTGAAGGAAAGTAATTTGCTCTTATCTAGTAGGATTGGTGTTATTTTTCTCAAATATTTTTTCATTAAAAATAGGAATAAGTTCAAACCAAAAAGTTGTTAGCTTACAAAAAATATAGCCAATAAAATAATAAAGATGAAATATAGATAAATTTACCATTTAACCACAGTTTATCTCTATTTAACTACATTTAAATCGTGGCTAAACCACATTATTTGTGGCTAAATAAATAACTTCTTTTATTTTCTAATAAATAACACACACACACACACGTTGTATAAATAATTATGTGTCGTATATATAATATATCAACATTTGTATAAATAGTTATATGGTGTATATGTAATGTATCAATATTTATGTAAATAGTTATGTAGTGTAATGTCTCAACATTGTAGAAAATGTGTATAAACATGTATCAATTTCATATAAATGATATATAAATAAGTATAGATAATATACAAATAAACATGTGTAATATATAGATATTGTATAATGTATATAATCATATATCGAATTATATAAATAATTATATAAGGTATTGATATTTATTCGACTATCATCCATTATCATCTTAGTAAGTAAAAAAATAAACGAAAAATAATAGAACAATATAAATATTCATTTTTCTATTAAAAAAAATCAAACAATTAGAAAAGGCTTTTTAAAAATAAAGTGCAACAAAAAAATGTAAACAACAAAAAATATTCTTTTTGATAAACTGCGGCTAAATAGCGATAAATTGTGGTTAATATATTAATTACATCAAATATGATCCTTTTATCTGAATTGGACTATTTTAGGTAATTTTATAAAATTAGGCGAGAAAATGGATAAACAAATATTTCAGCTGTCATCTAATGTAATTTTTCCTTAAAAAGAGAGAAAAAAATTACCTAAATACACATCTTATTTTATCATAATTTCTAAAATTCTCAACCATTCAAAAAGAATCCAAAATTCCCTCTCAGATACATCACTCTCATCTCTCTAATACATTCTTATTTCTTTCTCAGATACATCTCTTCCTCTGATACATCTCTTCCATCTCGAATACAACCCTCTCCTATGTGTCCCGTTGTCATATCATCTCTAATACAATCCTCTCCTGTATGTCCAGATATCTGATGATGTATATGAAAGTCCTGTGATGTATCCCGAAATTTATAAATTTTAAGAGATTTTTAAAATTTAATAGATTAGGGACTATGTAATCAACTCTTACACTATGTGATTTAAGTTAGGAAAAAATTATGTAATTAATCAAACATATGATATGTATTTACATTATACCACTATAGTTTGAAAAAAATTACAATTTATAACTATAGTTAGGATGTTGGTGATATAGTTAGGATGTTGGTGATATAGTTAAGTTTTTTTTGCTATTTTCTCTCTCCCCCCCCCTCTCTCTCTCTCTCTCTCTCTCTCTCTCTCTCTCTCTCTACAGTTTCTTATCAGATATACAATTACATATGTATATGTATTGCATATTTACAATTATTTTGATAGATATACACAATCAGTTCGCCAGATATACATATACAATTCGCTTCTCTCTACTCTCTACCCTCTGCGCTCGTCTCTCCTCTATCTTTCGATCTCGCTCGTCTCTCTCCTTCCTCTCCCAGTCTCACTAATATATATATATATATTAATTACATATATACAATTATTTAATAGATATACATACACAATTTGACGAATATACATCTACAATTCGCCTCTCTCCACCTCTGCCCTCTCTCGCTCGCCTTTCTCCTCCCCTCCAGGTCACATAGCCGAAGTTATATTGTGCAATTATGTAAAATATAACTATTTGACTATATTAAGCTTTAAGCCTGAACTATTTATGAAAATTCCCCTTTTAAGTTATTCTAAAAATATCAGTTGGGCCAATAGCTTGTAATTGCGCTATTTTTCTCGATTAGTGAATTTAATTATATTTTGGTAAAAGTTTTGGATAGTCCAAACTTTTTATCAATCAATGCCCACTAATAATTGTACTTACAAAAATAGTTATGTATTTACCCTTATACCTTTGAAGTATTTACATAAATAATATATTAAAATAACAACATATTCAGTGGAATTTTATAAGTGGGGTTTGGGACATAAATAATATATTATATATCAAATATTAAATATTACCTTTTTTTAGGGTACTTTTTATTTATTACGGCCCATAGCATATTTAACTAATAAATTACAAGAATATCCTTTTCTTTCTTTCTCTTCTTCTCTTTATCTTTCTACAGCAACATTATAAGCAAAATTATTGTCAACAATTATATTATTTCGGTTCCATATTTTTCTCGATGAGACATAGTTTATTGAGATCTTTTCATTATTTTCAGGCGCTTGGACCTTCTCTAAGGTTTCATCAATTATTATGTCTCCTTGCTTCCCCTGAGCAAGTTCTTTTATATTATGACCATCTTGATTATTTGCTCCTTTCCTTTTTCGGGGATTTTTATCCTTGGAACCGATTGACCTACCATGTTTCAAGCATGGTTTAGAATCATTTGCATTAATTAATTATCCTTTCGGGACATCAACTCGAATTGGAGCATTAACAGCTAAAATATGAGATTTAGTAATTCTTGATAGGTCAATGAATGCATCTGGCAGTTGATTTGCAATATTTTGCAAATGAATTATCTTTTAAACTTCATATTCACATTGATTAGTTCGAGGATCTAAATGTGATAATGATAATGCATTCCAATCTATCTCTTTCCTCAGCTGTTGAGAAATAATGATGGGAAATATTCGGCTCCTGACCATAAGCCAATTGTAATGGGATACTTTATGATAACTTGTGGGCCTAATCCGCGCAAGATTTGCTACATGCAAAATAGCATCACCCCATAATGAAGTGGGGAGTTTTGTTCTCATAAGCATTGATCTATCAATTAATTAGAGGTATTTAATCAATGATTCCGTTAGACCATTTTGAGTATGAACATGAGCAACTCGATGCTCAATTGTTATCCCAATTGATATATAATAATCATTAAAAGTCTGGGATGTAAATTCACCAGCATTATCAAGACGAATTGTCTTAATAGCATAATCTGAAAATTGTGCTCGTAATTTTATTAATTGGGCCAATAACCTCGCAAACGTCATATTGCGAGTTGATAATAGGCACACATGTGACCATCTTGTAGATGCATCTATTAAAACCATATAATATTTGAATGGTCCACATGATGGATGAATGAGCTCACATATATCACTCTGTACACGTTCCAGAAAGGCTGGGGATTCAATTCCCAATTTGATTACTGATGGTCTAGTAATTAATTTGCCTTGAGAACATGCAACACAAGAGCATTCCTTAAATTGAAGAATCTTTTGGTTCTTCAAAGATGTCCATGTGAATTCTCAATTATTTTTCGCATCATATTAGAACCAGGATGGCTCAACCGGTCATGCCAAATTATAAAATCATTTGAGTTAATAAACCTCTCGTTTACTATGGTATGTGTTTCAATTATGCTAATAATTGTACAATATAAGCTAGATGATAGAGCAGGTAATTTTTCAAGTATAACCTTTTTACCTGACTTCATTGTGGTAATATAAAGATACTCATTCTCTTCATCATTTGTAGTCTCAGTATGATAACCATTTTGTGGAATGTCTTTAAAATCTAATAAATTTCTTTGAGACTTACTACAATGTAATGCTTTATTAATTGTTAAATTTGTTCCTCCGGTAAGAACTAATTTAGCTTTTTCGGAGGCTTCAATTAATTTTCTGCTATCAGAAATTGTATTAACATTAGCTTTTTTCATAATCAAATAAGAGAAATACTTTCTATCTCTCACAATAGTATGTGTTGTAGCACTATCTATAAAGCACATATCATCATAATTGATTTTGGATCCAATTGATGAATGAGAGATTTTCACATTCTTCACAAAGATAAAAATAAAACATTATAAGGATATGAAAACTAACTTGAAAAACTATGAAAACCAGTAAAGATATAATACTTAGCATTTAAGAAAAACAACATGGTTATTTCCCTTTCCCTCCCCCACCCCCCCTCCCCCCACCTTTTTTGTAGAAATATAAAGATTATATTAATAACTAATATGCATCAATACAATTCAGAGGAAGGGAAATATTAGTATTATCACAAAACTAAATAAAAGAAAATAACAATTATTCTTACGATTTCAGTTTTCAACTCGATGATGAGTTCCTTAATCAATATTTTCATAAAAATCTTCAACTCTCAACTGAGTATTATTTGAGAAGTCTTTGAAATCATCATAACCTTTATAAGTAAGATTTGCCTCAACATCATCATATTGATTTGAGGGAGCTTCTCCACTATCATCACTATGAAAGGTCAAGTGAGCCCCCACATTATTTTCTTTTCTTTTGAGGGAGGCTTGATAAAGCTTGACAAAATGATCGGGCGTACGACAATCATATGCGCAATGTCCTTTCATGCAACATCGATGAGATATATTATTTCTTCCGTTAGAAGTATGATTTCTGTTATTCTCATGTTTATTTTCATGATGGCGATAATTATTTCGTCTGCCACCACACTCTCACCTATATCCTCGACCATGAACGCGACCACGGTCACAGTGATTATCTTGTCTTATTTCAAACTGATTAGACCTTGCTACAACATTCGCTTCAGGGACTGGAGCAGACCCGGTGGGACGGGCTTCATGATTTCTCATTTGCAAAGTATTATTTTGCTCAGCCACAAGTAGGCATGTATTTAACTCAGAATATTTCTTAAATCCGTTTTCACGATATTGTTGTTGTAACAACACATTTGAAGCGTGAAAGGTAGAGAGAGTTTTCTCAAGTAAATCATCATCCGTGATAGTATCTCCACATAATTTTAATATTGAACTCACTTTGTGAACAACAAAATTATATTCACTTACAGATTTAAAATCTTGGAATCGAAGATGTATCCATTCAAACCGAGCTTTTGGTAATACAATAAGTTTTAGGTGATCATATCAAACCTTTAAATTATTCCATAATTCAGTGGGTCTTTAACAGTTAAATATTCAATTTTTAAATTTTCATGAAGATGATGACGAAGAAAAATCATAGTTTTAGCTTTATCTTGACTAGATGCCTTATTTCCTTGTTTAATAGTATCTCCAAGACCTTCAGCGTCAAGGTGAATTTCAACGTCAATGATCCATGACAAATAATTTTTTCTGGTAATATCAAGTGTCACAAATTCAAGTTTAGATAGGCTCGACATGATGAAAACTTTAAATAGAATGAATCAAAGATGACTAGTGAATAAAAGAATTATTTTTTTTTGTGAAAATAAATTTAAGTAGATTCTTGAAAAACAAGTTGATTACCAATTAATATATTATCTAATTAATCTTCCGCCAACTCAAAGTAAAGTGAATATTAGAATATAGATATATATTAAACAATAGTCTTATAAGTTGTAACAATATGCAAATTTATGTAATATCGTAAGTAGTTCAAAAAATAAAGTATAATGATAATATTATAAGATATAAGAATAGCTAAAAGAAGATTGTATGCGTACTGAGATTGGAGCTTCGTGCTGATAACGTGTTATGAAATGATGTAGAATATAGTAAAACTAAGAAGGAATATAAAGAGAAGATGTAGTGGTATTTCTTATTCACTCTTGTTTCTTTCTTTTCTCACTTACGCATTTTGTTACAAGAATGAGGGGGTATTTATACATGTGAAAACTTGGTGATTACGTATGATTTATGGTCTTGAACTTGCCAAGCATTTGACTTTAAACTTGCCAAGCTTTGGGCCTTGAAAGTGCCAAGCTTTTGGTCTTGAAAATTGTCATGCAAATGCCTTAAATTATGTTGCCACAAATTATATTACGTGGACAAAGAAATATTTATTTTGACATCTATTTTACAACATTTTTCACCTTTCCTTTTTCCTTTCTTTCTCTTTCTGTTCATTTTTTCTCCAATTATTTTTTAGTTTCTTGCGTAAATGCACTATTCCTCTATCAGCCAAACGACGGTAAGTAAGTGTAATGTTTCTGTGTTGTATAAATAAAGTATAGTCATGTATATGTGATGTATAACTACATGTTAAAGATATATATACATTTATATACGTTGTTATACAATAGTGATTCATTTCTACAGTTCATCTTCCTCCCCATGTTTTGAGGCTTTTGATATATTATTTCAAATTTCAAAATACTATCGCAATAAATTGTATACTGTTTAATTAAATTGATCTATAATATACACAAAATGGTATACAATATTCAATATATGGTCTTCACTAATTTTTAGTCTCAAATTTGAACTCATATTCTTCACTAGTTCAATATGGAGGATTTAATGCTCAATTCGGACTAATAGTGGCCAACATAGGTGAAATGAGCTTGACAAATATGTTTTCCAACTTATAACTCATGGGATTCCTAACAATAATTTTCAAAGTTGGATGTTGATATCTCCTAAGTCATAGTTCCTTCATAGTGGATAGGATGGCCATCTTTCTCAGTGGTACCAATTAGTTTTGATAAAAAATAATTTCAAAATAACATAAAAGAACACAACCTAAAAGGCAATGTTCCCAAGTTTGGAAATGGCAGAATACAAACAAATCTTACACTATCTCATAGAGGTGGAGAGACTATTTCTGACTTTGTAATATTTTTGAGTCAACACCAGATACTTTTGTAATGTGTGTAGGCAAGAATCAATTATGGAAATTGTTGACCAACTCAAGCATCATTATATTAAAGTTGTTATATTTCCATTGAAAATCCATTTTTGGTCCAATAATTAGAGGGAAAAAGAAGGAATAAAAATAGAAATGGCGAAGAAAGGATCCTAACTTGCTGGAATTGGACTTTAGTAACGTGGAAGAGGGGACTTGACTAGTAACTACCTCACATGTCATATTTAGGTATCATTTTCCAACAAGAAGAAAATGTTTGCATATAGTGTTGTTTCCATTTTGAACCAAGTTCAAATAGGAGTAGGAGCAGCTAATTAGTCTCCTTTTCTAAAGTTTATACCAACTCTGAAAAATGTGTGCCTCTTTCCCATGGAAAATATTCTGTATGGTAAGTTTGGTCAATGTCTTGTCACTTGCTCTTTTTAACATGTTCTTCTCAACATGGCTCTCCTTTTCTGAATTCCACCTTCTAACATCCACATCCAATGCCAGGACCAACACCTTAAGATTGTCAAAACACTAATGTGGTCAATCATCTTTTGCCTAACATTTCAACCAAATTACAATGAAAAAACATGCACAACAAGGCTTAAACATCCATAATGTTCGGTTCCTCCTATCAATCAATTCCTTTTTTAGTTGATCCCAAGAACAACACATTTAACAATTTAATTTAAAAATATTCGTGTTACTTTTGATGAAACAATTTATAGTAACACAAATAATTTGGACTTATTTTATACCATGAATTTCAAAAAGTTTTCTTTCTTAAAATCCAAGTCACCCCAAATTATGTCACATAAGTTGGGATGTAGCGAGTATAAAACTTGTCCAAGAAGTTTATATTTTACAAAAATAAAAAATAAAAAGTTATACTATTAAAAAATATATATATATATATAAACTCATGGTCAATGTGAAAAGATTGCTTGTATTCATGTGAGAGATTTATCCAAAAAAATAGTTAGTGGACTAGTAAAATTTTATAATTATGTGTATTTGAAAATTTGTAATAACATGTAATCGGAAAAAAAAAATTAATTGAAGAAACACAAAGATATGTGATTGATTAATTTGGCACCTTAGAATATTTCAACGCTTTATTTTTAAAGTATATATTTTTTTTATTTGATACGACTGTATAAGAGTGGGAGAAGTTTTGATAATTCTAACTAATTATAGGGCTTTCATGTTTATAAGGAAAAAAAAAGAATATTTCAATACTTTTTTTTAAAATTATAATTTCTTTTTATTGGATAAGATTATATAAGAGTCGGAGAATTATTCGGGAATAGGTGAAATATCTGACTGGTCGGGCAGAAGGCAACGATAGGGTTGGCAAAGAGTTTACTTTATGCTCTTTTCTTCTCCCATTTGAAACAATGGGTCCAAACACTCTTCAAGTGGACTACTTATGATTAATTAATGAACCATTGTTGTCCATTAAACTTAATATGGTTAAACTTTATTTGTTTGCCTTACACTTCGCACTATAATTTTGAAGAATTAAAAGGTCCTTGGATCAACATTTGTTGATATAATAGTTATTATAGCACGGATTCAATAATATTAATTTGTATAGTAATAACTATTCTTTTTAATAATATGTGAAATAATATTTATGTTTGAATGTACTATTATTTTAAAAGTGAGTTCAAAAATAAGTTATAATTAGTTATCTTTTAAATTCGAAAAATAATTTAAAATTTTTGATGGCCAAACTTTGATTTTCAAATAAAATAAAAAATGTGAATCATATTTTTATAATCAAATGAATAGTTTAGAAACAAAAAATAATGAACGACTACAAAAATAATTTTTTGTCTTTTCAAGTTAACAAAAACAACACAAAATTACTATAACAAAATTTCTTTTGTCCATTGAGTTTAGAGTAAATTTTATCATTGAAAAATAGTAGAAAATTATCCAATATTCCATCCAATCACTTTTATTTATCCATTAAATAGAAAATATGTAGTTACTTTATTTTTTGCTCGCTGCATATCAAAATACATTTTGCTCATTTCTTACCCATGACAATAATTACTTATTAGTTAAATTATTTTTCAAACTTAAAATTATTTATCAATTAATACAAAAATGATGATAAGATATTCATATTAATCACCATGTAAGAGATATCTAAAATTTAAAATGGAAAAAAGATAAATAGAGTAAATACTAATAATAAATGGGGCCAAAAAATAAACGGAAGAAACACACAAAGAGAATAAATTAAACGATATTAATAGCCCTCAATTCAATATTAATTATAGGAAAGCATATACATTGATGGAGACTTGTGTGTTTATTCCCTTATATAGATTTTGTTCATGGCTTAGTCATGACATTGATTACTTATTTGTTAAATTATTGCAATGATGCTCCAAGTCATTTTATCTGCTCCTCGTTCTTGTCAGCGTTCAGAATTTTTCTGTACCGACCCCAGGTCATTTATGACCATCCGGCACTAGTAGTCCGATCGCTTGGTCATTCATTTGGATTTGGTGCAGTTTTTCGTGTTGGAAAACCTTTATAACTTGAAAAGTGATTTTCAGACTAAAGTACAGGAAAGGACCTCAAAACGAAATTTTGATAGTTCCATCAACTTCAGAATGGTCAAATTAGGCTAGAAGCATGGTCAACTCGAGTACCAAAACTTTTGGTGTGAGCTTTCACCATTTAGCATTTTGGTTATTGAAATTTGGCCTGAGTTGACTTTGGTCAACATTCTTAGAAAACACGTTTGAATGAAAATTCTGACAGTATAGTTAGCTCTGCAGTGTCGAGCTTGGTCTAGGAAAACTTTCATTTTACTCTTGAGGCTTCTGGACTCATTTCGAGCCGCTCAGTAGATTTTGGTTAAAAATGGCCTTGGAAGTGCGATAAACATTCAGTCGTAACGACCTCGTATGAAAATTTTGACTGCATCATTGAGTCTGAAACATCAATTTTAATGAGATAGCATAGTTTGTTTACGTGCACGGGGTTCCGAATAAATTTTGAGTGCCCCGTCCAAAATTTTAAAGTTAGGATAGATCAGTATTTCAGTTGATATCTGGTGTAGGCCTCATTACTCTTCACGGTTGCAGGCCCTTTGGCTGCATTTGCTAAAGATAACGCTGATTATGCCCCACGATCACGAATGGGCTCATCACATTTACCAAGGATAGTGATGCCAGACCTCTACAATCGCGATCCTCGTCCACGATCGCAATGGAGGGGTTTTTGAGCCTCCGCGATTACGACCTTGGCCTAACGACCGTAAGGTCATTTTAGTGGGATATAAGTGGTTGTCCTTGGTCGCGAATTAGTTCATTTGAGGCATATCAAGAAATGATTTCTTAGCTTTTACATGGCTAAATTAGATGATTCAAAGGTCAATCATGAAGGGATTTTACAAGAACGTGGTGCTGAGATTGGAATTTGATTAGAGCCTCTGTCTGAGGTAAAATTGTTATTGGTACATAGAGGTACGAATTCAGGACAGGTGGGAGTACACACCACCTATATGCTATGGCTAGTCAGCAAGACCAAGAACACTCACTGAATAATATTATTGGTATGCTTCAAGTGTTTTCCTTTGGTGTTTATGCTTTACTTGTTCTACGTACGATGTTGTCCTTCGTGACTCCCTACGTGACTAGAAAGTTTGAGATTCTTCCTGTTTCTTAAGCCCTTCAGTGCTTTGACTTCAGTTGGCGAGTCTATCCTTGCTAAGATAGTCTGTAGAGACTGTGCATTCTCCATCTATTATAGAGTCGGACCTAGTTAAGTTACATATGATTAATTTTGATGTCATCTTGGGTATAAACTGACTTTATGCTTGTTATGCCACAATTGATTGTAAGACCCAAGTCGTCAAGTTTCAGTTTTTCAATGAGTCTATCTTAGAGAGGAAAGGTAGTCTTGCAGTGCCTAAGGATCATTTTATTTCTCACCTTAAGGCCAAAAGTTTTATCTCTAGAGGGTATATCTATCATATAATTTGAGTGAAAGATGTTAATGACGAGACCCTATCCCTTCAGTAAGTCTCTATTATGAATGAGTTTCTTGAGGTTCTTCTTAGGTATCTACTCGGAGTCCCTCCTGATAGGGAAATAAATTTTGGGACTGATGTTCTTCCTAATATGCAGACTATTTCTTTTCACAATATGCAATGGTTCTCGCCAAGTTGAAAGAGCATATGAAGAATTTGCTAGAAAAAAAATTCATTAGGCCGAGTGTCTGATGTCGCCAAAGTTATACCTCCTTTTTAGAGGATAAAACAGTCATTGTCAACATATAAAACCTAACCAAGGTTAGATCAAACCCACAGGGAATACGTAAACTCAGGACAAATTCACCAATAAGCAATCCAAGTAGTTAACCAACTCAATTTCCCGAAAGTGGAGGGGGAGGGGGGAGGATTTGAAATAATCAATAAGAAAGTAAACTAAACTAACTATCACGAGACACAATCAACAATAGAGAGCAACTAGGGTATTGTGTTCCTCATGATTCCCTAACTTAGTATCACGGGATAACCTAATTCTTATATAGTGTATAGCATGCAAGACGGTAATTTAAGTTCACCAAGCCCTTTGGTCAAAGGTGAGAGGCAAATTTCACTATGCGACTTTACCCATCTCCACAGTGTGCATTACTAACCATTACGTATAAGTCCCAGTACAACCTCCCCTTGGCGTAGTTCGGTTGATTAGACGAGAACACATTAATCGAATCGTGTTAATCGATCTCTTTTCCTATTCATTACTACCTTGATCCATTCAGTAACAGTAACAGGGTTCTAATGTTGGCCACCATTAGAAAACATGCAAAATGAAGAGAATTGATTAATACATGCATATACCCATTCCAAGAATTGTAAATTACCCGGGTTTACTTCATTAGTTCTTCATGGTTCCCACAACCCTAGTTGTGGATTTAGCTACTCATGTTATGTGTAGATGGAGAAATTATGAATTGAGAAATATAATTAAACACTTACACAATTGAATTAAGGTCAAACAAACCCAAGAAGAATGAGAATCACAAGCTTCAAGATCAAATTTAACCATAAGTGTTTTCTCACAATCTTCGCCCTCCAATATTGAGTTCTCCAAGTACAAACCCTAAAAAATACTGAATAGTGACGCCCCCCCCCCCCCCCCCCCCCCCCCGAAAAATCACCTAGAAGTACTATTTATAGTAATTACGATTAAGTCCTAAATAAATTAGAAAAATTGGTCGGCAAACTCCACGAAAGCTCTCTACGACTCGTAGTCGAGGTCTCATAATCAGCTCCTAGGATTTTGGACTTCTCTTCTACATCACCACTCTATGACTCGTAAATTGATCCACGACTTGTACTGCATGTTCGTAGACTTCAACTTTATCAAATTATCCCTTACTGGAAATCTTCACGAAACCCATTAATATGACTCATAGAATGCTCTACGACTCGTATGCATGTCTCGTTGAGCTGATCTTTAGAATTCATCCCTCATTAGAATTTGTCACGAAACTTCCTCTACGACTAGTAGAATGCTCTACGATCCGTAGAGGGTCTCGATAATCATCAAAAATCAGCAATCTTCTGCAATTTCGCCCCAAATCATGGCCAACCTGTATTCCTGCAAATCTAAACACAAAAACTCATAAACCCATAAATATCGCATTGAGAACACACAAAATCCTAAGTTTTAAACATCAAAAGTGTTGTAGTTTGGCAACACATGAACACCCTAACTTAAATTTTTGCTTATCCTCAAGCGACGACTCAATCTATATAGAAAATATAGTAACACACCTCAACTTAATGGCACACATCATATACATCTCAAACTCAGATACCCACACCAGCTTTTCAAAACAGGATCAGATAGTTATTTAGCAAACCAATGTAAACTGGTGCATGTGACAACACAACTAGGACAAGTAAGGGGCTATCAACGGTCCACAATCACTAAACATGTTAAATGCTAACAATGCAATGCAAGTGCCCTCACGGAAAGAAGTCCCATATTTGACACTCAATGATGATTTCATGTTTAACCTTGGGACTATGCAAAAACACTCACTCTCACAAAAGATATTCATGCATAATGACTAATACCATTGTCTTGCCCCTATACTCATGACTCAGACCTTCAACTAATTAGACTAGGACACTTTAGGACTTTCTAGACTTGTAAAGTGTGCTCAAGAGGCTTTGGTATGATATTTTAGGAAAATGGTGACTAAATGCCCTCCTTGAAACTGCATTTTTCTACACTCTTTCCCCACCAACTCTTGTCATTTTCACCTTATTCTCTTTTTTTTCTTATTCAAGCTTTTTCGGGTGCTTTCTTCTTATTTTTCAGCTTTTTGAGATGTTTTTATGCTTCTTTTTAATTTTTAGCTCAATGTAAGACATCTTTTATTTTTCTTGCATCTAGTACATGATTTGTCCCTTTTTTCTCCTCCTGCCTAACTCTCCCCCTTATTTTGGTGCTTTTACCCTTTCACTAGTCACCCTTAACTTAGGCTTTTAGCCTGTATTGAGGTACACAATATCTATCCTCTGAACTAGGGCCACTTTTGGTAGCCACCCTCAACTTAGATTTTTTGCCTTAGTCAAGGTTCACAATGCTCAAGGAAAGACCAGGGCCAATTTCAGAATTTTTCACTAGATAAGGCTAGGTTAATTAGATG
This sequence comes from Solanum medicagineum, assembly GCA_026153255.1. Classification (NCBI taxonomy): domain Eukaryota; kingdom Viridiplantae; phylum Streptophyta; class Magnoliopsida; order Solanales; family Solanaceae; genus Solanum; species Solanum medicagineum. The sequence goes on from JAPFFP010000001.1 coordinate 13,641,850, forward strand.
TTTAGAAAGAATTGATACATGTAAGGCTCAAATATTTGGAACAAGCGACTATCATCATTTAGTTTGTTATTTTTAAGCTAAAATGGACTATTTAAGAACAAAGGCCTAAGATCTTTTCCTAATCCATTCAATCTACAATCTAATTTAGAGTAATAGGATAAGTTCTGAATTAGCACAAAACACATGAATCCAGTAAAACAAGCTCACGCCCACATGTATTGCATACAATATCACCAAAAGACTCACAAATCATGCTTTCTATCTCATTTTACCCTCACTTATCAGAATAGATATTGTCAAACACCTAAGCATGCATGGTTACTATCTAACTACTAATCAAAATTTTTGGCGGGTATCATTTTTTAAAACAAAACATAAATGCATAATATATGCCACAAGTATTAGTAATATATGCTACAAATATTATCTACAAATCTTAAACGTGTCGGTTCAACAGAAATTAAATATCCACGAGGAAAAAGAACAAAGGCAAGAAAATCTCAGGATAAAAAATTGGGTAGTTATAGACCATAAGCTACTCAGACTTCACTGAGGCCCATAACTACCCACACCCCATTGAAAAAGATGTGCATTGTCCTGAATGCACAAGATCAATCAAAAAGTAAATCATAAGGGATCAAAAACATACTTGGGCGCCTAAGTGTCAAGGTCCACCTTGGGTTTCCTCCCATGCAACAATTGATTTATTGTCGCGGCACGACATAGCTAGCTTGAGTACTCAAACTTCATCAATCTTTGGTGCTCCCTTATCACCAAACTTTGCCTCACTTTGGCGCCTCTCAGTATTTTGTTGCTGTAGAGTATTGGTGCTTGCTATTATAACTCTTTGAATATGATCTATTTACATTGACACAAATTCAAATTGACGATTAAGCTGTTGAATTTCCACAGAGTGTTGGTCAACTGTAATGTTTATCTTGGAAATGTCAGACTTTATCTCCTTTAATGTCTCATCTTGGGCGTCTGCCCTCTTTAACAACTGGTCAAGAATCCCCTCAATTCTAGAGCTCAGTAGAAATTCTCTACCTGGACATTCCCTGAAATCTCATGATCCGATGTACTCCTCAAGCATCTAAGCGACCCCATGTAGCAAGGATTGAATCACTAGGGAATTGCTTAAAACAGTAGATCTGGTCTGCCACTCTGATCCTGTTTGGTTTGATGAAGTACCTTGCAAAGGAGGCCCTCTGCAATCCTATCCAACCAGTGATTGAACTTTGCAGAAGCTCAGATAGTCATAATGGAGCATTGCCCGTGAGAGACAATAGGAAGACACAATGTCCCACAACATCCATAGATAGATTCTATGACCCCATCACACTCTTACAAATAAAAGCCACATTGTGCAAGTGACTATGTGGATCCTCTGATGGTAAGCCTGCAAATAGTCCACAGTTTACAGCATAGAGACTGTGAACTTTGTGTCTGTCGGTAATGGTGGCAACATAATAGTTCCTATCACATCCACAGACATGGGGTTTAACCTGTACTTATTCCACTTGTAAGCATTGACATTGAACTCTCGAGGTTGTGGAATGTCCTCCAAAGGAGGTGGGTTCCCATTCCTATCATCATCATCATTATCCGGTTCAAGGCTGCATTGGCCACGTTGTTGGCATTTTCTTGGGCCATTCTTCTTATAGTTCAGTGGATCTCTGGATCAAATGGAGTTAAGGGATTGTATTGACTCTAAGTGTTGGGCATACGCTACTCGTACACCCTACAAAGAAATAAAAAGAAAAACAAAAGTAAAATAAAGGGAACTAAAGATTAACACTCGAATTACTTAATGAATCAACCTAAGCCTAGCCATATTCCCCGGCAACGGCGCCAAAATCTTGATGTTTCCCAAGTTATACTTCCTTTTTTAGAGGATAAACAGTCATTGTCAAGATACAAAAGCTAACCAAAATTAGGGTCGAACCCACAGGGAATACATAGACTCAAGACTTACCAATAAGCAATCCAAGTAGTTAACCAACTCAATTACCCGAAGGGGGAGGGGGGGTTGCAATAATCAATAAGAAAGTAAACTAAACTAACTATCACGAGAGACAATCAATAATAGAGAGCAACTAGGGTATTATGTTTTCCATGATTCCCCAACTTAGTATCACCTGATAAACCCAATTCTTGTCTAGTATATAGCATGGAGGACGATAATTTAAGTTTACAAAGCCCTTTTGTCAAAGGTGAGGCAAATTTCACTATGTAACCTGACCCATCTCCATAGTGTGTATTACTAACTATTACCTATAAGTCCCATTACAACCTCCCCTTGGCCCAGTTTGGTTAATTAGACGAGAACACATCAGTTGAATTATGTTAACTAATCTTTTTTCCTATTCATTACTACCTTGGTCCAGTCAGTAACACTAAGCGGATACTAATGTTAGCCATCATTAGAAAACATGAAAAATGAAGAGAATTGATTAATACATGCATATACGCATTCTAAGAATTATAAATTACCCGGGTTTACTTCATGGTTCCCACAACCCTAGTTATGGATTTAGCTACTCTTGCTATGTGTAGATGAAGAAATTATGAATTGAGAAAACATAATTAAACACTTACACAATTGAATTAAGATCAAGAAAACCCAAGAAGAATGAGAATCACAAGTTTCAAGATCAAATTAACTCACAAGTGTTTCCTCACTATCTTCTCTCTCCAGTATTGAATTCTCCAAGTACAAACCCTAAAAAATACTGAATAATGATGCCTCCGCTCTTGAAAAATAATCTAAAAGTACTATTTATAGTTATTACAATTATGTCCTAAATAAATTAGAAAAATTGATTGGCAAACTCCACGAAAGCTCTCTACGACTCGTAGTGTCTTCTACGACTCGTAGTCGATGTCTCGTAATCAACTCCTGAGATTTTGGACTTCTCTTCTACGACACCATTTTACAACTCGTAAACTAATTCACAACTCATACTACATGTTCGTAGACTTCAACTTCATCAAATTGTCCCTCACTGTAAATCTTTATGAAACCCATCGATACGACTCGTAAAATACTCTACGATTCGTATGCATGTCTCGTTGAGCTGATCTTCAAAATTCATCCCTCACTAGAATTTGTCACGAAACTTCCTCTACGACTCTTAGAATATGCTACGATCTGTAGAGGATCTCGTAAATCATCAAAAACCAGCAATCTTCTGCAATTTTACCCCAAATCATGACCAATCTGTATTCCTGCAAATCTAAACACAAAAAACACATAAAACTCATAACTATCGCATTAAGAACACATAAAATCATAAGTTTTAAGCATCAAATGTGATGTAGTTTGGAAGCATATCAGTGTCTCACTTGGGGCACTTATATCCTATTCATGTAAAAGAAATATGGATTTCTTTAGATGTGCATTGATTATTATCGATTGAAAAAGGTCATCGTTTAAAATAACTATTAAGATTTGGTTATCACCAGTTGAAAGTGAGAGGATATGACATCCTAAAGATGGCTTGGTTTGACTAATGCACCTACAACTTTTATGAATCTCATGAATCGGGTATTTAATCATATTAAGACATGTTTATGATTGTGGTTATCAACGATATACTGATCTACTCCAGAAATGAGAATGAGCATGTCAACTGTCTCAGAATTGTTCTCCAAACTCTCAAAGATACAAAGTTGTATGCTAAGTTCTCAAACTATTAATTTTGACTTTCATCAGTAGCTTTCCTAGGCCACATATCAAACGAAGGTATTATAAGTTCTCAAGGAGTGAGGTCAGCGAGGCTGACTTATCTCGCCTAATTGACTTAGAGGACATTTTTTAGAAGAATTTTCAAGAATTAAATAGATTTTGGGGCAGAGAAATAAGTATACTTTTACTTTTACTTCGCTTTTTGCTTTCATCAACTCTGAAAGAATAAAATATTTCCATCTTTTCATTTTTAGATTTCATCATATCTGTATTTGGTAGTGAATATTTGGAAGGATTTTTGTTAACACCTTAAAAACTTTTAAGCTAAGACCCAAAATTCCCTCTATTGCATATGAGATCATACCGAGGGATTCTAACTTTCTAACATAGGTATTAAAACCTATTCTATAGATGGGTAATAGATTTGAGATGAATAAAAGTCATAATTCAACACAAAGTTGAGGCGAAACCTTCCTTACCGGATGAGCTTTGATATGAAAATCTATGAAATTGGGTGATCCAATAACTTCAAAGTTATGAATGTATATTAAGTTCCTTTCCTAAGTATTTGAAGTGTGTCAGATGCAGTTTGAGGTCATAAAGGACACCCAAGGTCAAGCCAAGTTCAAAACATTTCTATCGGCTAAGTTTTGATATGAGTTCATAGAAGAGTCAACTTCAAATGGTCATATATCTCAATAGATGTTGATTTAGGTGACCCATAATATATCTAATTAAATATCTTTGAATTAGCTTTTCGCCGCATCCAATTCCACCTTAATCGAATTTTGGAGTAAGAAGTTATGACAATTTTACTGAAACCTGTCGAAACTGGAAAATTCAGCGATACGTCGATTTTGATCACCAAAATGTCCCGAGAAAGCTCAAAACACTGTAAAAAGGGCGAGTAAGTGTCCCCATTCGGTGTATTGCCGAGTAGTTCGGTGATGGGGACACTAGACCGTCGTTTTAACCGACAGAACTCATCCAAAGGTCATTTTTCAATTTTGATGATTATTTGACTTCCCCAAAAGGTTATATTTGATTTTTTACCCTTAATTAACCCCCCATTAATGTATAAATCCCTAAAAACATTAAAATTTTTTGTTCAAAGTTCCCCTAAAGAAGAGGCTAAGGTTTTTCATATTCAAGTGCAAACCAAGGGTTTGAATTGAGAAAAAAATTGATTCAGTTCCATATTGTGATTAAAGCTGAAGGAAATTGATTTCGACTAGATATTAGAGTCAAACCACATGCTCCATGGTAGGTTTGATACCTTGATGATAATATAGGAGTTGGGCCACATAGTCCGTAGCAAGAGACATTTAATTATAAGAGACCGGGTCACATGCTCTGCGACAAGAGATACTTGATTATGAGGGGTTGGGTCACACACTTCGTGGCATGTGATGTGACTAATTTGAGGGGTCGGGCCTCAAGCTCAGGGGTAGGTACATAGACAAATATATAGCCCATGGATTTTGGTTTGATTATATCAGCAGATATATATCGTGGAACAAACATGCATCATGATTACTTGACATTGCATTGTATCATTTGCACTACATTACATCTCATTTCATTTCACTTGTTGCTTTAATGTGGATATATGTATGAAGTTGATATGGTGGTCAATTCTGTACTTGTCATTGTTGAAAATTATCTATTGTTATGTTATATACTAGTATTGTATATGTATGTTGTGTATGCTCGTTTTCCTAAGTGCAAGTTGTAGTTTTGGAGGTTCGATTAGAATGGAAGGAGTACTTGTGTTCCTTATTCTCGAGATAATCTAAAAGGTAGCAGCTTGTTCATTTCGACAAACTCTTCACACTTCTACTTATTTACTATTTTTGTCCTACTCGAGAATTGAAGACATTGAGAATTGCATATTTTTCATTCAAGTTCATTTGTAGTAGAAGCTTCTACATATGCATCAGTCTTAGGTTGGTTGTAGATTGTGGATATCCTTTCTGTGCTTATATTATTGCAATAAACATATCGTTACTATCGCTTTATGTTCTGCATTTTGTGATATATTCTATTTAGACTAACTTATCTCAATTGATTAAAGATAAATGTCATCACAAACGAAGAGAAGCATTTCAAATTCGGTCCCCATTTACCCCTTTGCCAACTTTTTGGGTTTCGTAATTTGTAAAGATTCCACATTCTTGATATTTTTTGGCGTAAAGCCTTAGTTGCCGCTGTGTTACGAATCCTGATATATTATTGGAAAGCAACTAATACTGCACTAGAAATATTGGTTTACATCACAAGAAGGACAAAATCTGATTGGAACATCAAGTGGGAAATTCACAGTTGAAACTTAAAATGTCGTAAAAGTAGTCTATAATTTCAGGATAGCCACTAACAATAAGAAATAATTTTGGCACTATGTGTAAAAGTTTCAACGATTTAAGTCAAACCTTTTGATTAGGTAAAATAATCTAGTCCATTTTTACAAGAGGTTCGGATATTCCTCTCATGTGCAAGAATCTGGTACAGGGAAAGAAATGGTCAATTTATTTATCTTTTTAAGCTTGACGATAACGATATTTCCCTTCATAATATGAAGAGACCAAATGATGTGGGCAATCTAGTAATAGGAGATTCTTTCCACTTAACAGATTTTCCTATTCTAAATAAGATGCTGCTTGCTGTAAATACTTGCGGCTTCAAACCCTAATAAGACTAAATCGGTTGGAGATTAGTGCTATATCTAGTAAGAAAAAATCATGCTCAATGGGCCCTAGGGGAGGATTATGACATTAAGATCCACAAAATCTCTTTTGGCTGTTAATTTTGACTTTAATTATGTCCAGTTCCTTCACAAACTATAGGTTATTGTTTAATAATTATGATTAGATAACAATAAAAATGTTGTTTTTTTGCTGGTCAAAAGAATAAGCAGCTGTGGGACAAGGAACAAAAGCATTGGTCGAATGTCAAAACGTTTTGTACAGTAGAGTTAGTTGCGTAAACTTTCAGACACAAGCAACATAGGCCCATTTGGTGGTTTCTGCTCAACATCATCTCCAACTTATTCCACGTCACGGACAAATTGTGTGTGCGTGCATTGTCATTTTCTTGACTACTATGGTACAATGCTTGAAACTTAGGGACATGTGCAACATTTTAGCAGCATAGATTCATCAGTCATTGTATAAGACAGTACCTGTTGGAAATGTTATTTTGATGCATAAAAGTATTAACCCTATTGTCTTAGTGTGGCAAACCCGTTAAACCTGCAAAGAGTTCAACTTGCCCGACCCTGCATAATTTAATTGTGATATGATCGTTATTGTTCAAACACCTCACTGATGACACAATTTTAGCAAATTGAACTGAAGCATGAGATATAATAAAGAAAACAATTCTAACAGAAATTAATTAATTAGCTACAACCTAATAGATTTAGAAACTTCAACTGCATGACGCAAAGCTCAATTTAGATTTATTGACATATATGTACTCAGAGAAAATGATCAAACTCAAAATTCAAGAACTGAGTTTTCAAAGTATTCATACCAACAACTATTAGCCTAATAAAGGGAAAATATCAAAGTAAGAAGGTAGAAAAATTAGGGCGTTAACAGAAAATAACACGCAACAGTACTTACTAATTATTAACAGGGAAGCATTACATTAAAATAATGAGGAGATACGAGAGGAAAATAATAAAAATAAATAAAAGAAGACAACAAACCCACAACCCGCCCCGCATTAATTTCCCCTCACCCCACCCCATTGCCATCCTTAGTTGCCTGAAATGCAATTTGATGACACTATTAACAAAAGTGCAATGATTCAATATTGATAAGTAGTCATTTGCCAGAGGTGTAACTAAATTGCACATGGATGGTTTCATCACAATGTGACAATAGTACCTTCAATTAAAATGACTTAATTACTTAACGTTACCTTCAATTCAAATGACCTAATTACTTTTAGTCAATATCACCACAGACATGGACACAGAGGAGGTTTCTTCTAGAATATGATCCGAGTAGAAAAACCTCGATGAAAAGGAAATGGTGAGCTTTGTAATCTGAAAGATAAAAATGTTGTAAATTGTTCTTTTTCCTCAATTCAAATGCGCGTCCCTTACTAATTGATGAGACGATAGAGGTGAAATGTCACTCATGTAACCTTTGTACTGGGCAAAGTTGTAGCAGATTGAAGGCATAAGACAGGTACAATAACAAAAGCAAGTATGCACATGCACCCCCTACTAAAGACACCAAAGAGTAAGAGGAAAACAACCTTACAAAACAAGAGTCCAAAAATAACTAATTGACCAAAGGGGAGGTAGGTTTTAACAATTCGTTATACTGAAAGCATGTACAAATAAGGATATGAAAATTAAAAGAAGACAGTTTTAATAACTTTTCAGGACAAAGGGTGTGCTACAATTTAAAATTTTGTTTGGCCTTGTGATTTTTTGGATACACCAGAATAACCATAGATGTAAACATCGCTGGAAGGTTCTTGCTTAACCTAAAAACACCAACTAGCATGTGAGAAGGGCTCAATCATGGGACCACCACCACTAACATAGTTTTAGATTCCATCATTAGCATGAGAAAAAGGCATTACCTAATTTTAATTATCAAAAGGAACAATAATAGTTAGGCCACTTTGTACTCAAATGTACTAAAGGTAGCAACTCACAATTAAGAAAATTAGAATACTATGATTATACCCCGTTTACTTCAGGATTTGCTTTAAATAAGACATCCTATACAAATAGAAAAGTAATTATTTCTATGCATTACAAATAGAAAATTCCCATGATTTGACTCAGATTGATCCTAAGTGGTTTAGAGAAGTCAATTTATATGTTTCCGTAGTGGCTTCCTCCCAAAGTAATAATGAAAATATAGACCTTGAATGCATATGACGAAAGGCCCCAACCCAAGGTACAGTTTGAGCCCCTTGAGTAGTTCAACATACAATGCAAAAGTAGTAATACATAAAACACAAAGGTAAAAGGATAACAAGAAAGAACCTGCAATTAACAAAACATAGGTGAACCATATTTACAGTTCAATGCTAAAACATTTTCAGACCAGAATATATCAGTAACCTAGGTTGCTTGGACTCTCCAAAAATGTTACTACATCCATGTCCGATGCTCCAAAAAATTTACTCTTTTTGGAGGATCCGACATGCTCTATGAGAAGTGGATATGTTATATTGTTATTACATCTGCTGTGAAGTGGATATGTTCTTACATACTTGGGAAAAGGACAAACTGTAGCCACAACAGTTGGACCAGGAGAGCCCACCTTATTACTCATGTAAATAATATTCACCATGCTTCATTACATAGCTCAACTCCCATTTTAATCTTTAAACAACCAGTAACTCAAATCCACCACCACCTCCAGCCCCTATAAATGTCCTTGCACCTGGACACCCTAGTTAGTGTCTCTCCGTATCTCCTCCCCCCCCCTCCCCCCCCCCCCCCTCTCTCTCTCTCTCTCTATATATATATATATATATATATTGCTCCCTCTCTCTGTATCTTTCATAAATGCACGTGAGTGAGTACTATCAGTGCATGGATATAGAAGTGCATGCAGAAAGAGGATTTATACACAGTTAAGCTCTATCTATAACGCTCCAAAACAAGCAAACAAGAGGAAAGAGGAAGAAGCTTAAAGAAGATGGCAGCAGAACAGACCAAAAAGCACCCGACATTACCAGAGGTATAAACTACAGAGTCCTTTTAAAACATTTGAAATCACAGGAAATATGTGTATGAATCACCCTGACAAGCACAATTTTCCCTCCATAATTTCTAGGTCAAGGAGGAATTGAAGAAAATAATGGACAGAGGCTTTCCTATACTTGCTATGGGCTTGGCAACCTATTTGAAAAACATGATTTTAGTTGTGTGCATGGGAAGGCTAGGAAGCTTGGAGCTGGCAGGGGGTGCACTGGCCATTGGCTTCACCAATATTACTGGTTATTCTGTGTTGTCTGGCCTAGCCTTGGGGATGGAACCACTTTCTAGCCAAGCTTTTGGATCAAGAAACTTAACTTTGGTGTATCTTGCCCTCCAAAGGACAATCTTTATGCTATTAACTGCATCTATACCTATTGCCCTTTTATGGTTTAATTTTGAGTCTCTCATGCTAAAGCTACGCCAAGACTCACAAATAATACATGTAGCAAGTGTATTTTGCAGATTTGCTGTCCCAGATCTTATTGCTAACAGCTTTCTTCACCCTTTGCGCATCTACTTACGGTGCAAAGGTACAACATGGCCTGTATTATGGTGTACTTCACTAGCAACAATGCTGCATTTCCCTATCACAGTTTACCTGACTTTTACACTCTGTCTCGGGATCCAAGGAATTGCAATTTCAACCTTTGTCTTCAACTTTGTCACCTTATTCTTCCTTTTAGGCTATATATTCTTTACTTGTGACCAAAACGGATCTCTGTCAAAACCCCTAGCAGAAAATCTAAAATTTCTTCCTTCCATTTCTATGGGAGAGCAATGGGTAATGCTTCTTCAACTTGCTATACCTAGTTGTTTAGCAGTTTGCTTAGAGTGGTGGTGGTATGAATTCATGACAGTTCTAGCCGGCTACCTTGAAAGACCTGAAGTTCCACTTGCTGCATCTGCTATCGTAATACAAACCACATCTCTCATGTACACATTGCCTTCGGCCCTAAGTGCTTCAGTCTCAAGCAGGGTAGGGAACGAACTTGGAGCGGGTCGGCCAGCTAAAGCCCGCTTGGCGACAGGGATAGCCATAGGACTGGCTTTTTTCAGTTCAACATTTGGATTCATACTGACGAACATAGGGAGAGAAGCATGGGGAAGAGTCTTTACAAAAGATAGAGAAGTTCTGGAGCTAACAGCAACCGTTCTTCCCATTATTGGACTTTGTGAACTAGCCAATTGTCCACAAACAACATGTTGTGGGGTTCTTCGGGGAAGTGCTAGGCCAGGTGTTGGTGCAGGTATTAACTTTTACTCATTCTATTTGATGGGAACACCAGTGGCCATACTTTTGGCCTTTGTTTGGAAGCTAGGATTTTTGGGTCTTTGTTATGGACTTCTAGCAGCTCAAGTGGCTTGTGTAATCTCAATGTTAATAGTCACTTATAGTACCGATTGGGAAGGAGCATCCTTGAAGGCAAAAGAACTAGTGGGAAGAACTAATGAACACCAATATGAAGATCAACAGATAAACTTTGAGGAGGGTAATGGATTTCTTAAAGGAGTTAGCTTCTGAAGAGGACGTTAATCTAAGGATGCAATGGATGGAAAGGAAAAGGAAGGAGATGGCACAGACAAGATGAAAACAAAGAAGCTTACGTTCTCTCAGTATTTCGAGTCATAGAATATGCAACATGTATCTTGGACTTTTGACGTTAAAGCAACTAGTTCATATCTAACAGGATTGTTGATGGAATAATAACGCAAGTATAGGCCAGCAGAAGTGTGTTCTATAGCCCAGATGTGTGAATGCAAGCGACTTTTGATTGGCACTCTCTAGATGTCAATATATGTTACTTTTAGTAGCTATGACATGAACATTTGCATGAGCTTCTAGTTTCTATTTTATAGTTATCAGACTAACCACCACAACATGCCTCAAACTCAATGCACCCTCTCTCCCTCCCTTCTTAAAATATGAAGACAGAAAAGGAGGCATTTTATCTCTGCATTTGTGGGGCATATGCTCTAAGAGTAGATGCAAAAGCTCTATGAACTTCAACTTTGGATTATCAAATATTATTCTAGTATTTTAAAGATATTTAAGGAGAAAAAAATAGCGATAATTACAGTAAATGACCATTAGGCCAAGTCAATCATGAATAAGCATATATAGTCCGCATATATATCATGTATAGTTAAGTTATATTTAGTGTTTGAGTATATGATAATATATATTCAATTTATAGCTCATGTATAAGTAATCTATATTGTATAAGTAGTGTATACTTTCTATGACTTTTGGCAGTTATATTGTATAATCACTATGTATTTTCCTATGATTTTTGGCTATTTTTTATGTAAATAAAACATAACCATATTTATTGTATATTAATTAGTTTACTATGAATTTTTGAAATTATACCCAAAAAAAAAAAAAATTCATCTTTTGGAGAACACACTTAGAATGGAAAGAAAACTATACTTCTCTTGGAGAAATCAATTACTTCTCATACAATTGATTTTGTCGTTTTCACCTTTACTCCATATCTCTCATGCTAAGTTGCTAGGATTCGAGTGTGGGTGTCCGAGATGGATGCGAATCCAAGAGTCCGATTTGACAAAATCTAAATTTTAAGATTCGGGGTATAAATATGAGTATGGATACAGCTAGAAATATTCGATATTATAAAATATAGTTATAAATATAGGCGATGATGATTTTTGCCCTTTTTTTCCCTTCTGAGGTGATTAACTGAGCATTTGAGGTGATCTGACCTGTATCTTGGCTGGGCATGCCCACCAGATTGTCTGGTGGTTTTGGCAGCCATGGCATTGCTGGACTCTCCTTTTGCCTGAGCTTAACCACAGATCTGAGCGTTGTTTACTCTGCAAGTTTAAGTAAACAGAAGGTTAGGGAAATGAACAAAGCCATAGTTCGAAAGGGAAAGAAGGGAAAATGAATAAAAAGGAATTATTATTATTATTTTTAATGGTATTATTTTAATTATGAGTTAATGGGAGTTGAATTGAAATATTTAAAGGGAAAATTTTATATACAAAAGTAAAATATTTATCAAAAGAAAAATTTATTTTTTTAAGGACAAATAATAACGAAAGACACTTCACTTTAAATAATTACAAAAAATATAGCCACTATTGTATAGGCATTTATAGGCAATGTATATTTATATATCATAATGTATATTTAGTGTGTAGTTTGTATATAAATAATATATATTGTATAGTAGTGTATACTTTCTATAATTTTTGACAAGCTATATTGTACAGTTTCGCTGGTTTGGAGATATATTTTATGTAAATGAAAAAATGGGCTGCTTTTTTTAAAAATTTTACTTTTTTGTATATATATGTTATTTTCCTTTTTTAATGAAAAATTTACAAAAACGCCAATTTTGTTCAAGAAAAAGCATTTGAAAAAGTTAATTTTCAACATTATACATTATTTTATCCCAAATCCCTCGCATCTGTCAACCGTTTTCCCAAACCCTTCCTATTCTAGAAGAAAAATCTTTATTGAAGAAAATCATTTTGCTCATAGTTCTTGGCTACAATTCCTCAAAAAAATTTTGGTTAGTGTAACATTTTTATTGCATTCAAATAAAAAATTTCGGTTGTTTGAATGATTTCAAATCCCTAATTTTTTATTTTCAAAATTTTCTCCATATTTATTTAATTTCTTCCATAAGCGAAAAGGAACAACAATGTCACGGCCCAACTCCGGGCCATGACTCGTGCCGATTTGGCACTGAACCCAATACTACACGATAAAGCCCAACAACAGAGTCTAAGAATTCTACCGAAATTTCGGCAGAGTTTCCTCTGTTTCTATACCCTATCCACACCTGCAGCAGCT
>JAPFFP010000001.1:13661017-13684885 GCA_026153255.1 Solanum medicagineum
ATATATATATATATATAAAATACGTAACTTCATTTTGTCTTGGTGGATGTACATTTTGTAACTTTAAAGAGAGCACTTTTGGCTCACGAAAAGACACTCAAAAGAAGAAAGATTTTCTTTCCTTTCTACATCTTTTGTCTAATATATCTTGCTATATACCCTTATTTCATTTGCCATCAATTTACACCAATTGTCTCCCTGTATTCCAAATGCATGTAAGCTCCTCTTATATTTATCTAAGAATTTCAATGTATATTATTTTATAGATTTGATGACGAAAATTTTATCATTTTTATGAGTTCAGACAAGTATCCAGTTATTTTGAACCTCAGCAAATGAATTACCATGACAATTCAAAGTTCCAAACCGCGGCATAGGCAAAAGCTGGTCACCCACCCAGAGTTTGTCAGCCTCCAATCCCAAAAGAATTCTACTTCATTTTTGCATGCATAATTGTTCCTCAATTTTTTATTTTAACAATATTATCATTTTACAAAATTGTGCAATACCAAACAATGTTTTAATTCATGTAACACCCTTTTATTTTAACCTGCTCCAAAAAAGGTCATTCATCTTTCTATAACTAAACTAAATTTTATAATATTATTTTATTTTATTCTGAAATAATTTATAGTCACTTGAATATCTAACACTTATTTTAGATCACAAGTTTAATAAAATCTTATTTTTTTTCCTTAGATTTCATGTTAAATCAAACAATGCTATATGAATTTAAGTCATGAATTAGATCCTATCCGAAATTTAGCACACGAGGTTGCCAAATGCTTTATAAATGCAAGTAATCACAATCATATGATCAAACGCTACTCTTGGCTGTTCCTCACAACATTTTTGTTTATTTTTTTTTTTGGAATGGGCAAGTGATGTCCTCGCCGCTCAATAAAGCCATTGTTTCTGTTTTTCCTCAGGTCATCAAAGCATCTCAAGTTTAGAATAGTTTACACAGAATGCAAAAGCAGAAATATACAGGCCAACTGAATTTTCCACCAAATCGTTGCAGCTTGGAATTTTCAGTTGAATACGAACAACCACAAAATATAGCATCATCATCCGAGTTAATTCTCATTAGTGTCTCCATCAAAGTTACCACCAAGTTCACCCAGATTTGAACAGAAGTACAGCTTTTGAATCCAAATAGAAGTAGACAAAGTGGTTTGTTTCATGAGTCACATAAGAGCCTACAAGAGACAGCACACAAATATCACCACGGCAATCGCAAATGAGTTGTAAATTAAGCTAGTCAATATTGTTAATCTTCTAAGCAAATATCTTGGCAAGAATAATGAGCAGCACAAGTTTGATCCACTCAAACTCTATAACCTGTCAGCATACCATAAAACATGATACGGTGAAGCAGCAAACCAGGGACTACCTTTCCATCTTCACTTTGAAATGATTTTGACGAACCTTCCAAACAGCCACATTTATCATCCTCCACCCAATCATAACACCAAATCGAAAAATGGAGGTTAATCAATTCAAAATAAAAGCTAGATTAGACCAAAGAAGTCTGCAAAACAGATTGGTTATACTATTGCATACTTTCACTGTAGAACACCCCATACTTAGCAGAACCTTTTTTATCACCATTGAACTCCAAAATAATAGGTCATAAACATTCCTAAAAGTTCATCTGCCCTGAACTTCACCTGAAAGAAGGTTAAACGGTCTAGCACTAGCGCACAGAAACTAAGCATGGGCCAACTAAACCACTAAACCTTAAACAGTATCAACAGCGGTGCGACAAAGATTACAGAGGTATTTCTTTGTGGAATCCAACAAGCGAGACATATAGAAGGTATCTGATAGGTTGAAATTGCTTTCACATACTAACAGCACCTTACTTAAATTTGTAAAATCAGTTACTGATCATAGTTTTACTTCGGTATACTCCAACACTGAGAAGAAGGGCCACTGTCCCATTGCAACTAGCACTGATCAAACAATGCATGGCATGAAAAGTGATTCTTTTGTTATCAAAAGAAAGAATGTGATCTCCACTGCAACCCAATGAAGAATAACTTTCTTTAACTGCAGTTTTTCACTCTAAACAAGCAGCACAATTACAGCTTGGAAGCATAGATGCATTAGAAAGGTAACAAGAAACAGTAAAAAAAAATAAGTTAAAAATCATAATCACTTAGAAAACTAACGATTCGATCAAAAGAGCATAGATCAAGAAATGAGAGAAGCGTCTGTTAGTTTATTACAATTGTAAATTACGTTTAACTTTTACAGTGAAACGTGTGATTAGCCATTGTGCTAGTGTACACATAGTTGCAATCTGTTATTTCTTCGACTATTCTTCAAAGAAATAGTAGGGAAACACAAAGCCATGACACATTTCATATATGCTACTCATGAGTATGAATGAAATAAGACCCTCTTGTACCACCATTTTATGTGGCACTTTTTTACTGGGCATGGTGTTTAAGAAAAAAGGAAGGCTTTTGATGCATGTGTCTAAAACAATCCTTAGATATTTGTATGGCTGAGAATCATTTCAGTAAGGGTATAAAAAAAATTTTAAAGTTAAATTGTTTCTAATTAGAGTAACGTGATATTCTTTTTGGGATGAACTCAAAAGGAAAGGATGCCACATAAAATGGAATAGAGGGATTACTTGTTTATACATCCAACTAATCGTCAACACATCATCCACGTTTGTGCTTCTTTAAAGAAAATGCCCAATGCATAAAGCATTCCGCACTCAAATAGGGTCCAGGAAAGGACCTCTCCTCAAGGGGTGATGTGAGAGATGTACCCCTTTTTTTAAACTAGTATTGATGTACGTGCCTTGCACTGAATGTCAAACCATATAATATATTATTATTTAAAGGGAAAAGGGTCAAAAATACCCCTGAACTATTTGATATGGAACAGAATACCCCTTTATTACGTTTTGACTCAAAAATACCCGTGAATTAAATTTTTGGCTCAAAAATACCCCCTCTAACGGAAATAGAAAAAGGTTAAAAATACCCTTAAACTATCATAAATGGAGCAAAAATACCTCTTAGATTTTGGTTCAAAAATATCCCTCCTATAAAATTTTGCTTAAAAAAATAAAAAAAAAATTAAAATTAAAAAAAAAAAAAGAAACAAACCGCCCCTCTAATGAAAACAATACCATGCATGTTATGTGGACAAAAAGCGTCACATGATCGGTCCACGTGAAACCTTATCTAGGGACTCAAGAAGTTTTCTCCTCAGATATTAGGTCTAAGACTAGCCTTTTCATGTCAAAAGGGACTGTTATTTCACTTGCAAACGTCTCGTTGCCTCCTCCTTCAATCAGTTTCTTGAGTTCAATAGGATTCAATTCTTCAAATTTTCCAAACCTACAGAGCTTGTATAGAAATTGTTGTGCTCAGTTAGCAATGTAATACAATTAACATAAGTTATCATTTTTTCAAGCGATAATTCAGTTGCAACTACAAATAAAAGCTTTTTTTTCATATAGTAAGAATCTACAATATTCAAAGTCTGACAAAAATTAATTTGAAAATGGGTTTGGGGTTGAATTTTTAATGGAAGAGGGATATTTTTAAATAATAAATTTAAAATTTTAATAGAGGGGTATTATTAACCGAAAACTAACGAAGGGTATTTTTGCTCCATTTTTAATAGTTAAGGGGTATTTTTTGCCCTTCTTTATTTCTGTTAGGACAAAGTGTATTTTTGAGCCAGAATCTAACGGAGGGGTATTTGGAGCCAAAAATTTAAGGGGTATTTTTGAACCAAAACATAACGAAAGGGTATTTTTGCTTTATTTCAAATTGTTGTGGGGTATATTTTTTTACCCTTTTCCCTTATTTAAAATGATGTCAATATTATTAAATAAAAAATTTAAATAAACGATTATAAATAGAATAATAAAGTATAAGTTCCTATGAATAATCAAAGGGGAGCCTTCGAGTAACTGGTAAAATTGTTGTCATATGACCAGGAGGTCACGAGTCCAAGCCTTGGAAACAGCCTCTAGCAAAAATGCAAGGTAAGGCTGCGTATAATAGACTCTTGTGGTCGGGACCTTCCCCGAACCTTGCGCATAGCAGGAGTTCTAGTGCAAAAAAAAAGTTCCTATGAATAATGGAGATAAACTTTCTAATGATTACTAATTGTGTGTACTGAAAGTAGTGAAATCAAAATTCATAAACATCTATACTATTTATAATATAAAACTTAAATATAGATAATGTGATTTGGCACCTTTTTATGGCCTTAAATTACATGTACCTTTTTTAAGGAAAAATTACCTAAATACACATCTTATTTTACCATAATTTCTAAAATTCCCTACCATTTAAAAACTTTTCAAAAATTCTCTTTCGGATACAATCACTCTTCTCTCACTAATACATCTCTATCCTCCTCTTGGGTACATCATTTCCCTCTGATTCATCCCTCTCCTCTCAGATACATAAATCTCCTTTTAGATGCATCCCTCCTCTATGTATTCAACTGTCTTATCCTCTCTGATATATTCATCTCCTATGTATCCAAATGTCTGCTGAAGTATTCGAAAAGTCTAGTGATGTATCCAAAAGACCAATGATGTATTCGAAATTCATAAGTTTTAAGGAATTTTTGTAATTTAGAAAAGATTTAGAGAAATAATGTAATTGGCTCTTGACATTATGGAATTTATGTAAGTCATTCTTTTTTTATTTGACTTTTCTATCATTTTTAAATTAATTCTGATGTGTAAACATTAAAAGTCACTCTTAAAATCTCTTAATTACATCTCTTAAATATATCTTCTCCTCCCTGCCCTCTAATTTATTGTTTAGTTATTGTTGTATTATTGGAGGTCCTATTTTTACTATAATAAAAATATAAATATAAAATATAGAAGATATACTAAATTGAGTGTTTTAAGAAGAATAAAAACCTTAGAAAATTTGTGAGTTTAAAAATGCAAGGGAACTCCTCTATTTATAGACAACAAAGGATAGTATGAATAGGTGTATATTGTGTCTTATTTGAAGAGTCACAACCCATCGAAATGGTCACAACCCTTAGGAAAGGTCATAACTCATCGAAAAAGTCATAACCCTTCAAAAAGGAATCATAACTTTTTAGAAAAGTTACAACCCTCCCAAAAAGTCATGTCTCTTTGGTCAAGCTCGCCGCACTAAGCTTGCCTGGTGCGGGTTACCTCTCCCATGTGATCTGCGAACTATTGCATAGGAGGGGGGCTTACCTTATGCGCACCCAAAGGATAGCGGCAGCAGGTTCCCCTTGTCATTAGAGAAAAGGTATTTGCTTTTAAATATAAATAAATAAATAATATAATGTATAAAAAATATATTAAATTGGATGTTTTAAGTTAGGACCATTACAGTAATTTAACATTCAATTTAACATTGTTTGTGTTTCATTCAAAAGCAAAAAAGAGGTACATGGCTCACATAGTACCTATGCTTATCATTACCACTTGTTCATGCAATACCATTTCTAATCACAGGGTATTCAAATAAGTAATAGTACAAATTCATGAAAAAGGCCTTCAAATGTGTACTCAGTGTAGGACTACACAGTAGGGTCTAGGAAGGATAAAGTGTGCACATACCCAACCTCTACCTCACCTTTGAGCTAGAGTCTATAGTAACAAGAATAACAAATAGAAACAGAACAGTCTTTCTCAAAAAAAATAGAAACAAAACAGTAAACAAAATAATACCACAAAACGAACTATATGAAATCTATGTTGCTCGTATTCTTCAAAAATATTGTTGCACTCATGTCGAATCATCCAAAAATACACTATTTTTGGAGTATCTGACATGCACGGTCAATATTTTTGAAGATATGAGCAACATAGCCAAAATAATAGAGAGAAACAGAAGTTGAACAAGCAGAAACTATAAGGGCAAAATAAGACAAAGCACTCCAATCTACTAATATGGACACATTCCTACTTGCTAACTTTCTACCCTAGTTCATATCCTCCACACTATGGCTATTCAAAACTAAACCGAAACCAATAGCCCAAATCGGGAAAAAATTATTGGTTTATTGGTTCAGTAGTCTTGATAACAGTTTTAAATTTTTTTTTTATTATTGAATTATCGATTCTTAACGGTTTGAAGTTTTTTCTTAACCAGTTAACTAATAATTCGATAATAAATTAATAAACTATATTTACAGCATTCGGTATATGAAGTCCTTGACTTAGGATTTCGTTTCACACTTTTATTTTTGACGGTCTCAAGCTCTCAATTATTCTACGGGTGCTAGTGTTTGCTTTTAAGCAAAGATGCAATCTATCAACAAATGTGTATGGTTCATTTGATTTGTCACCTTATTTCTAGGTGATTTTCAATTGAAAAAATTGTGTCAAATCTTAACAACGAAGTCAATAACCAAATCAATAATGATCAATAATCGATAGCTAATAACTGATAAGTCAATATCTTTTTTTTGGATAAGGTTAACTGGTATTATAAACAAAAGAGTTACACCAATAGTGTACTCATGTAGTAATTACATCAAAAGTATATAACCAAGAGAGATCTATCACCTATGACCTTCACAAATTATCTAAAAATAAAGAGATCTCCGTCGGATCCTTAGTTATAATATTGGTGCACCAAAAGTATAAAGTTGCTAAATAGTTCATTTTTAGACTTTCGAAAGGGGTATACTTGTTCTCAAAACATCTATGATTTCTTTCCTTCCAAATTGTCCACCAGATGCATGCAAGGACAATCTTCCATCTCTCCTTATGTTCTGATTGATTCTCATCTCTGTTCCAACATGCTAGAACTTCTGCAGTGTTCCTTGGCATAGACCATCTAATCCCCCTCAGGTTAAAGAACCAATGCAAGAAAAGATGGTTTATTGTCTCTGTCTCAACTTCACAAAGGAAACATCTGGAGCATAACCGTTTATCCTTTTCATAAGGTTGTCCTGAGCAAAACGGCTTGATTAGCAACTAGCCAAGTGAAACAGGTCACCTTATGTGGAATCTTTCCTACCCAGATCATCTTCCAAGGCCACTCTTTAGTATGATAAGTCAATATCTTAATAGTCCTATAACTGTTTAGCATGTCTACAAATTGATAATCAATAAGTCAAATCAATAAACTTCAAAACTGAACCAACTGATACACAGTCCTACTTCACACGTTCCTATCTAAGGTCATGCCCGTAGTAAGCCGCAATTGTTTCATGTCCTTTCTAATTACCTCTCCCTAGTTACCTCTCCCCAACTTATTTGATTTACCTCTACCGCTCCAAATTCATCCCTAACAAAATCTCACACCTCCACATTGGGGAATCCGTGGTAGAGGTAACTCAAAAAAGTATTGGAGAGAAGTAATTAGAAAGGACATGACCTAAATCTCACACTGCCACACTAGGGAATCTGTGCATCTCCTCATCACATGCCCGAACCATCTCAATCTTACTTCCCACATCTTGTCTTCCGCCAAAGCCACTCCCACCTTGTCTTCAATCACACTTCAAATAGAAATTTAGGCATTTACTTAATTAAGCCAATAAAATCCATGATGTGGTTTCTCACTTTACAGAGGCCTTGATTATGGCACCAAGTACCTGCTAACTCACCCACCAAGATTTTGGCAAATGAGAAGAAATCACCTATTATTTTGCCTCTGCTGAATTTGAACCATAGAGAGATCATTGATTTCCTAAACAAATTTATAATATCATAGACTAGAATTATGACACTTTCTAGTTAGAATCAACATCGAAGAGAAGACAATGTCCACCTCCATTCTAACTCCCTAGATAACCTTTTCATAGACCTCGAGAAGATCACCTAATAGAGGAAGATCAGATCCATCCACAGGTACATTTTTAATAACAGTATCCATCTGGGCCGGTTTGTGCAAAACCTCACACTAATTCACCTGGTAATTGGTACTACTACTAGTGTAGCTATCAGGTAACTCTCTGAACAAGGCCTAAAACTCACCTGAGGCTACCTCTTTGATTCATTCACAAATCATCCAACATGCATAAGTATTAATCTGTCAGGAAACTCAAGACAAGGTTTTATGAAGTTCTAGACCCACACCATTCTGACTATCGATTGTATATCATCACATCTGATCGCGGGGATGCAACAAATTAAGTTTTGCTTAACATATAAATTTTAAAGCTGTCAACCAATACTAGTACGCTGGAAGATCTATATCCTCTATAAAAGTTGCATTGAGTAACTCATGCAAAATTGCTCGACTTACCGAAGTTTTTTCCAACGATGCAATGCCAGGTAGGACCGTACTTCTTATCAAACTCCTTCTTAATCAGTTCAGCAACATCCTTTTCTACATTATGCTTCTCAAATGCCTAATCGCATACACAGAAAATCACAAATTATAACAGTATAAGTCGAAGAAGAACACATAAGCAAATAAACAAACACGATGGTTGTAATCAGAGAGAATACATACAGCAATAGCAATGTCGACGGCCTCCTTTTGGACATCAGGTTTCATATCGGCACTCTTTATGGTCACTTTAGTACCGGTGGGAAAAGGAGCGGAACCTGAAGAGATTCTCCGATCATCGGAGGTAGGCTTGGCCGCCGGAGCTCCGGTTCTTTTCGCGTCTTCGCTCATGTTTTCAGCTCTATATCTGGTTTAAGCAGTTAAAATTCTTCGTTCGCCGGTACCGTACAATAGCACCGTCCGGCGGCGGTTGGTGGTGTGAAATGAGTAAGAGAGAGAGTTGAGAGAGGTGGAGTTGATGTGTGTGGTCTTTCTGATTTCCAAGAGATTGTCCTTAGGGGGTAAGTTTCTTTTATTTTGCTTTACGCGAAAGGGAAAAATTGCTACGAGTTGGGGAAAGAGGAGATTGTTGACAGTACGAATTTAACTTTACTACTGTCAGACTGCTCAGTTGTCCTCCACTTTATTTCCTTAGAAAATACATATCATTCCTAAACAATGCTTTTTAACTATCTAATTTCCAAACAATTTCCATTTTATATGTTTGGGAAATATAACAAATCAAATTTTTCATAATTTTTGGAGAAATCATAGTAAAAATAACGGACATATCATTCCTAAACAATGCTTTTTAACTATCTAATTTCCAAACAATTTCCATTTTATATGTTTGGGAAATATAACAAATCAAATTTTTCATAATTTTTGGAGAAATCATAGTAAAAATAACGGACTCTTTATAATCATGTCAAATGTCAATTTTAATTACTATTCAAAGCTATAAAAAAGATTAATTTAATATTTTAAAATTTTAATTTAAATATTCAAAAAATTATATAAAAGTATTTTAAATTATAATTTTTCACTTTTTAATATAATGTGCTCTTGTGGCTTTAGGGATAGAAATGGAGTGGATATCCTAGTAAATGTGGATCTTTGGGAATATGTGGTCGAGTTCAAGAGGGTAAATGACAGGATGATATCTATTAAACTTGTTATCGGCAGACATATAGTGAATGTAGAAAGTGTCTATACACCTCAAGCGGGCTTGGATGAGGAAGTCAAAGAGCTCTTTTGGGAGGATATGGATGAGGTTGTGGGAGGTATATCGGATACTGAAAAGATCTTCGTTGGGGAGATTTTAATGGGAACATTGGTGCTACTTTTAGTGGGTTTGATGATGTTCATGTAGGCTTTGATTTTGGAGAAAGGAATGGAAGTGGGATGTCTTTCTTGGATTTTGCTAAAGCCTTTGAGTTGGTTATTACTAGCTCATGTTTTCCAAAGACAGAAAATCACTTGATTACTTATCGTAGCACGGTAACTAAGACGCAAATTGATTATTTACTCCTTTAGAAGAGTAATAGAAGCCTTTCTAAGAATTGCAAGATTATTTCGAGTGAAAATATTTCCACTCAACATAGGCTTCTAGTGATGGATTTAAAGATTAAGAGGGAAAAGAAGAAAAAGGTTATTTATACCCAACCAAAGATTTGGGGGTGGGGGGGGGAGGTCTGACTCCTTCCCTTTTTCGGGAGATGGGAGAAAAGTTGAGTAGTTTAGGGGCTTGGAGTAATAGCAGAGATGTGAACACCATGTGAGACATTACTGTTAGTTGCATTAGAAAAGTAACTACCAAGGTTCTAGGGATTTCAAGAGGGACCTTCAGTGGACGTCGGGGAGATTGGTGGTGGAATGGAGAAGTTCAAGCTAAAGTGAAAGCTAAAAAGATTACCTATACGAAGTTGTTGGAGATTAGGAATGAGGATAAAAACGAAGGCATAAGGATATCTAGAAGATGGTAGACAAAAGCGAAGATGACAATGACGAGTTCTAAAACAGTAGCATTTGAGCACTTGTATGTGGAGCTAAGTGATAAAGGCGAAGAAACGAGATTGTATAGACTCGCAAAAGAGAAAGAGAGAGAGAGGGGAAAGCTTGCGATTTGGACCAAGTGAAGTGCATCAAGGATGAGAGGGTGAGGTGTTGGTGGATTAGACTTCCATTAAGCTAAGGTGGCAAGCATGCTTCCATAAACTCTTAAACGAGAAAGGGGATACAGATATCGAGCTGTGTGAGTTGGCACACTCTGATAGTCGTCGAGATTTTGGTTATTGCAGGCATTTCAGAGTTGAGGAGGTTAGATGTACTATTAGTAGGATGAAGAGACGGAGGGTGATCGAACCCGATGAGATTCCGATGGATTTTTGGAAGAGCATGGTAAAGGATGGTATGGAGTGGTTGACTAGGTTGTTCAATGTTATTATGAAGACGGCTAAGATGCCTGATGAATGGAGGAGGAGCATAATGGTTATGTTGTACAAGAATAAGGGTGATATTCAAAATTGTAACGATTATAAGGGTATCAAGCTGTTAAGCCACACTATGAAGGTTTGGGAGAGGTGGTGGAGCTCAAAGTGAGAAAATGAGTGTCTATTTTAAAGAACCAATTTGGCTTCATGCCGGGGTAGTCGACTGCTGAAGCAATTCATCTGGTTCCGAGACTAGTGGAGAAATATAGAGAAAGAAAAAAGGACCTTTATATGATGTTCATTGTTCTCTAGAAGGCCTATGACAAAGTTCCGAGGATATTCTATGGAGGTGTCTAGAGGCGAAAGGTGTTCCAATAGTGTATATCAGGGTAATAAAGGATATGTATGATGGAGCCAAAACTTGAGTAAAATGGTGGAAGGAGACTCAGAGTATTTTTCTATTGAGATGGGACTTTATCAAGGGTCGGTGTTGAGCCCTTTTTTTCCTTAGTAATGGATAAGCTAACACAATCTATTCAAGAGAAGGTTCCATGGTGTATGCTATTTGCAGATAATATAGTCCTGATTGATGATACTCGAATTAAAGCTAATGATAGATTGGAGGTTTAGAGACATACTTTGGAATCCAAAGGGTTCAAATTGAGCAGGACCATAACAGAATATGGAGTGCAAATTCAGTGTTGTGAGCAATGAAGCAGATATTGAAGTGAGGCTTACCACTCAATCTATTCCCAAGAGAGAGAAATGTAAATACTTTGGGTCAGTCATTCAAGTAGTAGTGATATCAATGTCACACATCGTATTAGGGCAGCATGGACGAAATGGAGGCTTACCTTTGGAGTATTGTGTGACAAGAACATACCACCTAAACTAAAAGGTAAGTTTTAGGGAATGGTGGTTAGACCGTCTTTGCTATATGGGGTAGCGTGCTGGTCAATCAAAAACTCACATGTTCAGAAGATGCAGGTCACAGAGATGAGGATGTTGAGACGGATGTGTGGACATACCAAGAGTGATAAGATTAGGAATGAGACCATTCGGGAGAAGTTAGAGGTGACCCTTGTGGCTGATAAAATGAGGGAAGCGAGACTGCGATTGACTCAACAACTTATGAAGCATAATAGCATATCGAGGACAATATTTCCTTACATTCTAAGCCCCAAATAAGTCCAAGATATGGACTCATCAACACTCGCAACTTCAAATTTTGTTTGCCCTCAAGCAAATCAAATACCAACCATTCTAACTCAATGCTTACCAATAGGGCCATAGGGAGCAACACATACAATTCCACCTTTTTCGTCATCCTTGAAGCTTCCACAAACCATTTACGCGATTTTGAAGCCTCAAGAAGTGACTCAAGATTTCTTAAGACATGGCTATGCTGACAATTGATCATATGGCTGCTAGTCACTACCTAATAGCACCACTATTTGCCTCTTACGCCAAAGAAGATACTATACACACAAGGTTAGGACACAATTTCCCAGGATCTCTTTAACACTCACTCTCCCAAATAAGAAATGGTATGTAAGCTTCAACCTATAGGCTTGCCTTTATTCTCAATTGGAGTTCACTCGATTTCATCTGTACTAGGATCCCGAAGGATTTATTTGGGCTGTAATGTAGGGCTAAGGACAGGTAGGATAATATACGGATAATAGTGGCTCATCCCCTATTGAACTCTCCACACACTTCTCACACTCATGATTCCTTCGATCCTCATCCCTTTTCTTCTCCAATTGACATCTTGTTGCTTTTGATTTTCAATCTTAGGTTTCCCCCTTTTGCAACAGTTCTTCAACATTTTTGGAGGGTCTTCTTTTTCAACAAATTCTTTTTTTTTCATAATCTTATCAACACTTTACCTTTTTTTTCTTTTTCTCATCATGTAAGGACTTCTCTCCTTTCTTTCTTTCTTTTTTTTCCTCCTTAAGTTTTACGTGGGAAACACCCCTCTTCTACCAACACCCCCAACTTTGGCCTTTGACCACTACTTTACTCAGTTAAGATCAAAGAGGGAATTGTGAGAAACAAGGAGGGATTATTTTTCAAAATAAAGTTCAAGGCAACATGGCTGCCAAAGAAAGGATCAAGACTCAGAAAGGGCTCACTAGGGGATCAATTCAATGTCATGGGAGGCTTATATGGTCAAGGTGAACTCAATGGAAACCAAAGGAGGTCTAAGGTCCTTTCCTAATCTGAAATCAACCAAATTGTTCCTTTAAACAAAGTGGGCAAGTTCTAGGTGTTACAAAACATGTCTTTCAACAAATTCCTAACTCACATTGGCAAAATGGATTCACATTCAACCAATGGCAACACACTCACAATTTATGATCATCGCATATCTAAGCTTAATACTCACATAGTCAACTCAAGATGCACCAAATCCATTCATGGATTGATCTTCAAGAGAAAGACTAATTGGTGAGTTAGTACATGCTCCTTGTCCATAACTCTATCCAAATCAAAGATATGAACTATCGATACTCAGATTGCTAAGGACTAGAAACACGATAAATGCATTTGAAAGGCTTTTCACATATGCACGGGGTTTGCCATAAATATCGAGGACATCATTCACAATCATTCATCTATCAACAACAAAAAGAGAGAAAATTAAAAGAACTGCTTATGTATTACAACCCAAAATAAAAGAATATTTACAAACCAAAATTAAAAATTGTCTCAAATTTCTATCAACAAAAACTAAAATAAGTACTATCTCATCCAACCTATCAAAATCAAAAGAAAAATAGTTAGTCATCATCAACATCAAGAAATATTGGGACTCCAATAGCTCCCTCTTCCTAAAAACAGAACATTGTCCTTAATGTGCAAGAACAACATCAATTTAAGCACAATAAGAAAGGAGTGAGAATTAGAATAACCCTAAGCATGATAAATCCTATTGTGGTGGTGGTGGTGGAGCTAAATCAGTGATCATAGGGGCATTAATACCCATATCTTACAATGCACTCTCTAAGTCAATCATCACCCTCACGGGGTCTACCTTATGTACACTAGAAGTGCTAATCATGGATGTGTCCAGGATGGACTCTTTAGTGACTGCGGCTACCATCCTATCCTCTAACCATTTTAACTCATCAAGCTCTACCTGACGTTGCTCATCTCCTAAGGCATTTTCATCAATCTCCATAATGGATGGTATATCATTTTTTTACTGTCCCCTCCACCCGAAACATCAACCCCTATCGAGCCCTTGGGAACTATACTTGTATCAACTCGAGGTGGCAACTCCAATACATCCCAAAAAGAATTAATATCTGTGGACTTCAATTATGACACCTCACTTTTCAACCAATCAATGTCGACTTTTATGGTTGACCAACCATCACTATTAGCACTTTTCTTTTCCACAACAGTCACCCTTTCAGGCAAATTAGCCAACTCTTTCCCATGATCCTTCAGAACAACCTCTAGTCTATCCATCCTCAGCTTCTGAGCCTTAATCAACTCTTTTTACTTATATTTAGCCTCAATGTGTGGGGCAAATGCAGTAGCTATGGCCCTCTCAATCAACTTAGTCAGGTAAGACTAAACATGAATGCCACGGACCGTTAATCGCTTTGGCTGACCGACCAATGCTAATAATAGTGGTTTGGTGATCGGGGGTTGGTCTTCCGTAGCCTGAGGCTTAACTAGTGTATCAATAGAATAGATTAGAGTAGAAGAGAAAGAAAATTAGGGAGAGCAAGAAAATGTACCTACCTTAGGTGCCGACTCTTCAGCACCAGACTCAAGGGCCTTGACATTAGAAAGAAAATTGGGGAGAGCAAGAAAATGTACCTACCTTAGGTGTCGACTCTTCAGCACCAGACTCAAGGGCCTCGACATTAACCACTGGTGTTTTATCTATCAACTTCTTCTTGGCCCGGTCCTTTTTATCCCTTTGAAATTTAGCCTATCTTTGTAGGATATTAGTTGTGGCTGATGGAGTGATCTCCATATCAGTCTTGCTTTTGAATGAAACTCTAGCCCACCTACACAAGGTTGTGATAAGGCTAGGGTATGGAAGTGAGGTCTGCACCTGCTTTGCTCTAGTGAAGATTTCTGGGGAAATGATGGAACCAAGATTGAGTTTCTGGGCGGTCCATGATGCATCCAACCAATATTGCCTTTGGATCTCAAAAAATTGACTCATTTTGGGATGGCATTACGTTGCTACTGATAAATCCAAATAAGAACCTCACTGGAATATTTATTTCCTTCTTTTATATGATAGCTTCATCCTCTAACCATGAAGGAGTTGGGATTCTAATCATTGGGGCCAACCAAGCTTTGATATCATCAAAAGTCTTCAACTGTATCGTATTATCTGGATCGTGTCGGTGTCGGTATATGCATCCCAAAATATCATTGATATTAGTTTCACTACATAGGACTTGCACATCATGAACCTCCAAAGCATCAAGAGGCTTGAGAATGATCTTCACCCAACTTTTGCTCTTAGGAATAGCCTTGGCATAGGCCTCATAGAACTCTCTAACCCAAAATGGAATGTATGGATCCCCAAGTGCGGTAAAATGCTAGAAATTATGGAATTTTAGAGTGTCCCACATCTTAGGGTACCGATCAATGACCCCATTAGTTTACAACCTCCTCTCCTCTAGGATTATCCTGAGCCCCGCTACTTTAAGTCTATTAAAATGCCTTGGGTATAACACCCTGCAATTCTTTCCACCTAGTCTGAGTAGATGCATAGAGAAAACTAAGAAAATGATTAAGAAAAGTTGCTGGAAGAAAAACCACGTGGGCTATCTATGGCCCGTAGAGTGATCTACGACCCGTAGAAGAGGCCTCGTAAATCCCTAGGTGACTTGCAAAATTTTCTAAGTCTGAGACTTATATACAAGACAACATAAGGCTCGTAAAATATTTCACAGCCCGTAGATTAGGTTTCGTGGGTTGGTAATCCAAAAATCAACTTTTCAATATCTTAAGTTATGATTAGTAGACGAACCGTAGAAATATTTACGGCCCGTAGAAAAGATTTCGTGGATTCCATGATGAACTCCAGTAACTCAAACTTTTGGACCCCTTAGCTACTGTAAGTCATCTACGACTCGTAAAAAGTTCTACGGCCCGTAGAAGTGGTCTCAGAGAATCTGTCGGCAGTTTTTTTAAAAAGGGATTTTTGTCTATTTCTATCCCTTTTTAACCTTACCCTTGGATTTTTTTTAGACTTAATTAAAGTCCTAAAACAAAATCCTAAGCGTATTTTCACCTCTCATTCATGCTTAGGAATCCTTGAGAGCACTAAAGGAGGAAGAAAAACAAGAGTTTCTAGTTCAAGCACAAAGATCGATTGTAGCTTAATTATTGCTCCTAATTCCAGATATGTAAGGCTTACTAAAGTGTGGAACTACGTTCGTTCACACACCCTTTCACATTTTTGTGTCAAAATTGAGAACAAGAGTTGAGTTTTAAGAATCTATCATCCAAATACTGAATTTCTATATTATTATGAGTTCTTATGATGAAATATGAGATAATTGTTATATTGTACTACCATAGATATGAGATTGACATATATATTTTATACTTGATATCATGAATCCTAAATTGAATGATTGTTATAAAATTTATATACGGATTGAGTTGAGATGTAAGTGTGATTACCTGAGTTGAGTAATTTGAGCATAATTGAGCATGAGAAGCATGTCGCATCTGAATCTCATTTACTTTTATGTATTTTACTTGCATTATACGATGAGTTCAATTAAGTAAGTCTGAATGACCATATGAGTCCAAGTTGAGTCTGATTACTTTCCTTGATTGACTGAGTTCATGAGAAATTGAGATGAGTTGAGCTGAGATAAACTAATGAGGTTGAGATTTGAGTTGATTGATTGAGTATTATTAAGATTTGAGTTGATTGATGAGTTGAGCATGTTTTAGTCTTGGGAGGAGTATCAAGCATCGAGCTTGGAGTGAGTAACTAACTACTCTAACTAATAGAACTACATTACCAGTGTGGGTTAGTCATACAGCACGTTCTCATGACTCTTATCTCAAAAGATAGACAATTAGGACGGGTGTTGCAACGACATCGCCTTTGTTGTGCATCACCAAATTAACGTTGATGGGATTGGATGTTGGTTAAGAGAAACTCCTTAGAAAATACTGATTGAGCATAATGTTTTTTAAACTAAGTTAAATTTATACTAATTCTATTCCTTTTAAAAGCATGATTTACCTTAAACTTGCATATCTATTGAGTCGAGTATGAGTTGAGGTGAGTGAGTTGAGTTTTATCTTCTTGAGCTATTTTACATACTAGTATATTCCATATACTGACATCCATTTCAACCTGCTTGTTCCATGATGCAGATACTTGTGATGAAAGGACTTTAGCCTGCGCATCATTGAGGTCCAATTCAGTGTATTTCCAGAGTTGGTGAGCGCCTTGCTTTCTGGAGGAGCCCTTTTATTTCTTGTTTTTGATTGAGTACTTTCTTTATTTGATTCGTAGTACCCATGGCCTGTCATGGTACCATCTAGATTGTTCAATAGAGGCTTCATAGACATTGAGTAGAGGATTTGTTAAGTATTGTTATTTCCAAACTTATTCATTGGAAACTATGTTACAGTAGAGTTATACTTATTCATATGATGTCTTTTCATTTGAATATTTCCTTCCGCTGCTGATTTTATGTGAAAATGAAGCCACGTGATTCTCTTGGAAAATCAGCAACGGTTCTTCTAGTACCGCCGGCCATGCCAAGGATACCCTCCTAGGGTATGATAAACTTGGTATCAGAGCACAAAGTTCAAGAGTCCTAAGGAGTCTATGATATTGTATCTAGTAGAGTCTTGTTTATGGGTGCGTTGTGCACCATATTTTATAAGCAGGAGGCTATAGTACATTAAGGATTGTTACCCTTTCTTGTGTTTTGAGTTCGTGCGATAGAGTTAAAACTCTGCAAGGCTCCTTTCTAACTCGTGCTTTATGCGCTTGCAGATCATGCTTCCTAAGCCTACCGCCACCTAAAGAGAAGCTTCAACCCTCAATACTGAGGACCTAAACCCAACAACAGTGCCTACTCAGATGGGGACGAGGGCTCGAGGTTGATCGACCAAAGCCCCTGGTGTTCCACAAACACCTACTGCTCCACCTGCTCCTACCATAGAGGCTGACTTCAAAGAAGCAATCACTATGCTCACGCAACTACTAGCTGCTCCAAGTGGGAATCAGAATTCACAGACTCCTAGTTCTAGCTCTCAAGAGCCAATAGTTTCCACTAGACTAAGAGATTTTCTGAGGATAAACCCACTAGCCTTCACTGTGTCAAAGGTTGAGGAAGACCCCCAAAACTTCATTGATGAGATGTAGAAGGTGTTGAAAGCTATCCATGTGATTGAGACTGAGGTAGTTGAGCTTGCCGCCTATCAACTCAATGATGTGGATAATGTTTGGTACAATCAGTGGGAGGAGAGTTGAGGTGAGAATGCTGAACCTGTAGTTTGGGATGAGTTCGAGAGTGGCTTCCTCGATCACTTCCTTCCCCAGGAGTTGAGGGAGGCCCGGTTCAAGGAGTTCGTAAGTCTAAAATATAAGGGCTGATTGTGAAAGAGTACAGCTTGAAATTCATCCAGTTATCCAGGTATGCCCCAGAGATGGTCTAGGATATGAGAACAAGGATAAGGAAATTTGTATCTGGATTGGGTAGACATGTGAAGAAAGAGTGCAAAGCGGCACTGCTAATCCCAGGTATGGATATTTCCAGAGTTTTGGTCTATGCCCATCAAACTGAGGAGGATAAGAAGAGAGATAGAGAGGAGCATCTGAGCAAGAAGGCCAAGTTAGCAGGGCATGAGCCCAATCCGTCTAAGCAAAGTAAGGGGGATAAGTCTTATTTCCAGAACAGGTCCACTAGCTATGCACCATCTTCAGCCAGTGCACCAACCTCGAGCCACGGATATGATTAAAAGTCCCAAGGTCAACCAAAATTTAGGGATTCACAGTCTCAGGAAAGAGTGACCCTTGGCTCGAAAAGAAAGCCATATTGTGGTAAATGTGGCAGGATACACCTGGGAGAATGTAGAGTTGGAGGGAATAGTTGTACAAGTATGGGCAGCCAAGCCATTTTCAGAGGGAGTGTCCAATGTGAGGGAATAAGGCCCAGTCTTCTACCACAGCACTACCAACAAGTGATGACTAGAGAGGTATTACCCCAGGGACAGGTAGTACAACAAACCATCTATATGCAATAGAGAACTGACAGGACCAGTAGGTCGCACCAAATGTCGTGATGGGTATGCTTCTAGTCTTTACCTTTCATTGTTATGCTTTATTTAACCCAGTTGTGACTTATTCTTTTGTGATGTCATATGTGGCTGGTAGATTTGAGATCCTTCCTTAGTGCTTGCTTGAGCCATTTTCTGTTTCTAGTCCTGTTGGTGAGTCCATTCGAGCTGAGAGAATCTGTAGAGATTGTGTGGTGTCCATCAGTCATAGGAATACTCTTGCTGATTTGATTGAGTTAGATATGGTTAATTTCGATGTAATCCTTCGCATGGATTATCTTCATACCTGTTAACCTTTGTTAATTACAGAACCCTGACTGTCAAATTCTAGTTTTTGAATGAGCCCATTATTGAGTGGAAGGGAGATTCTATTGTGCCTAATGGTAGGTTTATTTCCTACCTCAAGGCCTGAAAACTGATCTCTAAGGGATATATCTATCACCTTGTATGAGTCAAGTCTGATGATGTTAAGCCTCCTGCTCTTGAGTACGTCCTAATTGTGAGCTAGTTCCCTGATGTATTTCCTGAGGATCTGCCCAGAGTCCCTCATGATAGAGAGATTGAATTCAGAATTGATGTTCTTCCTGACACCTAGCCTATTTCTATTCAACTATATAGAATGGCCCCTGCAGAGTTCAAAAAGTTGAAGGAGTAGTTAAGAGATTTGCTAGAGAAAGGATTCATAAGGCTGAGTGTCTCTCCATGGAATGCTCCAATTTTGTTCGTACGAAATAAAGACGGTTCCTTTAGAATGTGTATTTACTACTGCCAGTTGAATAAGGTGATAGTCAAGAATAAGTACCCCCTTCCGAGGATCGATGACTTTTTTGACCAACTTCAGGGTGCCACTATTTTCTCTAAGATAGACCCCTGATCAGGCTATCACTAGTTGAAAGTGAGAGAATGTGATATCCTGAAGATAGTTTTTCGAACTTGATATGGTCACTTCGAGTTCTTGGTGATGTCCTTTGGATTGACAAATGCACCTGCAGCCTTTATGGACTTGATGAATAGAGTATTTAGACAGTATCTAGACATGTTTGTGATCATGTTTATTAATGATATTTTGGTGTATTACAGAGATGAGGAGGAGCATGCTAATCACCTTAGAATTGCTTTTGTAGACGCTCAAGGAAAATGAGTTATATGCAAAAAATTTGAAGTGTGAGTTTTGGTTCAAATCTGTGGCATTCTTAGGCTATATAGTTTTGGGCAATGGCACTCGAGTGGATACGCAAAGGATTGAGGTGGTTAAGACTGTCCTAGATCAACCTTAATGAAAGATATAAGAAGTTTTCTAGGGTTGGCTGGCTACTATCACGAATTCATTAAAGTATTTTCTTCCATATACACACCGTTGACTAGACTAATACAGAAGAAAGTCAAGTTTCAATGGTCCGACGAGCGTGAGAGGAGTTTCTAAGAGCTAAAGACGAGGTTGACTACTGCCCCATCATTGACCTTGCTAGATGGAAAAAATGGATCTATCATCTACCGTGATGCTTTGAGAGTAGGATTGGGATGTGTGTTAATGCAGAGAGGTAAAGTTGTTGCCTATGCTTCTCGGAAACTTTAAATGCATGAGAAGAATTATCCCATTCATGAGTTAGAGTTGGCAATAGCGGTGTTTGCTCTCAAACTATGTCACCACTACTTGTATGGAGCACATGTTAATGTATTCACAGACCACAAGAGCCTGCAATACGTCTTTATCCAGAAGGAGCTTAATCTGAGGCAGAGGAGATGGCTTGAGCTACTCAAATACTATGACATAAGTAACATCTACCACTCAGGTAAAGCTAATGTAGTTGTTGATACTCTTAGAAGGTTATCAATAGGAAGCACCGCCCATGTGTAGGGGGAGAAAAGAGAGTTAGCTAAGAGGTTCATAGATTGGCACGATTGGGAGTTCAATTAGATGAATCAGGCAAATGAGGAGTTCTCGTGCATAATGGATTTGCAATCATCTCTAGTAGTAGAGGTGAAGGAGAAACTAGATCAAAATATGATTTTATTACAGTTGAAGAAGGATGTGCATAAGCAGAAGGTGATAGCTTTCTCCAAATGGGGAGATGAAGTATTGAGGTACCAAGGTAGATTGTGTGTTCCAAATGTTGATGGTGTTCGAGAGAGGATCATAGCAGAGGTCCATAATTCCAGATATTCCATCTATCCAAGATCAACTAAGATGTACCATGACTTGAGAGAAGTCTACTGGTGGAGTAGATTAAAAAAAGACATTGCTAAGTTCGTCTCTAAGTGCTCGAATTGCCAACAAGTTAAAGATTAGATCAAAGGCCATGTGGAGTAGCTCAAAATTTTAAGATTATGAAATGGAAATGGGAGATAATTAATATGGACTTGGTCACAAGTTTATCGAGGTCTTGCATATAGCACGATTTGATTTGGATGATAGTTGACCCAATGACTAAATCTTCTCACTTCTTGGAAATAATGGCGACTAATAATACAGAGGATTATGCTCGGTTATACATAAGAGAGATTGCTAGATTACACGGAGTCCCCTTTTCTATTATCTCAGACATAGGAGCCCAATTCACTGCTCAGTATTGGAGATCCTTACACAAAGGCTTAGGTTCAAAGGTGAACCTTAGCACTGCTTTCAACCCACAAACGATGGCCAGGCATAGCGCACAATTCAGGCCTTGGAGGATATGTTGAGAGCCTGCTTATTGACTTTAAAGGAAATTGGGATGACTATTTGCCTTTGATTGAGTTTGCCTGCAACAACAGCTTCCATTCAAGTATTAAGATGGACCCATATGAGGCACTCTATGGGAGGAGTTGTAGATCACCAATTGGATGGTTTGAGGTAGGTGAAGCAAAATTGATTGGACCAGACTTGGTTCACCAAGCCTTAGAGAGAGTAAAGATCATCCGAGAAAGGTTGAAGACTGCATAAAGCTGACAGAAATCCTACACCGATGTTAGGAGGAGAGACTTAGAGTTTGAGGTTGATGATTGGGTGCATTTAAAAGTGTCACCTATTAAGGGTGTGATGCAATTCTTGGAGGAAGGGAGGTTGAGTCCGAGGTATATTGGTCCTTACCAGATTGTGAAAAGAGTGGGCAATGTGGCTTATGACTTGGAACTACTACCAGAGTTAGCAGCCATCCACCCACTCTTCCATATTTACATGCTTAAAAAGTGTTTGGAATAACCGTAGTTGGTTGTGCCTGTTGAGAGTATTAGTAAAAGACAACTTCAGCTATGAGGAGGCTCCTATCCAAATCCTTGATTGTCAGCTTCGCAAGTTGAGAACCAAAGATATTGCATTTCTCAAAGTGTTGTGGTGAAACCAATTGTAGAAGATGCTACTTAGGAAGCATAGGAGGATGTGAAGGCGAGGTACCCTCATTTATTTCTGCCTACTGATGATGAGAGAGCTGACGGTAATGATTTCCTTCTAAATTCTTGAATTCCTATTCCTTAAGTTCTCCTCCCATTTTGAGTTTGATAGACGATAGAGCTCTAGAGTCCGAGTAAGGATTGATTTGATGTGTTGACTGTTTAATTGTTTTACTTGTTGCTTGTCTTGACTAATTGATTGCATGAGTGAGATGAGAGTTGGTTGATTGTTAGAGTCTATATGGAGATTCGTGTCTTGACTAAGTTTCCTAGATTTCCCTTCATTTGAGGATAAATGATCCAAAGAGGGAGATAATGTAACACCCCTAATTCTTTCCACCTAGTCTGAGTAGATACACAAACAAAACAAACAAAATGACTGAGAAAAGTTGCCAGAAGAAAAACCACGAGGGCCATCTATGGCCCGTAGAGTGATCTACGGCCCGTAGAGGAGGCCTCATGAACCCCTAGTGACTTGGTGAAATTTGTCTAAGACTCACGTACGAGACAACATATGACCCGTAACATATTCTACGACCCGTAGATTAGGTTTCATGAGTTGGTAATCCAAAGATCAACTTTTTTGTTTCTTGAGTTACGATTTATCAGACGGCCCGTAGAAATATTTACGGCCCATAGAAGAGGTTTCATGGATTCCATGATGAATTCCAGTAACTCAAACTTTTGGACCCCTTACCTATGAAAGGTTATCTACGGCCCATAGACATGGTCTCATGGACCTGTCCGCAGTTTTTAAGAAGGGTATTTTTGTCTATTTTATCCCTTTTTAACCCAACCCTTGGATGTTTTAGACTTAATTAAAGTCATAAAACAAACACCTAAGCGTATTTTCACCTTTCATTCACGCTTAGGAATTCTTGAGAGCATCAGAGAAGGAAGAAAAGCAAGAGTTTCTAGGTCAAGCACGAAGATCGATTGAAGTTTGATTGTTTCTCCTATTTTCAGGTATGTAAGGCTTACTAAACTATAGAACTACGTTTGTTCACACACCCTTTCACCAATTGAGTCAAAATTGAGAACAAGAGTTGAGTTTCGAAAATCCTATCATCCAAATACCGAATTTCTACATTTATTGTGAGTTTTATGATGAAATATGAGATAATTATTGTATTGTATGACCATTTATATGAGATTGGTATATATATTTTATACTTGATATCGTTAATCCTGAATTGAATAACTGTTATAAAATCTATACATAGATTAAGTTGAGACTTGAGTGTGATTACCTCAGTTGAGTAATTTGAGTATAAGAAGAATGTCACATCTTAATCACCTGTACTTTTATGCAATTTACTTGCATTACATGATAAGTCCAATTGAGTAAGTCTGAATGACTGTCTAAGTCCGAGTTTAGTCTGACTACTTTCCTTTATTGACTAAGTTGATGAGAAATTGAGATGAGTTGAGCTGAGATAATCTAATGAGGTTGAGATTTGATTGATTGATTGATTGAGTATTATTGAGATTTGAGTTGATTGATGAGT